>PVIA01001868.1:77270-242031 GCA_004024845.1 Tonatia bakeri
CCCCCCCCCCCCGCCGAGCCCACCTCCCCCGCAGCACACGAACGAGTCGCTTTCCTCTGCGTGGTCTCCCAAGTCCACTCTTCACTCCGCCCTTATCGAAGCCGGCTCTACCCCAAGGTTACTCACATCCGCTTAAGTATATACCCAAGAACAAGGCGCGTTCTGGTTTCTCCTCGACCGACCGGTGTGGGGAATCCTCAGCTGCAGAGAAGAAGTCCAGCATTCCCTTTCACCTCTTCCTCTGCCTAATGCAAGTCTGGATCTATGGTGAGCTCTCAAAAATAACAATAAAAAACTTAAATGAAATAAAATCATTGGGCATCCAGCCTGTGTATAACGCCATGCTGGGTGCTACGAGGGTTTGGGGGGCACTCAGCAGCCTGGCCGGCTCCCTCTCATCCTTCCCGCCTCTGTTGACTTGTGCTGCCTTTCTCTTGCTGGCTTCCCCAAGTCCAAGTACAGACAAGTACAGACAAGACACTCCTTCCACGGGCTAAAATAGCCCAGTCTTTCACAAAGCCAGCCCCTGTCGCCAGAGCCCACGTACTAGACCCTCCTCCAGGCCGACAGCGCCATGGTGACAGGCCACGCAGACTCATTCGTCACTTAGCCCCGTGCCTATTGTCCCACGGCAGATGCCGGGGAAACATTTGTTGAATTAAATAAATGAAAAATTTACTGACCTCACGGCACAAACAACCTAGTTATTGAAACACAAGCAATGCTTCACTACGTGTATGATGCACACCTACCCTGATTACACACGTTCACAAGCACTGGCACACCTGTCAGTCGTTTGCCTCTCATGCCGCCACCGATGACGGTTTAAATGCACTGTCAGAATGAATGGGCAGAGCTACTGGTAAGGGCGGCCAGCAAACGGGGAGGCTGAGAACAGATGCGCGGATTTGTCAAATGCAACGGCACATCCTAAAACTTAGGCAGATACCTTCTCAGGATGCGCACAGACGTGTGAGGGTAATTCCCACCCACCTCCACGTTCTGTGAACTGGAGAGTTTCATAAAGGCTGAATGAAGACCCAGGAGGCTTCTATGAGATGCCATAATTTTTCCCTCCTGCAAAGCCAGAACGCACTGAAACGCACCTCCCAAAAGCATAGACGCTGGGTGTCGCTGAAAACACTCGTAGTAACTAACCTTCCTGAGCAGACCCCTCTCAGCACTCACCTCTGACGCCCCTGTCTGTCCTCTGAGGATCTGCGAATGGGAGTCATCCTTGCATGTCGTTGTAGATTCAGGACTCTCCACCGAGGGGCTGTGAGGGCACCATAGCGTTTCATCCACTTTTTCTTTCACTGAAAGAACAGGTCAGAAGCATCTAGGATGGCCAGGCACTGCACTGGTTCCAGGGACACAGCAGCAGGAAAAAAGGTGATTTTCTTCCCGAGGGGTCTAGGCTGAAGCGGAGAGACAAGTGCAGGGAGGCAACGTCTCTTTACTCAGTGTCGTGGGCACAGCGGCTGAAGTTCCCTGGGGTCGGTGTGCTGATGAGTGTGAACACGAGTGTGAACACGAGGCCCCAAGCACCACATGAATGGTGTCCTCTGTTTGAAGTCCGCTGGCGCACTTGCCATATCACTCATTTGGAACTGCCACATGCACTAGTCACCGTGTGCGTGTCTGTTTAATCTAACAGAAGACATGATGACCTCCCGGGGGACAGGGACCTCGGCTGCGACCTCACCGTGTCATCCACAGCAGCGTGCCTTGCACGCCGGAGGGAAATACTATTTCCTTCATGGTTTTTGATGTTGGACTTATTTCAGGAGCCCTTCTGAAGCACCTGCTGCAATGGGAAGACCTCAGTGGGAGGCCACCTGGACTGAAGGAATTATCTTTATGAGCCGTAAAAATACAAACGAGGGAAACTTATTTCCAGATGATGCTGTTAAACCTGCTCCTGGAATTTCAACCCAACAACCAATGGGAATAAGCAAATGAATGCAAGGAATGTTCCAGTGGCCAGGGAGGCTCACCCGCAGGACAGCACAGAATGACAGCGAGTGGTCATCGGGGGGAGAGGATGGTCCCTGGGGGCACAGGGATCCCGTCAGGGCAGCCGGCGTCCCCTGCGAGGTGTCTCGGGCATCTCCAGTCTTGTCCCTCCTTCGCTGTGAGAAGCTCCGTGTAATGTTCTCTTTTAGTGTCAGAGCGTAGTGGGAGGTGGTTTTCAGGAGCCAGGGCAGGGGGACCCTGTAGCTTCCTGCGGTCTGTAAGTCAGTGGTTTAAAGATGGCTTGTTAGGCATTTCTGGTTGGGAGGCTGCTGAATTTCACTCATGTGTGGCGCGGGAGACAAGGGAAGGTCCTCTGCAGCTCGTGGTTTGCTTTTTGGTTTTTGCTGTTGGTTTTGGGGGCTTTTATCGATGCACGTTGGTGTTGTGAAGGTTACTTCCCTAGTAGGCCACGGTGCTAAGTGAGATTTCGGAATAAACTGTTAGAACGTGCAGAGCTACCTGTCAAACAACCTAAGGTCGTTACTCAGTTTCCTCCAAGAAGACCTGCTGGAGCGGGGCTGGGCGTCCCTGTCACACGGTGTCTGCACGCCCCTGGAGCCGACCCCACACTACAGGGATCACACGCCGTGTGTGTGTGTGTGTGTGTGTGTGTGTGTGTGTGTAAGATAGAGAAGCGCTCATTTCCAAAGGCACTTCAGCCACCCGATTCCTCTCCCGCACTGCAAGTCTCCCCGCGCCCACTGTGAACGGTCGCTGGAGGGCGCTGTCGGGTCCGAACGCACAGCAGACAGAAGCGGCAGCTGGGCGACCAGCCCCCACGCTGTGTGCGTTCTGCTCCTGCAGCGGTGGGCCAAGGCCCTGGGAGCCCGAAGGCAGCCAGCAGCACAGCGCCCCTGGGAGGAGTGCGGCAAATTCGGAGGCTCCTGCAACTGTTCTGGGCGCAGAAGCAGGCGCAACTTGGACACTCTGTCCTGTGGGCCACAGCCATCACCCTGTCTGCACAGGGCACCCAGTCGGCACGACGGGACAGACCGACCCTCAGGGGGCTGCACAAACACAGAACCATGTCTCGATGCAATCTGTGAGGTCATTTCTTTAATAAGTTAAAACACCTACTGAAGGACAGTCCACCTGGCATTTTCTCCAGTCCCTTCTCTCTGGAGGATGACTGGGTGGCTGAGAAACGGCAAGGAGGGGAGGCAACACCCCATTCAAAGCTCCAGGTAGTCAAAACAGTGTGGACACACTTGAGAGTGGCCTAATGCACGGTTCTTCACCCAAACAGGTGCATTCGTTGCAGGGAAATGACCTTCCAGCACCAGTAAAGCTACGGGGCCTGCTCTGACTTCTTCCTTCTCCAACACGAGTTCGGCCAACTCCAGAAACAAGGGCAGGAAAGATGCTTCCGGCCCCAGCAGGGCACGGCAGACCTCCAAGTTCATCGTGCAAGGCTGTGCGAACTGCTCAGAGACCGTCAGTCACCTGAATGTGCGGCGTTCCCGCTGACCACGCCTCTCGGGTCCGTAGCTCCTCCCCCATATTTCAGAGACCGAGGCCGTGTTGTTACTCCATGGCTGTTGTTATTATTAATGCGACAAGCACAGCTAATATGTCATTTTCTGCTTTGCCTCACTGCGGGAACTGCCATCACTCAGCGCCGTCTTTCCCCGCGGCCTGCCGGCGGGGACACTGCGCCACAGGCCATCTCTCCTGCTGAGTTCCTGGTGCCGACACCAGTCAGGCGAGAGCCTCCGTGGGCAGCGGGGGGCGGAGCCCCCTCTTCTTCGGATCTGCACGGCTCCCACATGAACAAAAGGTCATTTTAAGGCCATTTTGCAGCCACCGCGTGGCATGAGGAACTTCCCTGGAGAACAGGGCCTCTCGGAGCTGCTGGCAGCTGCCCTGCACTTCCTGGCAGGGGTGACGGCAGTGAGGATGGTGGCTGATTTTGCAAGGCACCTACTGTGTGCCCAGCCCTGTGTGGAGCTCTCTGTGCGTCATCTCTAGTCTCACAGCAGTTCCTCTCGGGGGCTCGCTGTGGCTGGGCAGACAGGACCCAGGTGCAGCGTCGGAGGTGAAGCCGGACCTCGGCGTGCTAGCCCCCAACCGCAGGGCACAGTGAATGCTGACAACGGTTTGAGGAGAACATGCTTCACTTTATTTTTGCATGGGAGACGAGAGGCAGCAGAAGGTGGGGGCACAGTGTTGGTTTGGATAAACCTTGGGTGGGCACGCACTGGGGTTTCTGTCAGAGAGGACGGTGCCCCAGGGACAAGGACGAGGAGGGTGCGGTGTCCGCCTGACCTGGCGTGGTGTCTGCCTGGGCCAGCTTTGGGGAGCCAGTCATCTGTTCTGACCTTTATTTCTTTGTTTGTGAAATAAAATAGCCAAAATTGATTGTGCATTTACTATATGTAGAGAAAACACTTTCCTAGATTACAGTGTTTAAACTCATTTAGTCCTCAGAACATTATACTGTTAATTCCAAAGGATAAACTTGGGGTTCAGAGACCTTAGCTGATAGGTCCAGGGTGATGTGACCCAACCGATGTCCGACTCGTGCGTTCTGACGCTGCACCTGGGGCTCGCAGCTCTCCTGGCCCACCTCCCCACCCCACCCCAGCCTGGCTGCTGGAAGGGTCTGAGATTATAGGCGAGACATGAACTACATGTCGGTAAGTAATATGACTCGCTGAGACTGTGGCCACAGTTTAAAGGGTGTTCCGTGCTAATGTATCACACATAATAGTAGCTACATTATTACAGTTCTTTGCTGCAAACTCTTTGAATGAGGCCTCTAGTTAGGAAAAACAAGCTTCCTAGATGAAGTCTTCATTTAAAAAGCATGTGTAAGAGAAGTTAAATGGTAAGTTTTGAGGAGCAGCAGCGGCATCTGAGGCATCTTGTCAGCCTGGAAAGCCATGCTTGGCATTTATAGAACACTCAGCAAAGTGACTCAGTTGTATAACGTTAGGAAAAAATAAGCACAGCCATTGTGTCTTTCTTTATACGTCAGTTGCTCCTTCACTTTTCTTTTATTGTTGTTCAAGTCCAGCTGTCTCCATCTTCACCCCACCATGCCCCCCCACTTCCCATGCTCGAACCCACCCCCTTTGGCTGTGTCCATGCGTCCTTCACACCTGTTCCTTGATGCCCCCCACCCCCACCCCACGCTCCTTCACTTAATGATGCCCCGAGTGCTAGGCACAGCCGGGGTGTCACAGGCCCCTGCCCTGGCTATGTGGCTTTGGTCTCTCTGGAGTCCGTCACAACGCATACACTCTCTGAGCTGCGCTGCAGTGATGACCCATTGTGGGGTCTCGCTCCCTGGACACACAGAAAAGCTCCTTCCTGCACTCAGCTATGCGTGGGCCTTGTGGGCAGCCTCTGAGGCCTGCTCATCTGTGTCCCAAGGACACAGGCCCGTGAGGAAGCCACAGTCTGTGGCTGCACTTCTGGAACATGTGGCCCGTCATGGCCAAGACGGAGCAAGAGACTGCTGGAGGGTGTGGGGCAGGCCAAGGCAGCGGGAAGAACCGGCTGCACTCCTCGCCTGCGGGGCACTGAGGCAGCCGGCCGAGGGGGGAGCAAAGTAGGCTAGCGAGGCAGGGGCTGGGCCGCTTCTTCCCCATCTCAGTTTTTCTCAGAAACAGGACCCAAATCGTGTCCACAGACGGCAGCGCTGCAGCTCTGGGCATGGAGGACAGCCCAGCAGGCTGCGTGTGGTTTGCTTCAGAGGGTTTACCCGTGAAAGCACACAGGTGATTTCCTGGGAGCAAGCCTTTGTGTTCAGGGTCCTTATACCAGAAGTCCATTTCTACATGCAAAGGTTCTATTCAGTGTGGGCTCCAAACCGCATTTCAGCAACAGCCATGCCGCATAACACAGAATGCTCTGACTCCTCCCACCCAAGCCAGAGAAGTCACAAAACACTGACAAATGCAAAACAGCTCACTACATGACTTTTGGGAGAGGCGGATTCCCGAGCCATGCATCTGGGCTAAACTGCATTTTGCCTGGATTCACAGGCCATGTGATTGAGGCACTGAGTTGTTTCCATGCCAACACGTCTGCAGCACGGGGTGGGGTCCCCACAGCTGCTGACATCTGGTAGCCATCAGCACGGATGTCAGCTGTTGGCCCCAAAACCGCAGGACTGCTGTGTCTGCCAGGGACCCCACATATATGGGGAGACGTTTATGATATGGTTACCTAGCAGTGCGTGGCTGTTCCTTCTTTGGCCGTGTTCTTGATCTAAACTCTATTCCAGAAGGTTTTCAGCAACCCTCCCCCACAGAAACTTAATGTGGTTTTCACGCAGTGTTTCTCTTTCAAAGCCAGCCCATTCTGACCTGAGTCTTTTGATACAACACTTCACGTCAGTCTTAATTGTCTTAAAAGTGGGGAAGGACATGATGGTTTCACTTCCCACCACTTTCCCCATCCGTCTGTGGTCCTGCAAAGCCCCTTGGGAGTAAACACTGTAGTGAGAGAAATGGAACCTGGTGCTTCAGATGACTCTCACAGCCGGTGGTTCTACACGCTCACGTCTCCTAGGTTCTCTGTTTTCTTCATCCCTCCGAGTGTGTGGGTATTGCACACTTGCACACAAGCACACATGTGCATCTGTCTGTGTCTTTAAGTAAAACGGGCTTGTTTCTGTGTTTCCTAAGGAATAAGGAATGTCACAGGCCAGAGTGCTGTTTGGAGGCAGGACTGTGTGGTCAGAGAACCTAAGGACCCTGGACCGTGGGACGGTGCCCGGCGGGGCCGGGCCCTTTCCCCGGTGACCCGGTGCTCAGGGGGCAGTGGGAGAGCTCAGGTGCTTTGTGCTCTGACTTAGGAATGGAGTGTCAGTTTGTACGGAGCCTTAGCAGAGTGCAAGCCCACAGTGGGTCCTGTTAGTGGACACAGTTTACGTTCCTCGCCCTTGCTCACTCAGGCAGGACCTCAGACTGGCCCTGCCTATCTCCCAAAGAGTTCCGGTACCTGCAGAGCACACGCATCTCGCCCAGGCGCTCAGGAGAGCTCCCCTCCGCTGAGCTGTCAGTGGCATCTGTCTCCTGCTGCTCCGCTCACCTCCACCGGGACCCCCGTTCCGCCCCTGCACCCTGCCTGGCCTCCCTGACCCACTGCTGCACCCTCCAGGCTGTGCCTAGTTCCTAGTTACCGCCCAAATCCAGTCTGTCCCATTGCCTGCGAGCTGGGGTCCCTCAGCTAACTGCCCAGATGTTGGGGAAGCGCGGTGGCAGCTGCACAAGCCAGTGAGCCCCTCGGAGACGCCAGCGTAGAGGAGCGTCACACGCACCCCAGACCACACTCATTGGGCCGAGAGGTAACCTAGAAAGATTTGTGTTGGCCGCACACAAAAGCGCTGATTTCTGCTTTTCTTGAGACATCCGAAGCTCCCTCAGCACTGGCTCCAGGTTTCTCGTGGTAACGAGCAACCAGCGCTGAGTAGCAGCTCCCCCAAAGACACTCATCCCCGGACCCAGCCTGTGGCATGGAGGTCTCTGACAGCTTCCCAGCTCCGACGGCTGTCTAACAGCGGAGAACCATCTCTCTGCTCCCCTGTCTCTGCCGACAGCAGGAACGTGAACAAAGGAAAGAGGCAGCATGGGTCTGGAGAAACACTCACTAGAGAGACTGTTGTGGCTGTGTGTGTGGGTGCGTGTAAGGGGCGGATAGGCTTCCCTGTGTAATAGTAGAACGTGTGAGTGCCACCATTTTCTCCGCCCTGCCCACACCCCAGTCCGAGTTTCTCTGAGCTGGCCCCTCGCTGGGAGGATTGATGAGGCTTCTGTTACCTTGTCTTGATCTGTAAACACCTCAGACAAAGAGTTGTCTCCTCATCATGACTTCAGAGCTCATGAAAGCTGGCCTTGTCATCATGGGCTGCCTGAACGGCCAGGTCATACCTGACCCGTTTCCCGCAGCACCACAGCATAGGCATGCCAGCTATGAGGGACACTATTTAACTCACTCACCTGCCATGTGCAGGGCTGCTCCTCGGGGCTGGCACAGAGCGTGCCCCCCACGTCATGGTATTCACCACCGTTCACGGAGGGTGTGCTGCATACTGGGTGTGCCACCACCCCCCTCTTCCAGACCCTGGTTTGTTTGACACCCCCCATGGCAGCGGTGGTCCCCACTGTACAGCAAGGGAGCTGGAGCTCAGGACTCTGCACACCCGGCCCAGGGACGCGCCCTGAACATGGGGCGTCAGGACTCAGAGCCTGGCCCATCTAGGCTTCAAGGCCATGGTCCTTTAGGAGAATCGTACACCGTTTGCTTAGATGGCCAAGTCTCGCTGCACTGTTCCTGGTTGCAGAGTATCTGCCTCGAACAGCAGCCAGGGCTTCCTGTGGGTCTGCGCGTGACTTCCCTCCACCCACCCCGAAGGAGACTCCCCTATGGCCAAGGAGCACCTGACGCACCCGACAGGACGCAGCCTGCTTGTTGGGGACCGCCCTCCCTGGTCTCAGGAAGCTGTGACCCCCTGTGACTTAGGCTGAGTGAGAGACCTCCGGATCAGGAGCCACTAAGGAGACAAAACTTATTCCCCTGGCATGGACGCTACCTGTTCTGCGCCTGGCCTTTAAATGCTTGATCAGTTACCAATGACGGGTAAGAGTCCTCAAGGGAGGGGCAACCTAAGCCAGGTTCTGGTCTCATAAGGCCTATGAAATAAGACTCATGAGACTGTGGAAATAAATGAAGGGGCCGTGGAAAGGAAGGGGTGATTGACATCAACTCCTGCCCCCTCTTAGCCTGAGTCTTTGTATTTAGATGTGAGAAATCCAAGTCTCCTTGCTGCCTCTGTCTCCAGCCCTTCTCAGGGCTTAGCAAACAGCCTAAAGGGGCAGCTCAGACCAGAGACAGCGGACCCCCGGGGTAATCAGGCCTGGGACATAGAATATACAAGATTCTGTGAGATCTGTTTGCTGGAGGATATTATTAACTTGAAATTTGAAGGCACAGACAGGAAACCTTTGGAATCTGTAGTCCTTTCATATGATAAAACTCCAATCTCTGCCCGGAATCACAACAGAAACTCTGTTAGCATCTTTGGAAGTTACGTGTTCCCTTTGATCCCTTCTGCCAGACTGTGAATCCATAAACTGTGTCTACCTTCTCAATAAAAACCCACTGGAGTAAAGGAAGGAGCGCTCACCGACTTGGAGAGTGGCCACTCCATTCTTTACTTCCCCACAGAAAACTGTTTCTGTGCATGATTATTTCTCGTGTTTCGACGAGCCACCCGCAGTGTTTTGTGTGTATACAGCCGGCCGGGAGAGCCGGGACTGCACGCTTCACCTGGTCACTAGAATGGGCTTTATTTTTAGTTTCCGAGGCAGCCCCGGCACATTGCAACACCGGAGAGCTGCCGAGACTTTTTCACAATTCGATTGCCACCTGCGCGCCCATCCGCGGTGGGTGCCCGGCCTCCGTAATGTTGGGACCGGCACTGGACGTGATCTCGAACCTCCGTGTGTTCCTGAATAGCAGCAGAAGCCCGGATGTAGTAGCACGGTGAACAACAACAATGAAGCTGTTCACCACCCTGGACACGGCCGCCCCCCACCCCGTGTTTTCCTTCTGCACGTGGCCAGAAATTGAGCTGACATTGAGTGTGCCCCGCTGGTGCAACGCCACCCACACACACCTTGCTGGCCCAGTCCCTGCACCCACATCTACCCTTCTGTCATCTCGGTCACTACTGGCCTGCACCAGCCTCCTTCACGTTCCATCTGCCACGGTCCTGGGTGTGAGGGGCGGAGTTTTTAACTCGGCTGATCTCTGCTGGGGGGCGGCGGGGCCCAAAGGAAGGCCCAGACAGCAGCCGGGCGCCAGCCCCCGGGTGGGCCCTCCAAGGCAGGCGCCCAGTCAGGAAGGGGGGCGGCAGCCCCTAGTGACAGCGTCACAAAGTGGCCAACATGAGGCTCTGTCCTCTGACCGGTGGAGCTCACACCCTGGCACTCCACGCTCTGCTGTGGGGACTTCGGCGGGCTCCTTGTGCCTCAGTTTCCTCATCTGCACAATTCACATACGAATAGTATCGACCCCACAGGTTTGCTGTGAGGATTAAATGATAAAATCTCTAGCAAGCACTTAGCTCAGAATACATATTCAATAAATATGCATTATTATTTTTATTATGGCGAAGCCATGAAAACGTAAAGCTAATCTCTTTTATTTTTTGGAACAGGCTGATGAAAATATGGAAAAGCCCTAAAACACTACTACTGCAACAATGAGACGGCCACACAAACAGCAGAAGTGCTTCATTAAAGCAACTGTTCATTCAGTGTGACGCCAACAACCACATTGAGTGAACAAGCCTGGTTGCCCTCCAGCATCATCTTCAAATGCTATAAAACTGAGCAGGACAAATTTCCTGCAGCGAACTAAGAGCTCGGGCCTTCTTTAACTGATTCAAGCCCTTTTCAAGCTTCCTTAATTTCTGTTCTGTCCATCTCTGGGATAATCATATTCCTTGAGCCTGCTACCAGCTATGAAAAGAGGCCTAATTTTTACTCCTTGAGCTCTTAATTTTAGAACCTTGGTGAATGAACTACCATTTTAAAGGTCATTCATAACCCACTTTCCCTTTTTCTTTGCAGAGAAAAGAGGCTGATTTCTTCGTCTTGGGTGTGAAGGCAAAGCTGAGTAGCCACAGCCACAGGGGGACCTAAGAGGTCAAGGTCAAGGCAATGTCGCAGGAAGCACACAGTTGACTTGCTGGGATCACACAGCAGTGGTGTTGGCACAGGAATGGCCGAGCCAGGCCACGCCTCCAGCAGGAGAGTGGGTGGGGAGGCACTGAGGGCAAAGGCAGGTGTGTGTCAGAATTAACCCCAGTGCAGCAAGTGGGCTAGGTTCAAAGACAGAATCTGGGCGGGAAACTCTAAAGGCAGTGGTTGCACTGACAAAGGTAGGCAGCAAAACGGACGATTCTTTGGAGACAACTGACGTCTTTTCTGCGGCAGGAGACCAGAGCTGGTTGCTGTAGCCCTATGTCCAGGAAGGCAGAGGTCACCTCGCCATGTCCGTGGATGGGGCTGCACCTGCCAGCCAGACCCAGGGCCTCTCGGGGGCCACAGCTGCTTCCTGGGGAGCCAAGGCCTCCAAGCAAGCCCCAATACCAGTTGTGGTACAAGCCCAGAACCGCCTGCCACTGGCCCTTCCCTGGGTCGGTCACTGCTTTCTCCAGTGTGGGGACTGGGGCGTGTTCTTCAAGGCGAACATTATACTGTCTGTTTTCACTCCAGTACACTTCTTGGCAATGCCAAGAACACTCTGGCCTTATTTTTTTCTTTTCTGCAGCTGCATACTGAGTCTCCAAGACCTAAGATTCCACCCCTGAGAAACAATTCAATCCAGCCACTGTTTACTGAGCTCTTACAATGGCACAAAAAAAGCCAAACGCTCAAGCATGGCCCTCAGGTAGCTGCAATGTTCCTGAGGCCAAAAACTTGTGAACACCTTAACTAACAAAGCAACCTACTATTCAGTATCATAGATTGCATGGCCAGTATTATAGAAACTCAAAAGAATCCTGGTAGTTTTGTTTTAAAGCAAACATATGGCTAGGGGATGGTAATGACAATGCAATCATTGAATAAAACGGGACGTAATAAAATAGAATAAATTGGATCATCCTTGATCCGCTGGGGTCCAATGAGAGCATATTGGACCAGGGTCACACTGTCTCTGCAGGGTCTCTGGAACGCAGACAAAGGCGGACCGATGAGCATCAACCTTGGAGCGGCGGGTTGTCTCTCGTCCTATCGCCTGCCCATGGGCTGAGCCAGAGCGGCAAACACAGACCCTATGCCTTTTCTGCCTCCTCAAACCAGCATCGCCACCGGATCGCAGCCTGAGTCTTTCTCAGTTCAGCCTCCTGGCGGCTGTCAGTGCTGATCAGAAACTGGCAGTGACAGCAGATACCTGTCTGTCACCCTGACTCAGGCCCCCAGGTGCTCATAGGGCCACTGGGATAGGGACAGAGGCCCCATCATGTCCCAACAAGCTCTTGGGATGCCTCCCACCTTTATGACTCTACTGACCGCAAAGCCGTAATGATCACAGATGCTGATTACAGACACTTAGTCACAGAAGACCTTTATTTGCAAGTAGAAGTGGAAGCTGTGAGCATGGCCTTGGTTCAAGGAGCCATTTATGCCGAGATGTCTCTGGTGTGCTCTGCCAGCGGAAAGGTGTTCACCTGAGTCATCGCAAACCACAGGGTGCTGCGTTGGGCAGGGGTCCCCCGAGAACCAGGGAGCGGAGGGGTGTGTCTACGGAAAGATTTACTGTAAGGATGAGCTCCTGCGGTGACGGAGGCCGCATGTCCGGCAGGCTGGAGACTCAGGAAGAGCGGATGTCACAGTGCGCATCCCTCGGCACCTGCTGGTCAGCCTTTGTCCCGTTGAGGTCTTCAGCGGACCGGGTGAGGCCCACCTGCATTACGGAGGGCAATCTGCTTTCCTCCACGTCTGCCGGTTTTCATGTCTACCTCACTCAAGAGCACCCGCCCAGGCCACTCCCCTCTGCAGTGACACTTGGCCAGTCAAGCAGACTCGTGAAATGAGCCACTGCAGACACCCACACAGCACAGGGGTCTCGGGGGGGAGGGGAGTGTAGCCTCCTCTTGGGCCCTTTTCTTTTACCCAAGCCTTTCTCCCTGCGAGGCAACAGGGAGCCGTAGCAGAGAAGGGCCGAAACGGAAACCTACCGTTGCCACGGGTCACTGTTATCTGACATCGCAGGGTCTGTCCGCTGTCCCCAAGCTAAGCCTCCCTTTAGTAGATGTTTTAAACGCCTTCATCAAAGGGGTGGCATCATGTGGTCCAGTGGAGGTAGAAAGATAAAACTCCAAACAGTATGGATGTTGAGGTTTTGGCATACCGACTTTTTGTGCAGTTTTTTTCTTTCAAATGTTAGCACATAAAAGTATTTTCTAGAATAGGGTTCAGAATATAAACAGGACTCTCCCAAATCAATGAGAAAAAGATTTTTTTAAAAAGGAAAGGAAAGATAGTAAAAGAGGTGAAGTGGCAAATTCACACAGTGTCAGAAAGAACACGGAGCAGTGGGTCCCTTTCTCAGAGCCAGATGGCCTGGGACGGCAGTTCTGCTGCACCTGGCAGAGTGGGGGCCACCCGGGCCTCTGGCCAAGCGGTTCCACCTGCAGGGTGCACTCTCGCGCACGCATGGGGGGACAGGCTCAAACACCTGAGGCAGCATTTTTTTCTTTGGTAATAGCCAAAAGATTCTTCCTCCTCCTCCTCCTCCTCCTCCTCCTCCTCCAACGGTGAATGGTGACATAGTTATACCATGGAGTACATCAGAGAAATTCATTGAATGGACTAGATCCACATGTCAAGGTTTCTTTTTAATTTCAAAAATATTACGTTAAACAAAAAAGGCACTTTCAGCAGAAATGTTTTCAAATGCACGCAATACTCTATACTATTAACATGTGCATTGTAAGCAGGGAAACAAGAAACATCGACTTTAATGGGAAAAAAGAGAAAAACTGGGAGCAGGCTGGGGCTGAAAAGGATTCAGCTAAAACTGGAATTTGTTTTCAAGTTAAAAGGATCAGTGATTTGAACATGGCCAGATCTTCACATGTGTTTGGCCTGAGCAGTGGGGTGCGCACAGACGGGGCTACTCAAATATTCTCTGTGTTTTCCTGACACTTGAGACATCCTGTGACCACTTCCCAGATACACTTTAAGGCGGGACAAAACTTCCCCTGGAGGTTCGAGTGTCGGTTTGTCCGGTGTTGGCGAGCCAGCTTGCGCCCGACAGAGTGGAGGACAGGAAACGTGCCTCCTCCGGGGATTTTCCCATCAGGCCGCAGGCCCAGATGGAGGAGGCCAGTCCTCCCTTGGAACTGGACAACAGTCCCTTTCCTCCTCCTCAGACTCACCCCCTTCTGGAACCAACACCTCTCTTGGTGTTTGTTTTACTTTTCCCAAACCTCTGCCTCCAAAGGTGCCTGTGGCTTTTGCTGGTCTGTTTTGCACTGAACCGACCTCAGCCATCTTTGTCCTCCCCTCTCTTCCCGCCCCTGCCCTCTCTGCATCGCTCTCTGGGGGTGGGGTTGATGCCAAGGCCCGAGGCTGGACTAGGCGGGTGGGAAGAAAACGCCTTCCTGCTTCAGGTTTTACTCTTTGGCTGTGGATTCACTACCTAGCTGTCCATGCACCAGGTTTCATTTAGGTGCCTCAGCTTCCACAGGTACACGATGGAGTATCACATGGAAATAATGCCATTTCCGACTGGATGGGGCAGCCTGGTGCATCAAACACTTTTTTAATTGCTGTCAGAGCCCCAGACAAGCCCACCCCCTCATCCTCATTGCTCCCCAACTTTGTGCAGCCTGCAGGTCAGGAGTTAGGGGCAGCCTGGACGGCCAGGGCCCATAGGATTCAGAGGCATCTGAGGAAAATCTGTCTAGCCCAAGTTCAAGTAAAAGGTATTTAACAAACTTCCAGTATCTTCTAAAGGAAAGTTCACTCCTTTATGTCTTAGACATTTTCAATAAATAACAAAACAGAAGGAGTTTCTGTTTAACCTTCACAGGGTGGGAAAATTGCATTAACAGAAACTTCATCCTCTGGGGCACTCTTGTTAACCAAGATTTTGACTTTAATTTGCCTAAGTGTTTATCTGTCTGCCATCAAAGGACTAGACAATTGTGTTATAAATAAATGGAAGTGATGGAAAACTAGCCGAGAAGATTCTCTCCTCGCCCCCGTCAATTTTAGTAAATTAATTTGATGTCGGGATAAAATCTATTTTGGTGATCTCGTAGGATAATGAAAGTATTACTTAGCTAGAATAGTGTAACCCATTGAAAAGCATCATTCTTTCAATCCTCTGTTAAATACGTAGTTATTGATTATTGGAAACTTTCTCTTAGCTAGACACCTGTAAGTACCAGGGACATAAAGATGACAAGAGAGTGGACGCTGCACCTGGCTAGGCCATTGCACCCGATAGCAGACCACTTCTCCTGCCACAGCTGACCGTGAACCCGGACACAACGTATGAGAAGACTGCTTCTAGGGGTCGGACAGGGCTGGCACAACACAGCGACCCAGGGATGGGGTCAGTGAATGAGCAACTGAAATGGGTAACAGCTGGTTGTGAAGCTGTGCCGATCAGAAGACATACCATTTCTTTTGTATTTGTGAAACGCTTTGCACGTAGCAGGTGCCAAATAGTTGTTCCTTTCTGTTCTCGTTCCCCAGGAAAAGAAGCCATGCCTTATACTTTTTTTTATTAATCATGTAGCTAGCACAGTGCTGGGCCAGTATGACACATTTATTGGTTATTTTATCATGCTCATCTCACACAACAATAACTGGAACCTGGGGACTTGCAGCCGGCCGAGGGATGCCTGGTCTGTCAGAGGAACCCAGGCATGCAGGGCCTGGGGCCCGCTGCCCGCTGCCCACTGCAGACCTGCGGGCCTCCCCACAGCTGTGTGTGCTCTGGCCATGCCCAGTGCGGGTGACCACGGTGCACCAGAGCGTCTGGGCTCTGCTCCAGTGTTGCCTGCATGATTTCCTACTGCTGCGTAAGCCGAGTTCACGAACAGATCACTTCTGCCACCTTTCTGGCTGCTGTAGGTATCTTAAGTGTTTACGTTGGTATCTCTGCCATAAGACTAAAGTGAAAGTATTGAGAATTGCACTAGAGAAATACAAAGATGAGCGTGGAATGAAGCACAGTTGGAGAAAAGCTTTACTGATGGTAAACGCAAGCAGAGAATTCAAGGGTTGCTGAATATCTTCGTGTGTTCTTACGTCTGACAGATGTATTTCAGCAAAGAGCAAAATCTGTCCCAATATTTTAGGCAAGATATAAATTGACTCAAGATTACTTGTAGAAATGAAATCTATATGAAAATGATCAATCAGTATTAACCTCATAAAATTGGCATGACTAATGAAAAGTAAGGTTCCCCTTGAACAAAGAATGAAACCAGAATAATAACGATGCGAAATATATTTTCATGATGGTAGTACATCAGAAAGTGACCTAATCCAAGTTCAACAGAAATATTAATAGCAATGGGGTCATTGAAACTGCTCAGCCAGAAATATGCACGTTAACTCTGAAGGAAATGGAAGTGAGACAGATTTTAATATTATCAAAATAAACTTCTCTATATATATATTAAGCCAACACATTTAGTTTGTTGCCTTAAGCCTTAAATTTACTACTTAACTTGAAATAAAACATCAGGGTTTCTCTTTAATTTTAGTTGACCTTTTATATTTTACAAATATGGAGCGGGTTTGTTTGCTCTCATTTAAGATTCGAATTTAATTTTAGAATAGAATTCTGTGATTCAGTGTGAAAAGCAGGTTTTATATTTCAGCCCTAATTAATCGTGAGAAATGTATTTCTTTTTCGTAATTTAGAATCAGGACAAGAACATCTGTTTTGTTCATGGATGTGTTCAAATGCCTGAACTTCTTCCTGGAACAGGAGAGGTCTGTTTACTGAACAAATGAAACTGTCCCATTGTAAGAAATCACAGCGAAATGAGGAGACAGTTCATGCACTGAAAGGATTGTCCTGTTTTTATAAAATTATATTTTATTGATTATGTTACCACAGTTATGCTGATTTTTCCCCCTTTTGTCCCCCCCCACCCAGCAACCCCCTACTCCCTCAGGCAATCCCCCACCATTATTCATGTCCACGGGTCATGCGTGTAAGTTCTTTGGCTGCTCCATTTCCCATGCTGCACTTTACATCCCCATGGCTGTGCCGTAACTGCCTACTTATACTTCCTAATCCCCTCACCTCTTCGCCCATTCTCCATCTCCCTCCCTTCTAGCAACTTTCAGGTGACTAACTTCTTTTCTCTTGTTTCTAAGAGTTTCTCTTTCTCTTTAACCTCTGACTTTTTAATTATGTGTCTTGGAGTGGGCCTCTTTGCATCCATCATAATTGGGACCCTCTGTGCTTCTTGGACTTGTATGTCTATTTCCTTCACATAACTAGGAACATTTTCTTTCACTATTTTTCCAGATAGATTTCCAATTTCTTGGTATTTCTCTTCTTTTGGCACCCTTATGATGCAAATGTTGAACTGTTGAGGTTGTCCCTGAGGCTGTTTATACTATTCTCACTTTTTTGGATTATTTTTTCTTCTTCTACTGCATGCTTATTTTTTTGCTTCCTTATGTTCTAAATCATTGATTTGATTCTCAGCTGATCCTACATAGCACGGTGGCCCCAGGAAAATGGCCGACTACCCCCAAGCTGAAGTGTGATTCCAGAGACAAGTGAAGATCCTCTCATAACACGTCTGAAAAGCAGGACACAGCCTCCATCCTCAGATTTGTACAGGAAAACCCCTGAGACAACTCATGCCCCCTTCCCCGGTGTCCTGCCGCCCCCTAGCACCCCACCCAATGCCCTGAACTCTCTAAAGATACAGAGTCTTGGTGGCGGGCACGCCGACCAGCCACTGTGGGCGCCACCCTGCCACACATGTTTCTTCTGGTTCTACTTCAGGGAAAGGAACTGCATGCCTGGCAGCCGGCCAGCTGGCTGGGGGACAAAGCTGTTCTCCTACCTTTCCTTAACAACAGTTAAGGAAATGATCTCACTCGACATGTATCTGACATCTTGAAACTGCAAGTTGCATCTCACATCACTTTGGGGAAGTCTCTGATCGTCACTCTCTCCATCCTGACCTCTGTGACACGGAGGCGTTCCCCTTCTCACACCTCTTGTCCTGAGCCTCATTGCTGTGACATTTTCCATCTGTTTGCACTTCCCGGAATGTGGGCGGGATGGTTCCCTCTGACCCATCCTCCGAGTTTACCCGTTCTCTCCGTAGCTCTTTCTGCGGCTTTCACGCCCTCCATGCCTGCCCACCAGGTGGTGGTGTCCTCGGTGGTGTCCCTCCAAGTGCGGCTTCAGGGCCACTGCGCTGTGCGGGAGTCACCGGGAGCCACCTGGGAAGGAAAACTCCTGGGCCAGAGTCCTTGGGGGCCCCACCCAGGCCCCGGGCTTTCTTGAGCTGCCTGGCCGATTGCTGTGCATGCTAGTCTGTGGAAATGCTCATCTACAGAAGCGCATTGTTCAGTTTTACACATTCTGTTCGACTTTTTAAAAATAGCCTCGACGAGCCCTTGCTTTCTGTTTCCTGGAACTTTTTTTTTAAGTTTGTCTTTTACTTCTTTAAATACAACAACCATATTTGTTTTCCATTCTGAGATCTGAAGCCTTTGGGGGTCTGTTTAGCTTTCTGTTGCTGGTCCCATGCACTGTGCTGTGCACCCTTCTGCATCCTCAGGGGGTTCATGTGAAGTGTGTACTACTTGCTTCCGAGCTGCTGGCGGCTGTGCTGTGAGGCCTGGAACCCAGAGGTGCTCCCCCGGGTTCATTGCCATTGTTTTGGATCGAATGTGTCAGGTGTTTCAGGTTCATGGAAGGTTCTGGACTGCACACCTGGGCTCTCAGTCCACGTGAGGACTCGCTAGCAGTTAAAGCTGCTCAGAAGCAATTTTGCTTTCCCCCCTGGTCAGACTGTCTCGACATCAAATCTCCACTTGGTCCCCAGAGGCTGGAGGAGGGTGGAATTGCTTCTGACTACATTGAAGATGGTCCCTGAAGACAGTCTCAGGGTCCCTTTATGGGGGGGTTGGTTGCTAATTAGACTCCCCACCTTGTGGTGGGCCATCACACCATACTGTCAAAGCTCGAAGTCACCAGCATCAGTAAATGACTCAGCGGCACTGATATTGAACTTGAGGTAGGTGTTAGCTGGATGAATCGTCCACGTCACCAGCCCTTGCGTGCTGTCAGGGTCACACCTGTACCCCCCCTCCCCACACACACACACAGTGCTGTGCTGAGGCAGGACTTGGCCAGATCATTAGCATCTTTCAGTGATGATTAGCCAGGGCAGTCCCTCCCAACCGGGTCCTCCTGGAGTTTTTAACTCTCAGAGCTGCGCCCCTCCCCCAACCAGCCTCTGAGATTCATCCGTTACATTTTAGGGTCCCTCCCCTGCTTTCCACAGCAGTTGTGGGTTTCTGCGTCGGGAAGTCCTGACTTTCGGTATTTGTCTGTCAGTCTCTCCAGTTTGGGGGATAGCGGTTTGCCCTGAGACCTCACTTCTCCTAGGGATGGAATTAGAGTTGTTGATTTTCCCATGTGTCCAGCTTTTATTTGTTGCCAGCCAGAGTGACGGCTGCACACTTTCCATAAACCAGAGTCTCAGGAACCTCGGGGGATCATGGGGTCTAGACTCGTGTTGATGTGAAACTCTTCAAGTCTCTTCTTAGTTTATAAATGTCTTCGCAAAGAAGACACATTCTGTTGGTTCATTTATTGAAGCTTCTCGCTGGAGTCACAGCACTTTAAACATTTTTGTCAAACTTCAGTTGTCTTTGGAATTCAGAAGTATTTCCTTTATCTGCACCAGTCGCCTCGTCGGGCGAGCGTCCTCCATGGAAAGGATGAAACGCTGGAGCCCGAGACAAAGTCTCTTCTGCTCTGAGAGCAGAGCCCCGTTTCCGGCTCCTCGTCTCGCTCCTCCGTCTTTTCGTGCGTTCTTCCCAGGGGCCTCCGAGGACGGGTCCTCGCTCTCATCACCGAGGTTGGAGGGCCTCCGGCCTCGTCGCTCTGGGTCTTCTGCACCGCCTTCTCTCTCTCCTTTCTCAGCTCGCAGCAAATACTACCTCGCATCCCCGGATGTCTCGGACTGCTCCATGTGATTTTAATTACCCACCGGTCGTCTCTATTACGTGAAGAGGAAAAAGTTAATGTAAGAACCGAGGGAAGATTTTCTGTTGGCCTGATCAGTCATTCCCGATGAAATTCACACAGCAGAGCCCGATGTCCCCGGTCTTACAGACCCACAGGTGGGCGAACCCAGTTCAACCCAGAGGTCGCATCGCTGGCTCGGAAGGTGCACCCCTTAAAAACCTCGTGACAGTATAGTCCCAAAATTGAATGACTTATCGTCGTTTGCCATCTGGATCCCTCTAATGACAGAACCGAAGCCTTCTTTCTAGGAGGACGCTTTGCTGTCGACTGGCGATCCTGAGATTCCAGAGCTCAATGTGTGCAGACGAAGCACCGAAGGTGGTCCTGGCGGCTGCCCTGGTCCTCGCTCACTGGAGTTCTCCTGTCCTACGATCTCCTGTGGGGCTCTTCCGCATCAGGAGTCAGCGCCGTTTAGAACTCAGGTGCTTACTGAGGCTTGGTGGTTTTTCCGACTTCAGTCATCATTGATATGCTGCTGCTGATGATGGTGTCAAACGGAAGTGTTGTCCCTACCTTTGGAGACAAATGCCATCACATCTCTCTGTTCTCACATGCTGTGAGATATGAGAATTCTCTGCCCCTACCACATTTTATTTCAGACCTTTCCACTTTAGTGATTATCCTGTCCTGTAAGTACAGAGGTAGGTAGGAATCATAAATGTTTGTCCAGACTACCTAGAAAACAGCATGATTAATGTTGTAAATATTTACCCAATTGATGCCAAAGGTTTTATTATTTATTTGTGATTTAATTTTTAAAATTATGTCCACCGGATGCTCCCAGTTGAAGCAGATGTGACACTTAGGTGCTCTGGCTGAATTCCACTCCCAGGAATGATAACCCTTACTGAGTGCCCACACCCCTTCCTACAGTTAATCCTTTCTCCAAAAACCTGTTCCCCAGATGAGGAGGTCAGGCCCACAGAGATTAATTGATCTGCTCAAAGGCAGCTAGTATGTGGAAGATTCGCCATCTGAACTTGGACTTTTGCGATGGCGTCACCTCTCCAGCATACAGGTAAGCTGTCTCTTCCGTGGTCACGACATCTGATTAACACTCAGCTTCCTACCTCATTTTTCCTCTGGGGATTATGACCGTGTGGCAGGACTGATGAACTTGGCACTGTAAATTCATTTATTTAATCTCTACGTGACTGAAGACATCGATCACTGGCTGGTCGTTAACGCCGCCGCCGTTGAAGTATGACTCTGAGACGGGGCAGAGGGCAGAGCGTCCCAGGCTGGCGCAGGGCTGAGGGGCGCAGCTCAGACGGAGACGCTGCCCGACTGTGCGTTAGAAGCGTGACGTCGCATAACCCACTTGCCCCCTGAGCCTCTTTCTTCCCGTCTGTGGATGGAAGTGGAGGGCCACTGACCTCACAGCATGATCAAGAAGATTGAATGAGATAATGTGTGAAAAAGGGTATTATATTCTAAAGAGCACTCTATTATTTAAGCTGTAATTATTATTTCATTAGAGCAGGATTCACCCATAAATTCCTGCGATGCTGAGACTGCTTGGGAAAGGGAACAGGTGTGTTGCACGCTCCCGGTCTGCTATTTAAGTCTTTCGCACTGGGACTCCTCCATGGCTTCGCGGTCTGGGTCCTGCTTAACTTTCTGCTGGCAGCTGAACATCCTGCCAGGATTTACCACTCGCCTTACCATCTGTGCTCCCCACGAAGTCTAGGTTACATTGCAGGGTTTCTGTGTATTTGGTGTTCTGTGAAGACTTGACTCAGTATTTCAGGGGAGCTTCTAATTGCATGTTTAAGTCTTCATTCTTCTTTCTAGAACATCCCCCCGTGTCTCGGGATGCATGGGAGGGAGTCTATGAATTACTTGATGGTAATTAATAAGCTTTTGACTGGGACATATGCTGGAGACAGTGAAGTCCCAGAGGGCCACACGTGCAGCATGCTGTGAGTCTGGCACACTATGTGTGATTTATGTATGTAAATGCGGGGTCATGATCAGTCTTCATTGGAAGAAATTACATATTTATAAAATGCAAGGGGTCAGCATTTGCCATTGTTTCTGCCACCAGCAATGCTGTTGGAAGCCATTCCGCTCTACCGGATCTTCAGAATAATCTATTATGGTATTTTTTACCAAGAAAATCGCCTCACACAGGAATTGCAAAGTAAGATGGAAATAAAAGAGGGTATTGCTTTGCTTAAAGAGGAGTCTTTTTTCTTTTACTCCAAGTAAAATTCACCATGAACTGTAATTAAGAGGGCAATTTGATGGTCCACTGACACATTTCAGTGGGTCCATTTCCCACGAAATGTATACATGGCAGAAATATAGAACAGTCTGTCTGTGTGTTTTAATTAGTGAGATTTGGTAGTGTTCACTTGCTGAATTGTTTCACTGCAATGCTGCAACAAAGATGCAGCACACAAAGCAAAGCTAGCAAAGGTCCAAGAGGGATATCATTAAAACATCAACGCGAGGAAGCAGATGGCCTTTGCTTGGCTCAGTGGGTTAGTCACCAGGCCCGTGGCCGTGGGGACTCCGGTGGGCCCAGTCTCCGCAGAACGGCAGAGAGCAAAGACAGCGGAGAGAGGCCGAGACAAGTCAGTCGTGTCGCCGGGCTCCCAGCTAAGCCCAGGGGTCTGCTTGCTTTTTCTCTAATCACATGACTACATGACGACCACAATGTGGCCCATTTGTTCAGATCAGCGGCATTTTCCCTCTGCGGTTGGGTAACGGAAGAAGGAGGAGAACTGGCAGCAGCAGCTCCGTCTGCCCTCCCTCCCTGCCCTGCCCTCCCCTTGGGCTGTGGGCCGCAGGCGGGGAGATAGCGCCTCACCCTAACGGGGTGGCAGCTCACTGCACCCACATGTGGGTGGGTGATGCCACACCAAGGCCGTGACCCTGTCACCCTCTGCTAAACAAGGAACTCAGATTCTTCCCTGGCTTTCCTCTGACTGGCTCCTTAAAGCAACCATTCGCCCCTACTCTCTTCGGACACAAACTGGAATATAGCCAGCTACCTTCCCTGCACATTGACTGGTCCCCCTGGATGTTTGCTGCGGCGCTACCGTGCAGCACACCGCAAGCCTCGCGATCTGTGCGGTACGTTAGGGCACAGGGCCCGGACCTGCACCCAGCAGGAAAACTCATTTCCCCGGGCCAACTGCAGTGTTGCCCGGATACTTCGTGACAAACAGGAAGTAATTGTCTGTGCGCGTGTCTGCTCGCTGTGCAACGTGCCAGGGAGTGCGTGGAGCCATGCGGGGGTGCTCTGCTACGCAACGTGAGCACTCGGTGAGGGCAGGGCCCCCGTCCCCATGACGGCTCTTGAGGCAGCAGCTGCGGTTCCGGCGTGGACCGTCACTACTCTAGAGACAGAGCCGACGCCAGTGACAGCGAGGTGGCACTGCCCGATGCTCGGAGGACTGTGCTCACCGTTTTGGCGACCGATCATCACAGGCACCTGCTCAAAATTAATCCGCTCGTTGAGGACCCTTGGAGACCATTAGTGCTGAATGCGTGTGTGTACAGGGTGTCCCGATCAGAAGCAATGGGATGTCACGTGTACGTTATTCCCAGCATATATGACAGCATATCGCCATAAAGGACTAAACCGGAGACAGAGCAGGAGGCTGATTGCTACGTGGTGCCAATTACATGACCACAGTCATGTAAGAAGAGAAGAACCTCTCTTCTCTGGATGAAGAAGAACCTACAAGCGCCGGAGCCCAGGGGACTGGCAGATGCCCCGTGAAAACCAAAGATCGGTGGGGTCTGTAACCGCAAGAGATGGCGTCTTTGCATGGGGTGAGAGGTGACAGGCGTCATGCAGGGCTTGCACAGAGCTGCTGCGCACGTGGCCAGACCGCACCCACCTCCTCCGCCTGCACGGCTGACCCTATATTGGACACACCTGATTTTTGGTCTGTTCGTTGTTGTTTTTTCACATGCTCTTGCTTACTTTACAAAAAGTAAATTATTCCTTACTTTCAGGCAACAAAAGGAAGGCAAACCTTTATTCTGAGCTCACCCTAGTGTTTTTCTGAATGGATTAGGAATGGAAGAGAAGTGACCCCCTGAACTGGCACCCCCCCCCCATGCTCCTTATTTGCACTCCTGGTACTGAGTGTGCAAATGTTCCCGAGCTTTTTGTCCGCTCACCACAAACTCATCCCAACTCTGTCTCCACGGGAGTTCCGTTTCCCGAGGGGAGAGGCAGTTCGGTCCCCAGGGCCGTTTGGTTCTGCCCCTCGGTTAGGCGAAGTCTACGGACCAAATGTGGAAATGAGCGTTACTGTCCACTAGGGGCCAAGCTAAACCCAACGTTTAATTTTGCTGCAAACGCCTATTTTTCCCAGTGGAAACTACAGGTCTTTTGTTGCTATTGTTGTTCTTGATTCTTAGCCGGTGATGTGATGTGTCCTTGAGCTCTCGCAGATTCAGAAAGGGCAGGGTTCAGCGACCCAAAAGCGCAGCTGTTAGGAGAGATGTGAGCGCACCTGCCCAGGCACGGACTACAAGGGCGCCCTCTGCCGCTGCCTCCCGAGACTGTGCGGAAGGAGACAAGGCCTAACAAAGGCTTTAAAATGCAAACCGAAGTGAGCTTCCCGCATGCGCCCTTTGAGCAGAGGAGGTGTGAGGCCTGCTTAGTGTGACAGGTGCCTGGGTCAGTCTCCAAAGCCAAGGCCAGGCCACGCGCCGTTCACTAACATTTTTTTTGCAAATAGAAATGGTGCCAGGATGCCGCCTTCTCAGCCAGTGGAAAGTGGGTATAAAGATTGTAAGTGTTGCCCCGTGGTGTGACAAACACGTGCCTGGATTTGAGAGCAGTTTTGAGGCTGGGTAATTCTATCTGGAAGGTTCTATAAATTCACATTGACGATTTTCAGAGACACTGGGACTTAACTCACTGAATGAGGTAGAAGCTACTACTGGTTACCCGTGCTCTGCAGTCCACCAAGTCCAGATGGAAGGACATGGCTTTTCCTGAGGCACCCGAGAGAGAGGACCCACACCAGGGCCTGCACCCTCCTAGAAGGGAAGGATGTGGTGGGTGCTTAAATGACCAGGGTGACTGGGCCACAGCGGCAACTGGGGCTCGCCTCCTGGGCGTTGGGTAAGGCTACCATGCCACGTGTGCCCGTGACAAAAAAAAAATGGGTGTGTGTGTGTGTTCTCCTGGGTCAAGGGCTTGGACGCTTGTGTGAACACCTGTGCCCCAGCTGTCACCTCCCCTGCTCATCACCTTCCCTTTGCAGCCAGCTGGCCCCTTCCGTACCCCCTCAGCCCTGCTACCCTCAGAGCCCCTGCCTGGCCTCTGGGTCCCTCCTTCCCAGCCCCGTTCCTGCTGGGTCCCTCAGCCCCTCCCAGCCGCTGGGGATCCCTCAGGAAGGACTCTCAGAAACCTGGGCTTCCCGGCCTCCGGGCCCTCATCCTGTGTCTGTCCAAAAGACTCCAGGACCAGCAGGACCCACTCTTCACAGACACTCACCCCAGGTGTCCTGCTCTGCAGCCCTGACCCTGTCCCCCCCGCCACCAGGTCACCCACGCACAGCTCCTCACCATCCCCCCTCTCCCCTTCTCCCTTACTGCGGATACTGCCTTCTTGCCCTCTGTGCCCACTGAGAGGGGGCAGGGCTTGCATCTCTCCTTCCTCATGGGCCTCCCACCTGCACTGGCTCCTCTGGGGAGGGGGCTCCCCTTTGTGGAGAGCTCCATGCTGTAGGGAATGTGGGGGTGGGGGGGTCTAAGTCCTTGTCTCTATAAACTGTGTGAACCACGGAAAACTTCACTGAGACTGAACTTCCCACGTGGGAGCCAGGAGGGCAGGAGGGAGGGCCCAGAGTTCTGGGGCCAGAGAGGAAAACTCCCTGGGCCTGGGGTGACAGGAGACTGACAGGCGGCATATGGCAACCCCTGGCTGCAGACGCACAGGCTCCAGAGGTGGATGGAGACCAGGATCCAGCGGGACCCTGGTGCTGGGTGTGGAGGCCGAGGTGGGGGGGCTGGGTAGGGTCACCAAAGACGCCTTGTTCTGACTCGGTCAGAGTGACGCCTCTCGGAATAGAGACCGTCGAGTTTCAGTCTCTCACAGTCCGTAGCTCCGCAGACTGGAGCAGGTGCGCGGAAGTTGCTCTGACCAGCTGCGGATGTCTCCTCTTTGGCCCCCTGCCTGCCGTCTGTCCCCCAAGTTTCTCCTGTGAGCCAGCGCAAGCTCCAAAGCTCTCCGTCCCACCCCCAGAGCCCAACTGGGTGGCCGTTGGCTCGCAAAGCTTACAGGAAAAGCCCAGAAAGAGGCATGTGGGAAAGGTTGTTCAGTGTGTCCCGTCCCAACGGGGCCACGACAAGTCCTCTCCCCCCAGAACTCTAGCGACGGCGAGGCCGGCAGAGACGAGGGCTGGTCCAGGGCCTGGGCCGGAAGGCCACCTGCCGGCCTGAGGTCACGTGGTCGAGCGCAGGGCTCCCCCTCCCCATGGGCTCTCGGACACTGCTCCGTTCCCAGCCGCCGCTGCCCAGTGAAGCGCCAGTGTCTCCTCTCCGTGGCAGAGCAGCAAATGATCAGACGACTCACGAGACAAGCTGCACGTGCAACGAGGGGTAATTAAAAGGTGTCACATATGGACCCACTGGCTCACCTGGAGCTCAGCATATGGGACGGAAACCTGCACGCTGCAGGGGAGGGCAGTGCCTGCTGGGAAACCCGTGTGCTCCCGACAGTGCCTGGCTCAGTGGCCTCAGACTGAGAGTCATTCATAATCTCCTCGTTTCCAGCGGGAAAACCCTTAGCGCAGTTCAGTAAGATAACACAGGGTCCACAGAAGCTGCCGCCTGGGAAGGAAGGGGTGGTGTCGACGGCTCCACATGTGACTCCAGCGGAAGGACCTGCTGCACATTGGAAAGGCTTTCCCACTGGGCTTGCCCAGGGATGTGAGTTCTGATCACGCCATTTTTCTAGCAAACCCCACCTTCTTGGGGTGCACCTGGGAGGTCCCCGTTTCCCTCCACCTCCCCTGCTGACCCTCTCCATTGATAAAGGGTCTGAGCAGACTTTCAGCCTCGATGCCTAAATCTTTGCCCAAAATAAACATGGGAAGAGAGGCAGAAGGGAAGAAAACTGCGTGCTGAGGAAAGGAGGCTGGGGAGGGGAGGACAGCTAGGGGCCAGCGCTGAAAGATGGTCAGGGGCCTGCACTGCTCTCCCTCCGCTGGGCGTCCCACTAGGTCCCCCCCGCCCAAGGTCCTGCAAGGGGCCGGGGCCTCAAACCTGATGTTTCAAATTGCATAAACAGAGGTTTTTAGGCTGTAAGTGACGTTTCTTTCAAGGAGCGACATTTTGTTTGAAAATGCGCAATGGAGGGGGAACAGAGGAAGCCCTGCTTTCTCACAGGCTGTATTTTTGTCTCCTCGGAGAAAGAAGCCACTCATTCCGTCCCGACTGAGCCCTGTTTAGTAGACGCCGTTGTTGGGCGAGCTGTGACAGACCGGCGGGTGGGAGTGGGCGCGGAAGGGCAGATGTCAACGTGGCCTGCACCAGGGGACCGGCCCGCCATTCCCACATGGGGGTTTGTGGTGACGGCCCCTCAGTGCGTGCGGGGCACTCCGTGCTGGGTCCCTTCCCTGGGGCTTCCCATTCCTCTGGGAAGTAGAAGGATGTGGGATCTGCATCTTTCCTGATGACCCCAGGTGTCTCTGGGGCATGTGGCCCTGGCCCCCAGTTTGAAATACTTCAGAAACCCAGTTCTCAGCCCCGGGACCACCTGGGGACCTGAGATGCTGCCGCTCAGGAAGCAGGTGAGATTGACACACAGTGAGTGCGAGCGAGCATCCCCAAGCCAGAGGCCGACGTGCTCTGGGCGGCTTCCAATGAGACGAGCCATCTGCCGTGAGGCAGGCGCAGTGCCGTTGAAAGTCCTGACTTGATGTTTCAAAATCCCGCTTGCTCCTTTGGGGGAAAACCCATACATAATCGGGACGACTCCCTCCCTTGTGTTCCACACGGTAAGTTTTCCAGCCATTGTGATATGTCCCCGAGCATCCACAGATCCGCCCGGGAAGGAGACCGTGCTGCCCCCTCCTTGGTGGGCAGCTGCCCACTTGTCTTCCCAGGGGCTTGACTGCAGACGGAGGGCAACGTCCTCGTGTCCCCGCCCATTGCCCCGTGAGCCCAGCAGCGGGCCCGGCTCGGCGCGCCAGCCCGAGGGCGGTGTCGGATCTGGCTGGGCTCCGTGTCAGACATTCAGGAGGAGGCGCAGGAATGACACGCTTCGGTCTCCGTTTCTTGACACCCTCTCCCTTACGATCAAAACAGCAAAGCACATTCTCTGGCCAATAAGGGGACACGGCTCTGCTTTTGACAGACTTCATAACAATGACCGTGCTTCAAACTCTGCGGCAAAGAGAAGGCTCCTCGCTGGAGTGCAGGGCTTAATACCAAGGCGTTGGCGGCGAGCAGCCCCAGCACGAAGCTCCACTCTGCCCGTCTCACGTAAGACCTGTCCTGTTCTTCTCTGGGGGTCCGAGTTTTCATCAGTAAGCCAGGGATGAGGACAGGACCTCAATACGGTGCCGCTGTGAGGGCAGGGTGGGGCTCTCCAATGGGGTGGTCCACAGGGTAATGGAATGAGGAGATACTAGGTCCTCTCCCTGCCCTCGAACTCAGGAGGCAGAGCCTGTGCAGGTCCAGCTCCTCCCTGTGATCCCAGCAAGACACCGACAGGTGCTTCCTGTCCTGCAGACCCTCGGGGAGGAAGGGAGAAGGGCAGGAAGGACAGACTTCAGAAGGCGAAAGAACTCTGGTGCAAGGCAAAGAGTGGAGCGTCAGGCCTGGGTGACACTCTCATGACAGGTAATACACAGAAGGTCCCTCATAGGCTCGGGGGCCAAGGACCTGCTCCCATGTCATTGATGGCACTGGCCTCTCAGTGTGTGTCTGCAGTGATACTGTGGTGGAGCAGAGAGCTGGAGACCTGGGCCCCAGCCTGCGACATTCTCAGGGGCGGGGTGGTGGGAGGGGCCGTGTGTGGTTCCGGGGTGGGGGTACCCAGACCAGGGGGCGCTGGTGTGGCTACCCCACCGTGTGTCCTGGCACCGAGTCTGAGCAAAGATGGCTGGCAAAGCAGCCATAGGAAAATACATCCCGGAAACAGTTAACAAAGGCGTGTTCTGCGATCCTGTTTTTTCAGCTGTTTCTTCACGGTGTCACAGAGTTTTCACTTATAGCTGGTGGGCGCAGGCACACAGCAGAGATCTCAGAACTCAGGCCATGGTGGCTACTCTCTGTCCCTCCTCCAGACTCACGCAAGCACACACCACGTCACCCACGCCTTCCCTTACCCTGGCTTCGGTTGGAATCAGGCAACGCAGAGCCTGGGGGTGAAAGAGTTACAGACGCTCATTGACATCTAACATTTACTAAGAGTCAACAGTCCGTCATGGAGGGATTGTATCCCTCACAAGGTAACTGCCCTGGAAAAAAAAAGCCTTCATTTTCATTCCACTGGATAGACAAAACTGGAAGTCTGACCTTGAACTGACAACTGACTCAGACCAGATGGGCACATCTAGGAGGAGTGAGTCACGGCACAGCTATTCCTTTGGGTGACCCGAATGCCGTGAAGAGAGCTGCACAGCTAACCCACTAAAATGTAACCATATTTAAACTTGGCCCGAATAACCCCAGACGCAAGCTGCTCACAGACCCTCTCACCTGTCCTGTGACCTGTCAGGGCAAGAGGGTTCTTGAACTGGAACTCGCCTCCCTCCTCGGTCGGCACTCTCACAGCGAACTCTCCGAACACTCGATACCTTGGAACGAACGTACCGGATGGGCCAGCTCTGTGCAGAGTGTGTCGGCCAGCTTCCCGGCAGCGGAGAAGCGGCTTCCCAAACCTCGGAGACGACAGACACGCTGCATGTTGGCAGTGGCAGGACGCAGCTCGGGGTCAGGGTTCTGCTTGGGGCAGGGAGCAGCTCTCGGGCAAGACACACCAGGCTCACAACAAAAAGCAAAGAGCAGAGGAGCTGACGGGAGTGCACAGTGCTTCCTGGACCTGCTCGAGTGGCACCTTCGTGAAGGGTGCCACACTCCTGGCTGAAGTCCCCGGGCCCAGGACATCCTGCAGGGTGCAGGCCTCCTGATGGCAGGGGGAGGGTGGAAGTGGGGTGGGGAGGTGTAACCCTCTGGCAGGGGGTGCATATTTGAGAACAACAATGCCACCTACCCCTGTTACCTCTGTAAGTAACCAGCACGCAGTCTTTCTCATCTTAATATTCCCTAGGGTCTAGCACAGGTGGCCAATGAATATTTATTAAATCACATTGAATATTCATTGCATCGAATGAATATATCATTTCAGTGTAAGTCAGTCATCCGAAAGAAAGTATTTTATCATTATCCCTATCACCTCTATTATCCTCGAATGATATTTTTTAATTAGCATGTATACCTAGTGTTTACGTGAGCATCCTACAGGTAACAACAATAGATTTTACAGATTACCATTAGGAGTTTAACTGAAAGAGGAGAATGATAGAAAACCATTCTAAAAAAGACATTAGCATATAGGCTCACTTATTAACATACAAACTCACACTTTCCTTTTTGAAAATACGGTTGATGATGCCAATCAGACCTTGAAAAAGAAAAAGGGGGAGTCGTTTTTCTGAGAGCTGGCCCTGGGGTTTACGGTGCCGTTTCCTTCACCAGACGCATTCTGGGAGGGACAGAAACGATTGGGAAGAGAGGCAGGGTCCCCTTTCGGTGACGAACTCGAGAATTAGACATGGCCCTGTGTCTGCCCGCTTCGGAGGTTGGACCCAATTCCAAGGGCAAACACGAAGTGCGGGCTGCCTGTCCAGACTGAAGGAACTTAAAATGTAATAAAGGTGTCGAATACATTTGGAGAAGGGTTGGTTGTGCTACTTCTGGATAAAACGAAATTCTGAGACACCATCAGCCCCCTCGGAGGGACCTGGGGACAGAAGCGACACCGCAGCACCTGCGCCATCACAGACATCACTCCATTTAATTTGCATCCCTCTCAGGAGTCAGTCGGTCACGGGCGAAGTCGCACCTCCAGATCCGGGTTTGGCCGTGGAGATGCCAGGGATGCCACGCTCCGCGAGAGCCAGGGCTAACACCTTTACCCTGGGGAGCGACGCCCTTCCCTCCTCTTCGTGCTGGGAACCTGCACCCAAGTTACCACCGGTGCTCAGCGAGTTTGTGGATTAATTTTCCATGCTGTTGAAACCCCAGTATCTCTTACCACTCGCTGCTCTGGCTTCCTCAGTTCAGCTGCCCCATCCGCTGCCAGGCAGGAGGTGGGGGCAGCTCAGGGTGGGCTTTGAGCTGAGAAAGCCTCCCTAGGTAGGGGGGAGCTGCAGGTCTGACCTGTAGGCAGGTCCAAGACTGCACAGAACCACCCAGCCAGGCATGCCTCCCAGCACGTGGCCCAGGCAGTGCAGTAACATGCTGTAGGTGATGATAAATGACCCCGTTCTCTGAGTGTGGGTGACGCCATTGACCGCTGCACCATACTCAGGGAAGCCTCGTGCAAACACACACCCATAGGGACAGCCAGGCCAGCCCTCTGCTCTGAAATCCTCTCCTAAATACACGTGACAGTGACTCCCGCATGTAAAGTTCGATGCCACCTTTGAGGAGAGGAGCCAGCACCGCTGATTAAAAGAATATTTATTTTCTACAACGCCACCCTAAGCCGCATACATTTGCCCAGCTGCCAAGCGGTAATTAATTTCCTGGCGCGTGCGCGGCCTGTGTGGGGCTGCGCGGGGCCATGCCGCACTTCTCATTAAAATGGGTCCTCCAGGCCCTTTGTTATTGTTTCATCTCAGAGAGGTATTGGCGCGGTTTTCTCCCTCCATCAACATCATTGTTTTCTAAACGTTGAGTGTAGCGAATTTTTTGCTGCACATCTTTGAAGTACTCCTTATCAATAATTCATTCACATTGCAAAAGAAAAAGAGCTGGGTGGTCGCCACTGCGGCGATGCTGGGAGAACCGCGTGTGTTTTTAGCTCATGGTGCTCCCAGGTGAGGCCTCGCCGCACACCCACAATGTCACACGCCCAGGGTCTCTCTGTGCTCAGACAGGCTGTGCGGATGGTGATGTCACGCGCCCAGGGTCTCTCTGTGCTCAGTTGGGCAGTGCAGGTGGTGACATCCAGGGTCTCTGCGCTCAGTTCGCGGCGCCTTTTACACGGAGTTTCCGGGCGCATCACCAGCATCACGGTGACAACACCAGGGGGCGGGCGGGCCCTCCCACGTCGCGTCCCTTTTTGTTCACGAAGATGCCCACGGAAAGGACAGCGTCCCGGTGCAGCGCCCTCCCTGAGCCTCTGGTCCCGACAGTCATCTCTTTACCTTGCTGGGCACTGTCCACCTCCCCCTCCGGGGACAGCCAGCCCTGCTCGGAGACAGTCAGTGCCAGTGCTGAGTCGGTGTTCAATAATAAGCCACACCGTTCCCACCCCAAGGAATGTCGACATTACACCTTTGCCACCCTCCCCAGAACTCAGATATAAAAAGTCAGCCTCTCCGGTTTGCTTTTAGGGCTTCCGGAGAAGACCCGCGCTATTAATTATTCCAACGGCAGGTTAAGAAAACAGCCATTAGTGCCTTCGTTAACACGTGCGTGCACTCTCTGCATCAGTGTGGAAGTTAACGAGCCAGTGGTTTTCTGTCTCACAGCCGAATGCCTGGACCTCACTCCCGGAGTCCGAGAGGACCTGGCCCACGGGACCCAGAGTGAGCACAACAGTCTCAGAGACATTTTCCTGAGGGTGTTAGGCAGCTTAGTCTGAATGCTATTTTAGAAACTACAAAAAGTAGTTTGATCAAACCCTGCTTCCAAGCTTATGTCTGAAAAGTTACTTCTCGGCACACTCAGAAGCCCGTTCGGCGTTCCTCTGGGCACCCCACGGACATCTGCTTTTTTATTAAAAGTAATGAACTCTCATTTAACCTGAAGAAAATCTTCACTATCTCTTCAGCCTCTCAGCCTATAGTTTCACAACAAACTACAGTGTTGTGAAAAATTAGCTGTTGAATAAAAATGCCAATCACAGTTCCTAATCTGCCCCCTGGGTTCTTGGTGTGCGCCCAGCACTAAGGTTGGAAAGGCAACTTTCACCCTATTTTATTGTTTATGGAAAAATGGAAACCTCAGTCAAAGATTTTACCAACTGAGAAACATGAATAAATGAAAACCGTATATTAGATTATTTTAAAAAAGAAAGATGTGTTAGTATGTCATCAGTGGTCCACAAAGTAAGCTAGGTCAACTATACCTCATTATTTATTTTGATCAAATATATAAAAGGCCTGATATAGAATATCATATATTGATCAAATTCCAAATATCCACATAGTTAATAACAATAATAGTTATGATTTGTTGCATAATAAAAACATTTTAAAGGCTGTTCTAGGAGAGGTTTTATAAATGTATATAAAAATATATATTTATATTTAAGTTATATAAATTTATATCTATATTAAATTATATTATATTAAAATTATAAATTTAATATAAATTTATATTTATATATTTAAATATATATCAAGATTGAGATTTTACGTGTATGTATGTGACATATCTCATCTTTACAATAGACTTCTGAGACTAATATTATTAGCCCCATTTTTCAGTGGAGAAAACCAAGTTTCAAAAATGTTATATAACTTGTCCACAGCCCAACTGCATGGCCAGGGTTTGAACCTGTCTGACTCAAAACCTACACCCTTGAACATGACGAGGCAACAGGAGGGCCAGAAACCTCAATAGCTGACAGAATGAGCACAGCCTGAGAGTACGCCCAGGTGCTATTAGTCTGTGTCCTCCCAGAGAGAGGTCTCCTGTAACAGATTTGCCATCTGGCCTAAGGAAGGTCTACTGTTCAAATTTGCACATGACACAGTCTGGGAGGAATCAAGAGCCGACACATTCGATTATGGAGTCCATATTCAAAAGAGCTCAACCCCGAAACAACGAACCCCAACTAGATACACTTCATAGAGAAAAGGGGAAGACATACCCTAATCTTTGTTGTAGTGAAAAAGAAACCCCTGCAGATTGTAGGTGCCCCCAGATAGCATGATGCTACGAGCCAGACGTTAAAGGTGCAGGGCCTCATCCCTACTGAGGGGGACAGCCTTGTCCCTGCCTCTGGAATTCTCAGGGAGCGGCAGCAAGATGGGAGCTTTTCCAAGAAGGGTATGAGACAGCTTGAGATGGTCTGGAGGCAGTGGGGGTGCCTCTTACACTTTTCAGTCACACTAGAGACAGCGTAGGTTCCCTGCAGGGCCTTTCGGGGATCACAGGGCCTTAGGCGCCTTGTCCTGGAAGCTGCCACCCCATGAGGACAGAGTGGCTCTGTCAGGGGCTCCGCCGATGTGCTTTGAAAATGCTTCCCCAGGATTTCTCCTCACCGGCATCTTACCCACCCACCACCACACACGGACCCCCTCAGCCTTTTCCCACATCCCGAGGAGAAGCCACGGATCTGCACATGAGAATACCACAAAAGAGGAAGAGACACTAAAAACCATGTGGTAGGAGAGAGAAACCAACGCATCTTCCGTGTTTAGTGGCCGGAACTCAGCGACACAGTAGTGTGACTGTCCGAGTATCAACAGAGGAAATGCACCCCCACCAAAACTTAAAGGAGAACGACTCTGAAATTACCTCCGAATAACTTTTTAAAGAAAGAAGGAATAGCCACGGGTGTCCCCAAACGACAGAATGACCTTTACACTTGATGTGCAACCACTCTGTGGTGGGGCCCGATTTAAACTTGGACTTCCAACCACAGTTTGGCTCCAGGAAATACCATGTTAGAAAGTGGAGAGGATGCCAGTGGAAGACGTCAGCACTGAATTCTCGTCGCCAAAAATACAGTCATCGAAGTGGGGGGCTTCTGAACTGAGAAATCACAGTGATTGTTGGGCTGAGCTCCTCTTCCAAGGCAGGGCTGCTAAGCATTTAATTCGGCTACTTCTGCATGGGAAGAGCTGGTAAAGAAATGGAGGGAGTCTAACAGGCTTCCGGCCAGGCCACCCGTGTGGTACCAGGGCAGGCCTCGCACCGGCAAGTCCCCCTGAAGGACAGCACAGTCTACAGGCAGGACGGCCAGAGAATTTCCTTAAATAGGGGAATTCTGGCTTCAGGACACCAGTTTATGTATGGAAGGTGCACCCCAGCCCTTCTTCAAAGTCCTCCCTGACGGTCATCCGAGCTTGCTGAGTGCGGTGACCGGCTGCGTTTCCTCCAGCCTGCCCAGCAGAGAGGGCGACGCCCCCTGAACCGCTGGGTTCAAAGTGCAGCACTTGGATCTCGTCTGATGCCTTGTCACCCAGGAGGGGCGTGACCTGCCGGGCAACAAGAGGCAATTATCTTTCAATAACTCGCTTAGCTTCTGTAGGCCTCGTTTGCACCCAACAGAGGGGTTGGGTGAGATGTTCTTGCACCTTCCTCACCCACAGGAGTGTGGTGCATGTGCATACGTGTCGGTACAGAGAATGTGTTCTGGGCTTGCACCAACGGAAGGGTTCGTTCGGGACCATCCATGTGAAGACTGTCGTGACCGGGGGGGCGTGGCTCTGCTCGCTGCAGACCCAGCCGAGGCCCTCGACGTGGGCAGTCCCACTGGGGGTCCGTGGGTGGGACATGTCTCCAAGGGGACACCACAGGGAGAGGGCATTCTTGCAGAGCAGCCTGGGCAGGGTGCTTGCGGGAGGCAGGTCAGGGTGCTCAGATCCTGGGGCTGAGGGTCCATCAGATATTGAGCGTGCGGGTTCTGACAAAAGTGGCTTAGCAGGATTCCTGCTATAATGGGGCTGGGCGGGCCCAGTGGGGATGGAGCAGGCCATGGTGGGGACCTAGTAAGAGGTAGGCTCGCAGGAGCCTGACTACACTTTGCCAGCATGTAGGTTGGGGCACAAAGCTGAGCAGAGATTGGCTTTGGGGAGGAACAGGTGCAGTGGGAACTCGGACCTGGAGCAGTCGGCACCAAGCAGGAGGCGACCCTGAGGGAGCGTCCCTTCAGGCCCGTGGATGGGGACAAATGATTGGGCTCATGCAAGAGTCACATGCAAGGATGCAAAGGTGGTGCACGAAAGCCTGAGCTCACAGCCAGGGGACAGTGGAATGCTCCAGGCTGTGACAGTTGGTGGGCTCCAGGTTCGAGGGGCACTGGAGAGACTTCTGCTCTTTGCTGAGCTCTGGGACAACAGATGATCCAATGCCCTCACGGTCATCTCTGGGCAGACTCCTGGAGTCTCAGGCCTCCCCTTCCCGCGTGGTGTCCAGTGCCGCTGGGCCACTGTCACTGAGTGCTAGCTCCCTCTTGCTGTTCTCCAGTAACTCTGCCGGAGTCACCGCTGCACGTAGGGACAGCCTCACTGCACCGTGACGTTCCGTCCTCATCTTCCCAGCAGAGCTGATTCAAAACACAAGTTCTGCTGAGTGGTCTTGGAACTGCACCCGCCGTGAACCTGGGACCATCTGGCGCAGAGACTCTCTGCCACGGGACCGGAGCAGGCCCCTGCTTCCCGGGGCAATGCAGAGTTCCAGGCCCGCTCTCAGAGACTGTGGTCAGGCCGGCCTCTCTGGGGCCGCCCACATGTCCCCTGAGGGGAAGGCTTCAGCAGGCTGCGATGCACTCTTTCAGGAGCCTGGATCCGGGAGTGTCTGTGCAAAACCACAAGTGTCCAGACCCCTCCGAGGGCCAGCAACCTTCTGTCCGGGTCAGTAGGAAGTGTTGGACCTTCTGTGGACAGTTCGAAATGGGGGTGCAAACCAGCACCGGAGGGTAAGTCAACGCACCGTGTCTGCAGCCCTGACCATGTGGACACACAGCTTACTTGTGAATCTCCTTTATGAGATGGAAGCCCTGAGTCTTCCTCAAACAAACGCCTCTGTTCCTAACTGGGGGTGACATCGAATGTCACTGCCCCACAGTCCCGGGGTCCCCGCAGTCCCAGACAGCTTCCAGCTCCAGAGGAAGACAATCTACAAAGAAATGTTCCTTTATTAGCAACTTGTGTTTGACAGTTTATTCCAGGGCAGCCTCCAGCCCTCCTTTGCACGCTGATTTGCATAATGTGTTATTATGTCTAAATGGAAAACGAAATGCCTGCATGTGGTCTCCAAGTGACAAGTGCTTGTCAGCCTCATGCAATATTCAGGGGTAATGGATCCAGATCACAGCCAGGCTGCTGAGCCGGGGGGGTGGGGGGGTGGGGGGGCTTGTTGTGTCTCCTCCTTGACGAATTTACACTTCGGTGCAGACTCGCCAATTAGACATTCCATGTGTTAAACAGTTGAGTTCAACTGTGAAGGAATTTACTGGGGCCTTATTCCACGGCGTTCTAAGTCATTACAATGCATGTGACACTTCTTTAAAGATTTCCAAACAAAGGCCCTCAGGGAATCATCTCCAAATGACCTTGGCCAGATAATCCCCCAAGAACTGGTGTTTAATTGTTTCAGAATCCAGGGAGGTTTCGTGACAACGGGTTTAGGAACTCGGAGAATTCCACTGCGGGAATCTGATACTTTCTGTGGCCTTTGACTGGATGTTTGGGATGCTGATATCTGGTGCTAATCATTGGCGTTTAACAAGAAACACACTATCTGCGAGGAGTTTCCACAGCAGCCTGGTTTTCTCCTCATGCACTCAGCAGGGTTCTCGTTCTAACACACGAGTCGGAGTCAACATCTGACTTCACGCCAGCGCTGACGACTGAACTCGTGAACCGTCTTCTCCAGACACCCACAGGAAAGGAGTCTTTTCGTCTCAAGGGCCTCTTCAGTTGAGGGACAGACGACAAAGCAGGAGTGGCTACAAAGCCCCCATTGGTGCACGGCCCCCTCGACTTGGGCCCCCTGCCTCGTACTTGGCTGCCACTGTGCCTCTCTGTGCCCCCGGGCCCGCACGGCCTGCAGGCGATGGCCGTGTGTTCAGTGAACAAGGGCACCCGTGGGTGATGGAGGCCCACCCCGCCTTCCACGTAACTGTGCTACTCTTTCGTGCTACCCTCCCGTGCTTGGCAGATTGTAGGACTCTCTCTTTTAAAATTATTGAGGTGAAGTTGGCATAACTTATTTTTTAAGATTTCATTTATTCTTAGAGGGAGGGACACAGAGGGAGAAAGAGAGGAGAAAAACATCGACCAGTTGCCTCTTGCGTGCACCCTGACGGGGGACCTGACTCAACACCCAGGCTTGAGCCCTGGCCGGGAACCAAACCGGCAACTTTTCTCTTCACGGGATAACAGAGGCACACCGGTCAATTCACTTTTTAAGTTACCTTTGAAAAAGTGAACAATCCAGTGGCATTTAGTACATGCACAGTGTTGCGCAACCACTATCTCTGGTTCCAAAATACCTTCGCAGCCCACGCCCAGCAGCACCCCGTCTCCGATCCCCCCCCCCCCCGCCCAGCGATGGCCAGCACGTGGCCCATCTCTGCAGGGCTCTCTGTGGTGGGTGTTTCACAAACAGACGTTCTCAGAGGGCGGTTGTTTCGAACTCACCGTGTCGCAGGTCCCTGCTCTCTCTGCGTTGTCTCCGCCCACTCCTCCCAGCTCAGCGGTCCGCCTGCCCCCCTCCTCCGGGTCAGTCCTGCTCCCACCTGCCGTGCGTCTCAGCCACTGCGTGGCTGCTGTGTGTTATCTCCACCCTCTCTCGCTCCTGGAATCCTTGGCAGCAGGGGCTTCTCCTGCTCTTGCTGTTTTCCCGCATAGTAGCTGCTCAATAAATATTTATGGCCTGATTCCTCTAAGTATGAAACCCAAGTCGCTGTGCTTGTTGGAAGAACTTTCGGCAGCCACAAGCTGTTGGGGGTGTGCATATGTGTGTGTGTGCGTGAGCCAGTTCTGTGAAGGGGAGGGAAATGGCAAGGCTGGTACTGAGGCAGCCACTTGCTCTAACTCAGCACCAACCAGGCGACCTACAAGCATACGTTATGAAGTCTGGGACCTTTCACGTTCAGTTTCTAAAAAAGAAGTCACGGGGGCTGCTGTTCTCTGATGGACACGGCATCTGTCCCACGTGCCACTGCCCCAGATGTTAAAGAGGAAAGGAACCCCAATTTCCTGGATGCACCTGTGTCCCAGCCACCCACTAGATTTCATCCACCTGGATGGTGACCAGACTGTTTCTCTGGAGAAGAAAAAGTGGAAGGTGCTGGAACATTGCATCAGGACTGCCATCCGTTTCCAATCGACTGTATGACGGGGAAGAGAATGCAGCTCCTCCCCTTTCTTGGGCACCCTCATTCGGGAATAATTGCACATGAGGAGATTGGTTGCTACCTCTGAGGCGACTCTGGGGACTGCTACGGGTTGATCCGGTCCAGTGGTGGCGACATGAAGGGGGGACCCTCCAGGCAACGTGGTGGAGGCAGTCAGGACCCATTGCTGCACGTATCACACACTGTGATCACACTCACAGGGGGCACTGGCATCCACACGCGTGTGAAGTGTGCTGATTGGCATCTGCACTGTGCGTCTTGGTGATTAGAAATTGTTACAGAGAAGGCAACACATGATGAAGGACTATGGCAATCTCCCATGCATCAAATGGACTGGTTTTTAAAGAGAAATGACGTCGTGTCTAAAGCAGATAACATGGATTGAGCACTGGCCTACAAACCAAAGGGTTGCTGGTTGGATTCCCAGTCAGGGCACGTGTCTGGGTTGCAGGCCAGGTCCCCAGTAGGGGGCATGTGAGAGGCAACTACACATCGATGTTTCTCTCCCTCCCTTTCCTCTCTCTAAAAATAAGTAAATTCTTTAAAAAATAAATAAATAAAGCCAATAACACCATTTCTTTCCTGAAAAGCATCGACATGTGGTCACGATGTTCCGTAAGCATCGCGCCCTCGGCGACCACTAGGGTGGCAGAGGCTGCGCTGGGCCAGGGACAGAGGCTCCTTCCTGGGACGTGGGAGCGTGAGGGCCCGTGTCTCCGTGGGGCTCCAGTCCTCCAGAGAGCTAAATGAGGAATGGGACCAGCCTGAGCCTTTTCTTTAAAAAGAGCAAGTTTTAAATTCTCCAACCATTCCGCAAATTGGTCGAGATTCGAGCAGGCCTCTGGTGGAGTCGTCTGGAACCTTTTTCATCCTGTGGGAGGGAACAGGGACGGGAGCTGCGGCCGGGAGGGTGTCGGCACGCTGAGACACCTGCTCTCTCCTCGCTGCGCACGGCTCACGTCCGGGCACCGCAAAACGGCTTGAACGAGCGTGACGGACCATTCTGCTGCAAACTTCCAAGGCTTTTTTTTACAGTTCTAGATCTATAAGTAAACAGTCTAAGAAATCCTTTTCACATCAAACCTTTGCAGGATCGTGTTGTTCCACCCACAGGTATTCTGTTCCGTCCACTGTGATTGTGCAGACGGTCCCTCTAAGAAGCTCGAGAGGGAGGCCAGGACAGCACCTGAAGGGGACAGACCCTGCGTTTGCTCAGCACCCGTCACGATTGGCAGGCAAACTCCAACCTAGTGATGAAGTGACCCTTTACTCGTCATGTTGTGCCATGTGACTAAAAGCACTTTTACCTTGGACCACAATGTTACCAAATTCACTTGCCTAAACCATCACTGCTGCCTCTTTAAATATAATACCTCTTCTCCAAATGGCAATGGAAAAAATATAATAAGGTTAAATATATTTTTATCTACATATAAAATACCTCTTCTCTGTAAGCCATTTGGATTGATCAGCTAAAGAACTTAGCCTTAGAACTTGGCTAATACTAAAGTAGTTACCACTTACTCAAAAGTGCATTAGACAACAACTAAACAAGGAATCTCATTAACATTTAGTATAAAAGGTTAAAATAGGGTGGTCACCCAACATTCCCCCTCGCTTCGCTTTAATGGACATCACTCTAAAATTGCCGTGCGGTGGACACAGCGCTCGTGAAAATGAATTCGGGAGAATTCCCCCAAACTGTAACATGTGATCTTTCAATAGACATGTGTATATATGGCCCCGTAAGTGTGACCGTCCTCCAGTTTGATTTCCCATGTCTGGGTCACAGCTCATACCCCTGTCCCACTGGGTGACCAGACACAGATTTTCGCCAAGTGACCTGGCATCAGGACAGGAGATGGCGCTGCATTGAGATGCGGCAGTTTGGGAAAAGAACAGACAGAGAGGAAAGGGGAGCGGACAGGCAGTGCGTCCCGCTGGTGCCGCACTTTGGTCGCTGCAGGTTTGGGAAGCAGCCCCAGCAGCACGCACGTTCTCAGAGTCACACTGTGCGCCGTCCGAGAGAGTGTGACGCAACGCAAATGACGTCACATCGCCGGCGTGGTGGAAGTCCTCCCCGCGAGTCTCCGATGAAGCAGGTTTAGCAGTCCACGTGCCGCCCGGCCAGCGGGAGCCTGGGGCAGGAGCAGCGTCAGGGTCCACGCCAGGACACGGCTGAGTCGCAAAGTCTACCGTGAGACAAAAGAGCTGTGTATCCATTCAGCAACAAAAAACACCAAACCTCTCCTTTTAACTCGGAAAGGCCTTGACCGAGCATCACGGTATCACGGAGGTCTCGCGGAAAATGGGGCTCGGGTAGAAATGCTTTGCTGAGGGTAGGAGGTGTATGACAATGTGGGATTGTCTGTTTACTTGTGTACAGCAGGAACGCCACAGGAGGCTGCATCCTCGATGGCAGGGAGAGCAGGAAAACTGAAGACAGACCAGCCAACCCATCGATGGGCTAGACTAGGAGGGGAGATTCTTAGCAACTTGTTTAAACATTTGAGACCATTCAGGAGGTTCACCTCTGTTCTGCAATAAGGCTGAAAGGTCCCTGTCACTGAATAATCGGAGAGGCATCAAATACGTGATCTGGAAAAAGTTGGACCTGGATTCTAATTCCCATCCCACTTATCAGCTAAGCGACCTGGATGAGATCATGTAGTTTCCATACCAAGTGGGGATGAAAATAGTAACTACATTACAGGGTGGCTGTGAGCAGAGAGAGAGACTAATGGATACAGCCTGGCACTGGGCAGACACTCAGCAAATGCTGACTGTCATCAGTGTCCCAGTTTTATGGACAAGAAAACAAATGGTTGGGGAAATTATGAACGGTTCCCCTAATCCACAGCTAATACGTAACAAAGCCAGTGCATAAATCACTGTATGGCCAAGCACAAACATCGTGAATGAATGAATGAATGAATGAATGAATATATAGCAAATTAGGATTCAGACTTAAGGGTCTCTATTTCAAAACTCATACGCTTCCTCATATTGCTTTTCAAATGCAGGTGGCAAAAAAAGAAAACCCAAGGTAGCCAGAAGTTGAAGGAAAGAGGAAACATGCAGCACCATGCCGACAGTGCAGGCGGAAGTGACGGGCAGGGAGGAGGCCCTGGACTGGGGCAAAAGGTCCACATGCGCCCCCGTGCACAGCTTGTGACCAGAACCTGAGGCTCGGACAATGCCCGTGAGGTTGGTTGGTGTCCAGCCGCTTGACTGCATCTTCACAGGAGTATATTATTTCCATCTCCGACAACAACAGCAAGTATTTTCCCAAAAGAATTCATTGAAACACCATCACGCAACAGCTGCTGTTTTGGAACCCCAGTCTTAAACTTTCCAATCAAGTCTCCTCAAATGGAGAAAATACCCATGTTTGTGGAAAACGGCAAATTTGGAAATCCTCTGGACCTCAGTTATGGAAAACGCGCCTGTCTGTAGAACAACAGCCAGAGCAGATGCCCTGGACTGGACGCGGGCGGGGCTGGAAAGATGCACACTCTCTGCCCTCAAAGGGCCTGCAGTCTGGGAGCGAGAGCACGAGTACGGCAGGAGCCAGCCACTGCGTTTTCCTCCGTTGGGAAAGACCTGGGACCCCGCCCCGCCCTCGCATTCCGTCACCCTTCTGAGCACATCTCGGGCACAGAAGCTCTGGGTCATTCTCCAAAGTTCCCTCCCCTGGGGCATCCTCCCTAGGTGCCCCGCACATGGAATGGTCCCTGCCTGTGCCCCTCTGGACCCCGGCACTCACTTCTCCCAGAGCACTCCCTGCCCATCTGTGGTCTCCCCACTCTCCCAGATGAACAGGAGCGCTCCCTCCGCCCAGTCCCAGAGCGCACGCATGCTGGTGAGGGTCATGACACATGTTCAGCAGGTGAGTGCAGAGATGGCAGCGTGGGGGAGAGGCGCACGGACTATAGGAGGTGGGGTTGCTCTGCTCAGAGGGAGGGAGCTCCCTCCCTGTGGCATCCTGTTTTACGTCAGTGGTGGTGTGTTTGCACCCCGGTCTCCCCAATTTGTGAGCAGCAAACTACCCCTGGCTGGCTGGCCTTCGCGGGCCCCGTGAAGAAGGATGGGCCAGCTGCAGCCCCCCCCCCCAAATTTTAGCCAAGGACAGAGTGGAAGCAAAACAAACTTCCCAGGACCAGAAGGCATGTATACTGGAAAGGACAATTTTCTGATTCACGAAAATGACTCCTGTTGGCCAGAACAGCCCCCCGAGATGGAGGACCCTGCCAAGGAGCTTGTGCCGAAAGCCCGGGTTTCCAGCAGAATTAAAGTGCTCAAATTTCAACCTTGGTTGGCTTGATGCACTGTCTACCTAAATGTTTTGGCTATTCATCCAGCAGCCTGCACAGCCCATGTGGTTGCCATGGAGCCCAGTTAGACTGAACGCCACTTAAAGCTTCCAAATCCTGAGCTAAGAGATGGCATCCCACTCTCTCTGCTCCCTCCCAAACTGCAGCTTGGATAGTAGCAGTCCATCGGGGACTCAGAACAGGCTATTGATTTTTAATTTCCCAACTTGTAGAACAAAAATGAGATTTCTTTTTACATAACTCTTTGCTGAGCATTGTACCAGTAATGAGGTTTCAATATCTATAAAACACTGGATTCCTGAGAATTAACACTATCTGGCATTTCCCTCTAATTTGTAAAAAAAAAAAAAGAAAAAGTTTAATTAATTGAAAATATCTATAATGAAACACACCAATAATTCCCGGTAATTCTGCTAAATGTGTACATTTTTAACACTTTTTAATTTAAAGGGAAAATAAATTAGAAAATGAAACTTTGATTGGGTTCCCCTCTGGATTAGACAGGATGGTTTTCTGTTGTGATTGTAGATTTTTCTTTGGCCTTAATAATTGATTCATTTATCGGGGGGCATTTCCCAAGGGATCAAAGCAACTGGCATTTTTGGTGTGAGAGATTTGTAATTTTTTCTCTGTTTTTAAAAATATACAATTATTTACCCTGGCTGTTATGGCTCAGTGGACTGAGTGCTGGCCTGCAAGCCTAAGGGTCACTGGTTCCATTCCCTGTCAGGGCACATGCCTGGGTTGCAGGCCAGGTCCCAGGTTGGGGGCACGTGAGAGGCAACCGATCAATGTATCTTTCTAGCACATTGCTGTTTCCCTCTCCTGCTTCCTCCTTTCCCCGCTCTGGAAAAGTAAATAAGTAAAATTTAAAGAAAGGAAAAAAAAAAACAGTGGGAGTGGAGGCAGCAGAAGAAACTGCAGGATCCTCAGGAGACTCCTCTTAAAGGGCCCGAAGCAGACTTAGGACTGAAGCAGACCCACCTGCTCTGGGAGAAAATACAAAATAAAAACAGACATAAGGAATTATTCATGTGTAAACCAGTAGAAACGTCATCTGGGAGCATGTCCCAGCTTCCCAGGCCTGGGAAGGCTGCCCCTGAAAACAGCACAAACACATGGTCCATGGGAGGGCGCGCTTGCTCCCCATTTGTCAACAGCAGCCCGCCAGGGAGTGTTCCTCATGGATCCGGCAGGTATCTAGCGTCCACGTGTGCATGGAAACCTTTCAAAGTGCATCCTGCAACCTGCACCGAGTCTTGGAGTAATGCACATCTGTGACTTCACACTCGTGATGTGACGCCCCGGTGCCATTTATGGGCTTTACATCTTGCTCCCCTTGAACCCCAAAGGCTGCCCTATCCTAGCTCGACGCGTGGCCGGGAGAAAGTCTACGTGAACCCCCCTTTCCACATCTTTCATGCTAGAGACTCTGATCAAAACCCCTGCCACACTTGTGCTTATCTAGTACACTTCATAGTCATCCCCTCGGGGACCGATGAACGCCCAGGATCTGCCCATTCAGGTTCTGCTTTGGTTACTTCTCCACCCTCTGTGACAGCGCCGGTCACACTCTTTGTCCCTCTGCCTGGGCCAACTGGCTGCGCCCGGTCCCACTCTGCCCGGGGACCCTCCCGGTGCCTTGTGCTGCCTCCAGCCCTCTCTCCCAGCGACCTCCATCTACAGCTTGGCCACTGGTCTTCTCGGTCCCCCTTCTCCTCTCTAAATACGGTTTTCAAAAATCGACTTCGAAAGTCAGTCTAGAATAGCTTTGCTTTTTCTAGAATTCTGAAAAACTCTGAAACCAAAAGAAGGATTTCAGATGAAAAATAATGCCTGTACACTACTCTATAATGGCCCCCAGTCATGTCTCTGCTAAAAATGAAATACTTTACAGCCCAAACAGCCTCAATACGTCTTTTCAGAGTTTATGTGCAAGTTTGTCTTCCCATATTTAGTTCAGCCAAAAGCTTGCTGTAGAATGTTATTCTTACCCTGGGTCACCTACAAATATGCTCAGTAAAATAAATTCTAGCCCCCGTCTTTGCAAAGCGTTACTGTTTGTCCATCTCCAAGTTACAGTTGCTTTCTCCAAAGCAGAGAGGCAAACCATGGCAAAATCCACATGTTTTTTTATTGACTTCCTTGATCAGGGGACACGAAGGCGCGGACCTGTCCTAACCCGGTCCAGTCTCTCTCCAGAGAGGCCCACTTCCCCCCAGTGTTCCTGTTCTCCTTGTGGTCGCACTGTGGACACTTTACACGGAAATGCAACACAAAAGCAACCTCTCGTCTGCTTCTTGGACATGCACTTGAAGCCTGTTATAACAGGAAAGACGAGGACAATAGAAATGACAATATCAAACTAAAGAATTTTAATGGCTACCACAGTATTGTCATGCATATAATGAATGAAATCAAATGTATTTGTATTCAACCTTCATTGTGATGAAATGCAAACAACCAGGCTACATGATGCATGAACCGACCCAGCCACCCTTCGTGAGGCAGAGTGACACGGCAGGCATGGGGGTGCGGGGGGTTCGAACAATTAGGAATGTCAAAACTCTCTCCAAAACTGCTTGAATAATTGTGTGTCCTTTCTGTAAAGGAAAGATTAACTATTAATGTCCCATGCAGTGATTTTCATCGTATCTGGAGAATTGATTTTATATGTGTGCTATCCCTTCTCCCGGATGTCAAATCCCAAGTACACCTTACATTGCTCAGAAGTATAAGAAACACAACGTTTTCTTTAGTTTTTTCACTATGACCATTAAGAAACAATTGCGCCTACCCGATAAAAACTTTGATATCATGCGCGTGTGCGTATGTGTGTGTATTGACCAACTGATTCTACAATTGGACTTGAAAGGCAGCCAATAGCAGTGATGATTATGGAAAAGAATGAAGTTAACTGACTCAGACTACTAGATAAGAAGGTTTATTATGTAAGGTTACAGCGATTCAAATGTGTGGAGTTGGTACAAGAATAGACAGATGGGACAGAATTCAGAAAAAGACCCATCTTTAAGTAGCCCCTTTCTGTATCTATGAGAAACGTGTCACTGCAAGGCACTGGGGGAAGGGTGCCCATTTCAGGAAATGGCGCTGGGTTCATTCCTATTCATATGTGAGGCTTGACCCCTAGCTCACACCACACATAAAAGTCAGTTTCCAATGGGGCGTGGACCTCCATGTGCAGAGTAAGATGACAAAGCTTTACAGAAAACATATAAAAGAGAAGGCAGTGGTTTTTGAGAAGTCACAAAAAGGTGTAGGAAATTTCAAAACCCAAAAAGCACTATCGTAAGAAAGAGACTGGCACACAGGACTTCATTAACGTTAAGACGTGCTGTTACTTGGGACTGTTAAGAGACGAGAACCACAAGAGGATGGAGAGAGGGCTGCAGCGCACGTGTCAGAGAGAGCGTGTGTCCAGACTGTGTCGAGGATTCCTGCAAACCAAGAGATAGAAGACAGGAAAACCAGCCTTAGTTTGCAGGCTGGCACTCAGCCCACTGAGTCACAGAAAAACCAATATTAAAACGTGGGCAACAAATTTAAACAAGCGACAAGCACTTCACCAAAGAGGGTGTACAGACGGCCAGTGAGTACACGCATGTGTCGTTGCTCAACAGAGACGTGCACTTGGGCCCAGAGTAGATGCCACCCAACACCCCTGACATCGCCAGAACTGGAGAGACTGGGAACACAAAGCACTGGTGTCAATCTGGAGTGATCTGAGCTTTCCGGCTGTGCTGCTGGGGAGGGACACGGATTCCACGGCTGTGTTCGACCTTCCGGCAGCATCTACAAGAGCTGGACGTGCATGGACAGTGGGACCCAGCAGTTCTATTCCCGGGTGTATGCCGGGTAGAAGTGAGTGCATGTGTCACCAGAGGACAGGTCAGGAACAGTCACATCAGTCTTATTCATCATGACCCGAATAAGAAAACCCAACTGTCCCTCAACAACAGGCTGGAGAGAAAAACTATGGCCTAGCGACACGACAAGAGGAGATGCAACAATATAAAAAGAATACACTGGAGATGCACGTGGCAACGTGGATTATTTCCGGAGGCATAACATTGGACCGAAAGCCAGACATGAAAGACTTTCTGTGAAATTCAAAATTGGACAAACCACCCTGCGGGACTGCGCTCAGAACGGCGGTGGCTTCTGGCAGGAGGGTGTTGGCTGGGAGAGAACACCGGGAATCTTCTGGGCACGAGAAACAGCCTCCATTCTGGTCTGCCTGGCGGGGACTGGCACATACACTGGTTTTAAAAATTCATTGCGCCAGACACCTAAGGTGCAAATGCTACTGCGCGCGTGTCAGACTCAAAAGCAGGGGGAGAAGGAGAACAAGGGAGGGGACCGAAGGGAGAGAGGGAGCACCAGAACAGCCAGGCGAAAATGCACAGATTCAACCTGCTGCAGAAGAATGACGTTTATGAGAACACACGGACGTGCCTCCTGGAACCCTCTCAGACGGCAGCCTTACGTAGATCGTAGATCGGCTTTCAAACAAAAAAGAAAATTTAACGTGGAAAAAATCATTTCCTTCCTTCACTAAAAAAATAGATAGAAGATAAAGCCATACAGTGTACCCCAACTTTCCCTAAATGATTTCATTTGCTATTGTCACCCCTATTTTTACTAAAAGGATTTTATGATTTTTCTTATTATTTCACCATCACGCAGGTCTAACTGTTCAATGTTTTTCCTATATTTACCAAACTTAGAAACACCCAGTTCAGAGTCCAAGGCCATAGGGTATGTTTACACACTCACAAAACATTGTTAGAGAAAATATCGTGTACATTTAAACAACTGCTCTTTTCATTTATGAAATTGTACTGTTTTCTAGAAGTGGACTTTGGTCAGTATTGTTATTCAGATATATCTGGGATACCAAAGTCTTTTTGCATCAGTTGCAGATCAAATAACCCAATGAATGACTTTATGGAATGTCAGTTAAACTGAAACACCACACCTTTAATGTGGCGTGCCATTGCTGGTCACGCGTCAGAGAATACACAAACCAGCTGAACGGCAACGTTTAATATGATCCCTATTTTGACGTACGCTTTCAGGCACTCCTTGGAGTCATTGGCTTCCAGACGGTAGATTACTTGCTTTTAGAATCGTATCTACTGAGCCACGTCCACCCGAGTTTTCTGTGTAGTGATTTGTTAGCATTTAAATATTTTCACTTGCCTATTTGAAAATAAACAGTGAGGTTTCTTCACAAAGAGTGAGTGTTATTTACTAGTTTTTAAATAAGTGATTTGAACCTGAAGTAGCAAAAGCAATCAATTAAATCGAGTCCCTATCTTTAAAAAAAACTTACGTCAGTGTTTTAGGGAGAGCCAGGTGGCCCCTAGAGTGTGACCGCAGAGATGAGGTGGTCTGGGTTCGGGGCCCACTCTCGGGCGGGTTTGGGGGTGGAAAGCCTCAAAGAGGCCAAGACAGACGCTGAGGGACTGGGGAAGCCCACGTCTTCCTGCGGGCAGAGGGCGGCAGGCGTGCTCACTGTACAGTCTGGCAGAGACAACGAACGACTCTCTCCCCGGCAAAGATCTGGCACATTGCCTTCACTTTAATATAGAAGCTTCGGGTCCCCCGAGCTCAGGGTGCTCTGGGCACACAGCGGCCACTGGGGTCTGTTGCTTCTCAGGGGCACCGGGCAAGCACACGTCTCACGTTCGTTTCTGTGCGTGAGGAGCAGCCCTTCATCTGTGACCCCGAGGTCTCTGTCCACAGGCTGTGCGGGCTGCCCCGGAGCTCGCCGGCAGGGCCCTTGACGAGCTGCAGCTTGTAGCCTGCAGGACAGGGGAGGACACGCTGGAGTCCCCGGCATTGACTCAGTGAAGTCATGGTCCTGCCTGAGCAGGGCGGGTGTCAGCAGTTCCAGGGACCTGGCAGGGCAGCCTGCACCCCAGCTGCACTCGGCTATCCCTAAAAGCTGCCCAAAAAAGTTGGGTCCCGTCAACCCACTCCGAGGGTCCCCTTTTCCCGTGCTGCCCCCGCAACAGCTGCCCCTGCTCTCCTTTGCACAAGTCCTCCTTTCTGCTCCCAGTGTTTCTGGGGTAAAACCCTCAGCACAGCGCTGGCAGCCACAATGGATGCAGTTGAACCTTTCTGGTCTGGTTTGCTTCCTTCTTCCTCTGCTTTCTGACCTCCGTGGGGGTCACCTGTCTTCCAAGCACCGGGGCCTCTGCGCATGCCTCTGTCCCCCAGAACGTCCTTCTCCACGCGGCGGCCAGGGGCCGTGGATGTGTCCCCGTGGTCGGACAGGCCAAGGTGGGGACCGTCGCTGCACCGTGTGTCTGCCTACGCCCAGACCCTGTCGGCGGCTGGCCTTTGGCCGGCCGGGCTCCCTTGGGGGTGCGGGGGGACGCGGGAGGGCCCGGTGGGAGGGCCCCGCCTGTCTCCAGGGTTCCCTAATCCTGGTTCTCTCCTCCCCTCCTCTCTGCTCGGTCCTCCCCCATGCCCTTGGTTAGGATGAGGACAGTGTGTCAAACACACTCGTGCCATCGGTTAGACTAACTGCCACACAATACAGTGTGCATGCGGCAAACATCAGAGACAATCATCCACAACAGCAACGATAGCACAGGAAGACGGAAACCCATGAATTGTCTCAAATTACCTTCCAAGCCACAACGTGAAATGCATCCCCATCAATTACCTTCCAAATGAGAATTAATGGGAATTCATTTCCCTAGAGCCCCAGCACGGTGGCACAGCAGAGAGCAGGAATGAGAACAAACAGCTTTCCCTAGTCGGCCCCACGTCCGTTAGAGCGCTCTGTGTCAGTGACCTTGGAATTCACTACCCATTCTCAAGGGGACACTGTCTTCCGTGTGCACATTTTTAACTGAGTATAAATCAGAAGACTTGGTTTTATTTTATTCTTTTAGAGTAGGTCCAGACAATCTCAGGGACACACTGCATACCAAGTGTTCTGAATTCAGTATTTTATATGATATTCCCTCCTGAAAACATTGCAAAAATGCCAAAGTGTCTGTTATGTAAATTAAATGTCAGCCTTGGGCAGCTTTGAGTTTTGGGTCACTCACATTATACAGTAAAATGTTTTATTTTCTCTTAACTAACACGAATTCCCTTTAGACCCAAAGTAAGCGTCACTCACAGCCACACATTTAGCACAGAAAATGCAGGTGACAGTGCCGCTGACACCCAGTCCGGCCGCTGACGACGCACAGGTGACAGCCACTGAAAATTACATCGCCACATGCATTTCTCATATTCTTATCTTAATCATCAAGACCTGAGGCTTTTTTTAAAAAGATGCTTATGCCTATAAAAGAAGTATTATAAAATTGAATTTTTAACAGAACAAGGAAATCTTCAATGTATCTTCTAAGCCTGTCCGTCATTTCAGTTGATAACATGATTCCTATACCCGAAGATTCACTCCCTTGTCTTCATAAAACTTCACAGACACGTTGTACACATTTAAATGTATGTGCACATTTACACGTTGTTAAATAATGTGTGTGTATCTGAGAAGAAGAGATCTTTGATCTTTCTCTCAGTTGCTCATTGGAATTCAAATGGCCCCTGAAGACAGGCCACCCTTTGTTTTCCTCTGGGGTTTCCATCATCACAAAGCCTTTGTTAACTGCATCCAGGCAGGGGCTGGACTGTGGAAGAGCTTGGGAAACCCTGCACATCTATACGCAGCCACATCAAGCTGTGTGATTCAGGCTGAGGACGCTGATTCCCGTTCTGCTTCTCTCCGAGGGCTGTGATGAGGCACAGTGGAGATAAAACGTGGGAATGCTTTCTCGAGCGCTGATGCTTTTGTACAGGTGTGGGAATGCAGGAAAGGGTGCTGCTGCCACTTCTAAGAACTGTCACACCACTTACTGAGTGAGGGATCGGTGTCGCACGGGCTGGGCGTGAAGCACACGCTGTACCAAAGGCACCAGCACCGTGTCCGGAAGTTGGGGTGATGCGGGCGATTCCAGAGACGGAGCTCTTCATGCACTGCATGGTCCTTCCCCAGATACCCAGTTAATTTAATAGTTTTTAAAATCCAAGACAACCTCACTGCTGTGTGACAAATATCAGAGCAATTTTTTCAAACGTTTCTTAATACCTAGGTTATTCTTTTATGGAAATAATCTGTAAGCCCTGGCTGGTATGGCTCAGTGGATTGAGTGCCAGCCTGCGAACCAAAGGGTTGCTTGGCCCTAAAAAACCTTGACCTAACCCTCATCTTTTATGCAATGGTTAGCTCAAAATGGATCATCAATCTAAATGTAAAACAAAAAACTGTAAAACTTTTAGAAGGAAACATAGGACAAAATATTTATGAGCTAGGAATCGCTCAAGAGTTCTGAGCTATGCCACCAAAAATAAGTGGGGAAAAAAAATAAACTGATTTCATAAAAATTTAAAACCCCTGCTCTGTGAAAGACCCTGTTAAGAAGATGAAGACAGACCATGGACTGAACAGAAGTTTTGTGAATCTGCCTCTGAGAGAGGGCTGGCGCGCCGGATGCAGGAAGAACCCTGTAAACTCAACAGGAAGAAACCATCTGATTGGGAAATGGGCGAAAGGCTTGAACAGACAGTTCACCAAGGAGGCTGTGCAGATGGAAACGCGCTCATGAAAAGTCACCACTATTACTCGCCACTAGGGAAATGCGAATAACAGCTGAACACGCGCGGCAGGCAGACTGGTGCTGAGAAACTCAGAGACGGTGGGACAGAGAAGTCATCAGCTGGTTTCCACTCCATTCACGTGAGGCTCAGGGAACATCCTAAGACTGCCTTCGCGAAGCAGGATTTTCTGCTTGAATCTCTTGGGCAAGAAAGTGCCAAAGGTTCTTCCTGAGTCTTGTTTCTCATCAACAACTCAAAGTCAGCCTCCCAAAAGGCAGCTTCGGGTCGGCAGAACATTTGGTCTCCAGCATTGTTTTTTGAGGTTCACAGTTGAACCACGTTGGAATTTAAAGTTCTGTTTTTTTTTTCTATTAAGCCTAATAGAGACACATTCTTATCTATTTCACAGGTTGACAAAGTTTATAAGTCGGGCTATTATTCTTCTTTAAACACGTCTCTCAAAATTCAAGGAGTCCTTTGCAGTTGGCAGCATCAGCCACCGCTGCGGTGGCTTCCTGCATGTGCAGCGGACTAAGTGTCTCAGCCGCTTGCACCCCCAGCCAGCCCTGGCTCATGATGTCAAATGCTTCTCCACTCTGAGGAGTGTAAGCTTCTCCAAAGTTACAGTAGGGGAGAAGGTTACAATTGCACAAGATAACCTTTTTTTCTGGGGAGGATTTGCTAACACTCCACACCGCTCCTCTAAAGTAAAGATTATACAGTAGCAGCATCCGAAAATTGAGTGTTTGCGAGCCAGGAGACAAGGCTCAGTGCTCGGATGAATATTCAGTGCCCCCGATGATAGGCCCTGAGTGGCCGCCATCACGGCGAATGGACTGCAGCGACAGGTTCTGAATCATCGGAGCAGCGGCTCGAGACAGCTCCGCAGATCAGTTGTCTCGCCTTCCTCCTGAAACTGATGAGAATTCCGCTCTGCTCGCCACACTCCAGCGCCTGGGACTGCAGGGCGTTCCGCTTGCCGAGAAAGGGCAAAGCAAGACGGATCAGTTTCTGAACCTCGAAACTCCACACTCCTCGCTCCCCATTAAAATGAATGAAGGGGAGCTCTGTTTTGATGTGTAGCATCCCAAAGACTGGCTGGAGGCCTATCGGGAAGAAACTGCCAGGGCTCGGGCCATTTGCCGCCTTCTGGAGCGTGCGCGGGAGCATGGCTCTGGGGGCCCTCTGGCTCCCGAAGCATTACCGGCTCAGGAGCTGTGTGCCGCTTAAATAATGGACACCCCGACACAGAAAAACATGGCCACGTGCGGCCCTTTCGGGGGACAGCTATTTCAGAAATGACACAACCAAGTGGTTGTGCGATTCATATGCTTTGTGAAGTGGTTTTTTCCTACAAAAGGCCAGAGTCAGATTTCGAGGGAGGCAAACATCTAAAAGTGGAAGGAAAGCACTAACCAGGCAGCACACGAGGTTGGCCAGACGTGGTGAAAGCCCAGCAGCTCCAAAGGGCCGGAGGTGCTTCAGTGTGTGAGCACGCCCCAGATGGAACAATGAGTGTTCGCTCTTCAGCCTGAACTAGTGGGGGTAATTAGTAACCCTGTGCTGGAGTTCTTCCCCTGCTGTGTGCTTCCGGTTAGCACGTCTTGTGAGTCAGGGCTAGCACACTACTCTCTCCCACCATGCTTTTCTCTCCACCGACTGTTTCTAGCATCAGCGCTCGCTCAGGCTTGACTCCTGTTTTAAACAGTTTGCCTCTGGAAGGAGGACCTGCGGTAAGTGATGTACTTGTACACCCCCCCCCCTACACACACACACACTGTTTCTTCCCTTGGGGTTTATGTCTGAGCTTTTCCCTTTTATTCTCAGCCAAATTAAATATAAGGCTCACAACAGACCACTTTCCGAGGACTGGTGTCCTCTGGGTGGGGGAAGGGTGGGATCCAGGACTGGGGAGGGAGAATGCCCATGGTAACTAAAAGGGCAAGGTATTCAATTTGGCTTCTGATCTTTCCTCTCCTGCCGATGAGTATTTGATACCCATGTAAGGATATGTGTAACAAAATGTGTATGAGACACAGGGAGTCGAACAGTTGCTAAAACACCCTCAACTTAGGAACACTGTCAGTGATGTGGACCTACTGTGTGCACCTTCCCTTACCACTTCTTTGCTTCCCTACCCCTGAGAGGTGCCAGGATTCTGAAAGTTGTGTCTTTCCTTTGCTCCCCACCCCCTCACACATGCACATAATTTTATCAGAAATGTGTTTAAGTCTAAACAATATACTGTTTGATTTCTTGGTTTAGAGCCTTGTAAAAATATAAGCTACTGTACACTTTTTCCTACCGTTTCCTTCACTGAAGCAATAATTTGTTTCAGGGTCCATTCCTATCACTGGGTATCAACACTGCTTCATGAAGTGACTTTGCGTAAATATGCTACAGTGTCATCATTTGGGACACCCCACCTAATGGCCATCCAATCACCCAAACCCCTGTCACCGCCTGTTCAAGGCGGGTCATCCTGTCCCCCCATGGGCTGACGGTTTCCTCAGTTGGAACAGGGCTGGCCCCGTGATGAACTGGCAGTTTTTGGGAAGCAACGCAGAAAGACTCCTTACATCCTCTGACCTTGGATGCTCCGCCCTCCAGGGAGCCATGTACGGCTCTGCCCTCAGTCCCTTCCCTTGTCTACACGCAGTTTTATGGCCCAATCATCTGCTTCCTGTTCACTTTGAACGAACTGAGTTCTGGAAGCTTGGAGGGACAAATGTTTCCCATAATGGAAAGGGCTGGTGCTTTGGGTTTAGCCACATCGGGATGGAGATCTGACTCTGCCTTTCTAGGAGATCACACGCCATCTGCTTCACTTCCCCAAGCCCTAGTTGCTTCTTCAATAACAGGCAAACAACACATGTATTCATAGGATTGACAGTATTATTAAATATCATTAATGCCTCGTGTGATGCTTGGCATGGAGAAGGCATTCAACACAGGTTTAGGGGGCAAAGGGTTGAAGATGGAGTAGGCAAAGGGGCGAGCAGGGAGGCTACATAGAAACCTAGGGAGCAGAGGAGGAGATGGAGGTAGACTCAGGGACAAGAGTGGTGGGTGCCACTGGAATGTGAGAAGGCGTGTCCTGTCACCGGGCTGTCCCGTCACACACCAGGGGTGTTTTCTGGGGTCCACTGGCTGTTGTGTTCTGCACCAGAATGCATTGGCTAAAATTAAAAAGATTACCAGTACTGGCTTAAGCTAATAGGAGTTTACTTTTCTTACATAATCATAAATGTAGAGACAGGCAGTTGGCTGCTGCTACTCTACAACGCCATGAAAGACCAAGGCTCACCTTGGCTGCCTTTCTGCTGTGTGTACTAAGCATGTAGTTTTTTCCTCATAAGCATAAAATGGCTGCTGCACCTTCATACATCACATCTGTGTTCCAGGCAGAAATAAAGTAGAGGACCATATACCATGTTATCACAGTGTTCTCCTCTGGAGTTCCCTCCCCCAAAGTCTCTGTTTATATAATCATTGACCAAAACTACTTGATGGCCCACCCACCCTATAGCTGTAGCTGGGGATTCAAGGGTTTTCATATTCTAGCCACCGAAGCAGAAGACACAAATTTCACAAATACATTACCCCTTCCATTGAAGGCTACATTAGGGGATTTTTCTTCAAGTTCAAGGAAATTGTATTCATGGAATGTGTATGTCGTTATGGAGATCTGCTACATTTCATTACAGTTTTGACGAGGGTGCTTTAGGCTCTACATAAGTAACTCTCAAGTGATAAACATTTTGCAAAACAGCTAATTTCTTAAAGATGATACTGCAAGGCCCCAAGTGTGTGGGCTGATGGAGGAAGATGACTGGGAGGGGGCGATGCACACAGAAGTGCGTTAGGAAGAGGAGGTTAGGAGACACACACTGAATCAAATGCGATGACAGTCAATTAGTAACCACCCTGAGTGCCTGTTGCTCAAAATCAAAGTCAACTTGCCTCCGCCCCGCCCTCCCAGGGTGTTAATGAGGTGCCGCGGGAGGGGAGACTTCCAGATGCTCCGCGCCTCCACGGAAATGCGCTTGTCGTCATGTTCAAATGCAGAGAAACATGACGCTTTCATTGTACTGCACGAGCATGGGAGACCACAGGCTCGGAAATACGCGTGGTCTCCATCCCAGGAATTCAGAACAGGGAACAGACTTAAAAATGGACTCTGGGGAAATCGGCTAACAATGTGCTATATTTGGAAATGAGAGCAAATCCCAGATCTTTGGCTCATTGTGTCTGTCTTTTTCCTCCGTCCCTGTTCTGACTGTCTGTCTTTCCCTTGCTCCCTCATCCCTGTGCACACACACATGCACACACACAATGCAATCCAAATAGCATTCTATTTCTCAGCAGCATTATTTTCTTAATAAAATATGGACACATTTCAATAACAAACATGTCTATTTGCAAATAAAAGTAAGGTACTGGAATATTAGAGCATATGGTTTTATTTAAGGGAACAAATGTTTTCCAGTTATTCCCTTCAGTTCTCACACGTTTTAAAATGCAACAAGAATGGCAGTAACACGTTCCACTGTCTAGTTTCTCCTTCATCCCAGCCTCTCCCCTCATGCGTGAAAGTGCACGCACAGCTTGCCACGCACTTACTTGGGCAGCCTGAAAATAGCTGCAAAAATAGTATTCCCGTCTAAGGTTGACGTCTCCAATATCTTGGTGCTATAGCTATGGTTTTCATGCCCCACAGAACTTTGGAATCCACTTTCAATATTTATCCTTATAATTTCTTGAGTCTATAATTGTGAGTATGTTTGTAACCATGTTGTGATTAATGCATGTAATAGAAATCTCGTGGCCCTGGCTGGTGTGGCTCAGTGGATTAAGTGCTGGTCTGTGAACCAAAGGGTCACTGGTTCAATTCCCCATCAGGGTACCTGCCTGGGTTGCAGGCCAGGCCCCCAGTGGGTGGTGTACAAGAGGCAACTACACACTGATGTTTCTCTCCCTCTTCTCCTTCCTTTCCCCTCTGTCTAAAAATAAATAAAAAAAATATTTTTAAAAAATCTTGCGAACAGTCTCTAATGTTTTATCACAGTAGGAGAAAGTCACATTTTCAATTCATTAATTCATGATGAATTAATTCACATATCGAGATGGACTCTCTCTCCGTGGCCCATGGGTAAAGACGGAGACCAGCCGTGGTCCGTCCCACCCTCCTCTCCACGGCTCACGTCTAACTCAGAGTCTGGCATGTAGTACGTGTTGAACAAACGTGCGGAGGGTGTGAGTTGACATTCACCTGAGTGACCTGAGTCTGCGTTCTGATCCACTTCTTAGTTGCCGCAAATCTAAACCTTCCCTTCCAAGGGGCAGCCCATCGCCTCTCCAGCCAGAACCTTCCCGGGGGCTTGCTGAGAAGCATTCTGCTGTGAAAACCAAGCACTTTCCAGGGCAAGCATCATTGAATCCCCCAAATTACCCTCCTCAGAGGGCATGGGCGTCCTTCTTAGGCTCATTTTCTTAAAAAGTATAAAGACCACTGGTGAGGGAGATGTTACATTTTGAAGATTTGGCTCACAGATGGAGAGCAGGATGACAGCTAGTGGAGCGGGGAGGAGAGGGGTGGAGGGTAGAGCAAAAAGGAGAAAGGACTCATGGACGTGGACAACAGTGTGGTGATTGCTGGGGGTAGGGGCGTACAAGGGGGCTAAAGGGTAATGGGCAAACACAATAAAGACTAAATAAAAAAATACACTAGAAATGTCTAAGTCCATATTTAGAGCCAACAGCCGACCCACCATAACCGAGGGCCTAACCTGACGTCCAGTTACAAAGCAGCTGGAGCCTGAACTACCCCCTCAAACTCCCTGGCAGCTCGCCAAACTCTGAACAGCGCCTGCAGCTCCTGCTCCCTGGGGCCTGGGGACCCGCAGTGCTAAGTAAACACCTGAAACTGGTCTCCGCGGCTGTGAATTCCAACCCCGTCCATGACCACAGTCTTTGGAATTCTATGTTGCTTTCTCTCCGGGTCTTCTTCCCATTCTAGGAATGGATATGAATGTAACACTTTCCTTCGGAGCATGTTGTGAGCCTCCATTAACGAATGCACAGGGAGCATTCTGGGAAACTCTGAGGAAAGATGCTGTGTAAGTGCAGAGTGTCAGAGTGGTTTCTAAACTGACTCAATCACACAGCAATGTACATTCTCAGCATGAGTATTTTGGCACTATATTCTATGTGCCAATGGTATAATCTAAAGTAATTACAGTAGCTTTACCTTAAAAAAAAAAAGATATCTTTGTCTTAGAATTCCAAATGCCACCAGTCTTTTAGCTGCAGTTTAAATCAACAACAAAGAGTGCCCCTCTTTGGACTTACAGAAGAGTGCCCACCTACGCTTCCCCTGCGGACATAACCATGGTCCACACTACGAAGCCGTCATTGGCACAGCACTTTGCTGCAAACTGTGTCCCCCAGTCTCCCACGAACGTCCTTTGCCTACCCCAGAAGGCCACCCAGAACCCCAGCTATGTTCAGTCGCCATGGCTCCAGAGGCCCCTCTCACCTGGGACTGCATCTCGGCAGACAGACCCTCAGGCAGATCCGGGATCAGGTATCCTGCAGACCGCCCCTCACCAGGGGTCTGTCCATCCCTCGTGGTTAGGCTAGACTGGATGCGTGGGGGAAGAACATCACAGACCCACGGCATACGTGTCCACTCGTGTCCACTCTCCAGTCTCCAGCGCTGTCGCCATCTGACCAAGAGGCAGGAGCGTTTCCATCACTCGTCCGAGCCGATGCCGGCTCTGGGGTGTGCCAGGCCTGGAAATCCTGGACGGCAGTTCTTTCGTCTCCCAGACAAACAGAGGGTAACAACGTGATACACTCTCTAGCTCTGCCACGGTGGCTGGCAGCCTGCTCTGGAGCGGAGGTCAGGGCCTGCGTCAGACATTGGGGGGACGGGAATGCCGGCTGCTGTCCAGCCCTGGTTGCGGTTTCCCGCGCAGCCGGAGAGGGGAAGTGCACGTCTAGTGGGCATGTGCCCACGTTTCTTTTACTGATGTCGAGTGTCCTCGGTCTAATGAGTATTTGTCGAATGAATAAGGAAATGACCACACAGCCGGGCCACAGAAACACCCTTCCTGGGACCAATGACAGAATATTGTCAATGGATCTGACCCCTTAAGTCTGGCCAGTTTCTCTGCAGATGTCACAAGAACCTGCAAAAGTGCCCGACAACAGAGGCTGAAGACAAACCACCAGTGGGCCTCTTCACCAGTGGGCCTTTTCCATTGAGTGGAAAAGCTAGGAATTAAGTTCAACCGCACATGAGGTTCTTCCTTGCTTTTTTGAACTGAAAAGAAGATCCTAGAAAATAATGTTTTCATTCTCCTACGTATCTAACAGTCTTAAATCGAGGCATTTACATTTTTTACAAAATTAAAAGCAGTGTATTGCATATTGTGCCGAGAAGAATTTCGTTTCACTTGCAAACGGGACTACAGTGTACCTTACTGTGTATTATTTTCATTATTTTTAAGGGCTCGCTTGGAGGGCTCACTTGGAGGGCTCGCAGAACGCACACATCACCACAAAGGCAGTTTTCTATTTCTGAAATAATTCCTCCCTAAATAGTGTCCCTGGCTTAAGGAAAATTTGGAAAAGGTTTTCTCTTTGAGAAAACTCGCATGATTGAAGAGTTTTCACCTTCAAAGAGCGCTGCTGCAGAGGGGGTCCCCTGGGGGGTTTCCAGCATTGCATGGGAAGCGTGTTCTTTGAAGACTTTCAAGGCAGAAAACAGTTGCATGACGTGGCATCCTCTTTGAAGCTAGTTTTTTTTTTTTTTTAACAGAATGTAAAGGATCCCTTTGGATGTTTCCAGGCTGCCGAGTACTGCTTTGTGGAAGAAGTGGTACTCTCTGTTCGGTGGTCTGCTTTCTTTTTGTTTTTGCCCATTATTACTGCACCTGCAATTAGTTCATTCTACTCAGAGGAACTGAACATGTGGCTCCACCAGGACCCCTTCCACGCACTGGGAAACTCGGGCGGGATCTCCCAGCCTCGCTGTGCGTGGGCTCAGACTCAGAAGTGCCGTCACCGTGGCCACCCCAGTGAACTTTGTAGCACTTTGGAGGAACCACAGGAGGAACCAGCATGGGCCTGTGACCTCACACGGGGAGGTTTATAGGAATCGGCAGTGTCTGGGCAAGTTACTGTAGAAGCCAAGTGATTAGCTATCCTCAATTGATTGACGTAAATTGACAATAGCTAATAGGGAACCTCTCAATGCATAATTTCATCATCTTCCCCCTCAATCAGATCCACCTCAAGAAGAGACCAAAGAACCCTTCCGGGGTGGGCTAGGGGAGGCAGACTGCTCTCACTGGGCTAAATTCTACCGAGACTCTCCTAAGTCCCAGATGCCAAGGAAGGCACAGAATGAATAAAAAATCAGCCCTCCTCAGGAAGTTTACAGTCTTACCAGCTGACATGAAATGCAAACCAGTAGCTGCAATATAAGGTCTTGTGTTAAGTAGCGCGTTCGTGGGTCTGTGGGAAAACGCCCTCGTCAGAGTTTCAGCCCAGGAAAGGCCTTTTCTGATGAAGGCTGTGCAGTCTCCTTCCAGGTGGGGCAGCCCTGGTAAGAACCAACTGGAGAACAGTAGCCTGTAACTGGGTTAAGACATCGGTCTGGCGAGATGAAACTAGCACTGTTGTTGAAGTAGGATAGTAGAGAACAGAACGCAATTCCATAAAGAAAATACGAGTTTGCGTCATATGAAATAAGTGTGTTCATGAAAACTTTGTTTTCTTTAATTTGTGTGTGTGTGTCCTGGGCTGTAATGTAAAGTCCATTTCTCACGGTGAGTCCCAGCAACACAAGACAGATGAGTCAAAAGCCACCAGGTCAAAGGATGGAAAAGATACCCAGGAGCAAAATGAGCCAGCAGTGTGGCCACGTTTCTGGCAGAGGTCGAAAGACAGAAACGTATTCAAGGACATGGCAGCTCGCTGTCTGGGACAGGAACCCATCCGTGCTAGACCACAGGGAGCAGAAATGACAAGCGGGAAAGAGATTGGTGTACATTGCAAGGCTGACTGAATGACAGTCACGGTTGTTATTTTAAAAATAAGAAATGCATAAATATATTAAAATATACCTTGTAAGATACTAACATACGGTAACGCATCACTGCTATAGTGTCACATAGACATGTATTTTTTCTTATAAAGAATTAAGGTTAAAAAACTTCCTCTTTAATTGTGTCCTTTCAAATAAGAAGAAAAAATTACACTGTAGTGACACTATACCAATACTTCATACAAACACTATAAATTTTGGGCATGAATTTGTAGCTGTTTCCCTATTTTCTTATTATAAGCATTAGGGTTTCTTTTTCTTAATCATTTATAACTTAGTCTTCTTTTGAAGTTACATCGCTCATATCTAGTGACGTGTGTGTGTGTGTGTGTGTGTATGTGTGTGTGTGTGTAATTCATATTGCTAAGGTGTCTAAGAATGACCACAGCTTAAGAAAACCCCTGGAAGGCCAGGAGTATTTTTGTGCCCCTCTATATGCCAGCCCGCAGCGCAGTGTCTGATGCGCACGAGGCGATCTCGCTGTATTTGGCAAATACAACTGCAACATTGCCCATGAAACTTGGATTGCAGATGCACCACAGAAGGTTTTAGCTCTGAATCGGTCCCATTTTAGACAGAGAGCCACCTGAAACCCAGGTCTCACTGTGCCCCGGGTCTCACCTGTCGACCCTAGTCATAGGTGTTCGCCGATACTGAATGAGTGCAGGCTTATGTGTGGGTTTTCACAGGGACAGAACACACTTGGCATGAACTTGACCATCCGGCTGCTTCCCAGTGTCCAGTCCAGTGGCGGTCCATACACTCATGTAGCTGCGTGCCCTCCCTCACCGTCCACCTCTACCATACTTCCCACTTCCCAAATGTGTCCCCGCCAGACACTAACTCCCCATCCAGCCCGCCCCCTGTCCCCGGCAGGTTCCGGGACCACTGCTGTACTTTCTGTCTCTGCGAATGCAGAATCACGAAGTGTCGATCTCTTGTGTCTGGCCCGTTCCACTCAGCGTGGTTGCAGGCTTCTTCTATCAGTCGGTTGTAGCCTGTGTCAGAACCTCCTTCCTTTTTAAGGCCGAATGCTTGTGCTTTTACTAGAGTGTTGGCATGCAGACCACCCTGCAGTCCTCAGACAGCTTCTCATGCTTCGCCCCAGTCCTGGCACTCGGCCGGCCAGTGTGGCAACTCTTCTGTTGGAATCACTCTACAGCATGACAGAGAGGCTTCTGTTCCCTGTGAGGACCATGGGGGGCAGGGGAGAGGGCGGGGGCGGTCCAAGGACACCACCTCCTGCAGGAGAATCACTCAGCACACTCTCCCCTCCTGGCGTTCCTGGCTGCTGCCGTCTCCAGCTACCATCCTCCCCTGGGTCCCAGGCTCTGGAGATTACCGCCCAGTCCTTCGAGACCCAGCCAGCCGTTTCTGCTAGCTCAGGTGAGTGAGCATGGGTCCCTCCCAAAGCCTCCCTCCCACCTGTTGCAGCAGCTGGACACAGGCCTACCACATGCTTTTGGTATTTCCTTGTGTGAGCTGAATTCTTTTCTATTCTTCTGAAAAATTTCACAGCCACTGACACGACATTGGCCATTTTGGAAGAATGTGTGGTGACTATACATTTAATTTCAAGGTAAAACTTTTAAAGACCCCCCTGACTGGTGTGGCTCAGTCCCACAAAGCAAAGTGTCACCAGTTTGATTCCCGGTCCAGGCACGGGCTCAGTGCTGGCCAGGTCCCCAGTTGGGGGTGCGCACACGGCAGCAGATTATGTTTCTCTCACACATCGATATTTCTTTCCCTCTCTTTCTTCCTCCCTCACCTCTCTCTGAAAATAAATAAATAAAATCTGTAAAATAAAAAAAAATTCCTTAAAATGGTTTTAAAAACTAAAAAAACCCTTTGCAATAGGTTCATATATTAATATTTTGACATAGCCAAGATTTGGTGAATTTCCAGCTCTATCAAAGCAATTCTGTGCCCTTCCGAATGTATATGAAATGGCTGCCCAGGGACTACTCAATGTAAATATCAAGTAATTCGGATTTGGGCTTCAAAGGGCAAAGAGCTAAATTTGAGAGATCAGAAAAAGGTGATTGTGGTTTTCTTTCTTTGTTCCCCCCCCACTTGGAAACACAGAGAGGTGCCCCCAAGCCTCGGTTTGCTCCCAGTGGGATGAATCAGTAGGGACACCCCTGCCCTTCTTATTGCGACACCCATGGCATTGTGGGACTCGGTCGGCGGCCCTACTCCAGGGAGACAAGGGTGAGGGTGCCTTGTGTTCGTCAGCCCCCTTCTCAGTGCCCTGGGCCTGATGCAAACCCGCACACACAGGGTCCGGTAGAAGAAATGCCCACGTGAGGGTGGCTGGTGGGGGAATGATGCAGGTGCATTCATCTATAGTTTCAATGAGAACATTTCACCTGAAATGTCATAGGGTGTGCTTGAGTGTGATAGTGTTATGTTATAGAATGACATGCTTCTGATTTTGTAATAAAAAATTTTTGTAGTAAAAAAGAGGTGCTATTTGTGCTATTTGCACCTCAGGTGCCACCGGAGCTGGGGACTGCATTTTTTGTTTCAACGAAAGGCTTCCAAATGGTCCCTGTAAAAAAAATGTGTGGAACAGGTTGAGTATTGTTTTGATTTCGGATTATACTGGGAGCTGAAGAGGTGTGGGGAGGAAAACGTTTCCCTCGACTCTCTGGGTCCCTGGCTGGGGCAGAAAATTAAACTGACAAGCACAGGTGACCGGGAGACGAGGACAGAAATTGTGCTGAAGTGTTACGAGTCCGTGGGAGCCTTCACAGGAGAAGGGAGACACATGGGAGAGTCCGGAGCGGGACGCTGCTCCACCTTGCAGACAAAGACACGCTGCACGTGTGAAGGGTCGGCGAGACAGAGGGGCTTGGGCTGGGGGCAGTGAGAGGCAAAGGAGTGACTGGGAAGGAAAAGGAGAGTTTAACAAGGTTGGCTATGCAGCTTTCTCCCCCCTCACTGCCTCGCCCTGGCGAGGGGGGTGCCGTCCTCCCCACGGGACCGGGAGGGTACTCTCCCACAGGGTTTACGATCTGTCTCCGGGGGCTGGAGGGACATCGCTGATTTTTCCCCTCCCGCCCTTTCCCCCAATGCTTTCAGCTAAAGACGTCCAATGTGCCAAGGGCCCTCATTTTGGGGGAGCACATCCTGAACCCCATGAGATGGAGACCGTGCTTCTGTTAGTAATTATGCCCCGGAACACCCCTCTGTGGCTGAGGCAGGTGGGTATGCTCAGCAGACGGAAGGGTGCTGGGCTCCGAAGGAAGAGGCGGTGAACAAGCCGGGGTCGTCCCTGAGGAAGGGGAGATGCCGGGGTTCATGTGACAGCGACCAAGCCCAGGAAAGATTCCCCACGTCCCCTCACCCGGTCAGCGATCAAGCCGCACTCTCACTGCCAGCCACGTGCTGACTAGTGAACACGCTTCAGGGCCGAGGGGACGTTATCTGCACATGACACATCGGATGAGAGGTTGGTATCCCAAATACACAAAGAACTTGTACAGCTCCATACAAAAGTAATGAACAATCTGAGTGAAAAACGGTCAGAGGCCCTAAAAAGACATTTCTCCAAAGAGTAATTGGAATGGACGGCAGACACGTGAAACGATGCTCAGCATCACTGTTCATTAGGGAAATGCGAATGAAACCCCCCGTGGGACAGCCCCGCGCACCTGTCAGGAAGGCTTTTGTCGAGAAGGCCTCAACAAGTGCCGGGGAGAACGCGGAGAGAGGGACCCACCTGCACCGTTGGTGGGACTGTAACGTGGTGCAGCTGCTGTGGGCAACAGTGTGGAGGCTCCTCAAAAAGTCAAAATGAAAACTACCCTGTGGCCCAGCGACTCCACTTCTGGACACTTACGTGAAGAAATTGAAGACACTAATTTAAAAAAAAAAGTGCAACATTGCTCTTTGCGGCAGTATTTATAACACCCAAGATATGAAAGCAACACACACACCCGTGCACAGACACGTGGGTAAATATGATGGGACACATGCACACAGCGCAATGGTGTGGCCAGCACAAACAACGGAGTCTTGCCACCTGTGACAGTGTGCAAGGACTGCGAGGTATTATGCCAAATGAAATAGGGCTCACACAGACAGACAGACAGACACCATGTGATGTCACTTATGTGAGGGGCGTGAAGGCGGAAGCATATCGAATCAGGAACAGAGAGCAGCCGTTGGAAAGCAAAGGTGAGGGGGGCGGTTAGTGAAAACAGGGAAGGGACGGAGAGGCGAGGATTCCTAGTTACAAAACAAAATGTCACTGGGGCAGGGTGCACGGCACAGGGAACACGGTCGACATGTCGTAGGGGCTGCACAGTGACAGGGCACTGGAATTGTGAGACACTTCACAAAGTGCATGGACGTCGAAACACTGGGTTGTACATCTGAAACCAAGAGGATATTCTGTGTCAACTACACTTTAATGAAGCAAATAATCGAATCCTTAAGTGGCCTATTTAATGACTAGACAAAATTATTCATAAATTAATCCCAATTAGCCTCTGAGACCAGGTATCTCCCCTCCCTAGCTCCCCTGGTGGAATGAGGTTGTCCAGTTATGAGATAAGATGTTATCTTTCTAAGCACAGAAGAAGGCTAGTGGAGAGTCTTTTCTCCTATTTCTAAAATGTGATGATGATGATGATGATTATTATTATTAATTGGTGAGAGAGAGATTTGTTGCTCCGCTTATTTATGCATCCATCGATTGATTCCTGTATGCACCCGGACCAAGGATCGAACCCATGACCTTGGTGTATGGGGAGGACACACTAACCAACAGAGCCACTCCCCCAGGGCTCTCCTGTTTCTGAATTTCTTGATGGAAGCATCTGATTGGCACACTTCCTAGCCCGACGCTTGGTCTAATCATCCATGGCCAAAGGAGCTCACAGCGCACACGGGGCGTCCCGCCCCGCGCCCCTCCCCCCACCCCGCTCACCCCCAGCCCACGTGAAGAGAGAGGATCTGTGTACAGACTGAACTGATATCCCAGAAGCGCCCACGGCAGAACACCTCGTACTGGCTTCTGGAGTAGAAAGGGCTCACGGCCCACCAAGCACCCACCTGCCTGGTGCTGTGCCCCTCCCCGCTGTCAAGGGCACGGGACACCGGTGGCAGTGACTGAGCATGCGCAGCTCCTCCCAGAGAAGCCAGCCTCAGGGCTAGAAGGCTCACCCTTCCGCTGAGCTGAACCGTGCGGCTCTAGACCCTCTCGAGGAGCGAGAAACAGTGTCCCTGTGAGGAGCGTGTGGTCTCTGATATGGCCTCTCATCCTCCACTATTGTAATGGGTGGTTTGCTTTCAATTGCCCAGAGAAGATCTGACGTGAAGGCCCTGAGGGGGAGACAGTGCCTGGCACGTTCTCGGGTGGGCACGGAAGGACAGTGTGGTAGCGAAGAATCCAAGAGGGGGCGGGCCCCAGATCTCGCAGGGCCCGGGGCTCCTTGTGAGGACCTTGGCTGCTGAACTAGGGCCATTTCAGGGTCCTGAGCCCAGGAGTGACGTGAGCATCCTATATTAAAAAACAAACAAACAAACAAACAAAGAAACCCTCTCTGGCTCCTAGAAAAATAGATGGTCGGGAAGCAAGAGATTCTTGCTGTTTTCGGTGGGCTTCACCCTCAGGTCGGGTCGGCTCCTTTCGTGGTTTTGGCAGGGCCACTCGCTTCCACGTTTGCGTCCGGCGGGAGAGGATGGTCACCGCCATCCCTGCGTGGTGGTGCATTTCAGGCTGACCGATCCACCCCTGAACCAGCCCTGGGGGTCCAGGGAGCACCCCAGGTCTGGATGACCAGAAGCCCTCACTGTGGAAGGGGCACGATTACTTCGACTCAGCCCGGAAGCTGGGAGTGAGGGTCAAAGTGGCCCACGTTTCCTGGCTGCCACACGGGAGAGAACAGAGGGAAGGCTGAGTGGCCCCCATAGCGCTGTCCACAGTGATCCTGGTATCACGACTGTTGTTCTCTGAACGTTCCTTCCAAGGGTGGAATAATGGACGGGCGAAACTGGAGAAGAACACAGTGGGACTCTCACGTCCTTTGTTGAGCCTTTCCATGTCCCTGAAGCTGTCCTAAGATCATACTTGTTTTTGGTCAAAGCTTGCTTTACAGGGTCCGTCATCAAACCACATCTGTCCTTGTATGTGGAGTACTCACGTAACTGCTTTTCCAAAGACCTAAATAGGAGAATTGACGTTTGTATTCCTAGCACATTCCCTCCAACATTGTTTAGAGTGCTTATTCCATCTTCCTAACACAGCTTATCATAATTGTTGAATTCAGTAAACACTTCATTGTAGATATTATTAAGAACAAAATTATATCCCTTTTCTCTTTCTTATGAGGGTATTTTATTTGTAAAACAGAAAACAACACATGGGGTGAGGGGTCATTGCCTAGGTGACAACACCCAACAGGGTCTTGCCTAAATCTGAACTGTGTTCAGCTGTCATCTCTCAGTTTTTTCCTTTCCATTGTTTAGGAGCAAATGTATTCAAACTACTCTGAAAACTTTAGAAACGTGCAAAGATTTCATAAAGGCTGATGGTTTTCAATTGTTACTTTGGTTCCTTTCTTTGTGAAATTATCGGAGAAGAATTTAGGCTGGAAAAGTTACTCCTTCCAAGAATGAGCTTCCAAGCTGTATTTTCATTTGCAAATCACTTTCCTCAGTTATCATGCATGTGGCTATTTGCAGAAAGCTACCTAAATGATCACATGGGTTTTATCACATTCCAGAGTTTATAACATCATCAGGCAGAATGATGTTGTTTCCTTTGTATTTAGCATTTTTTTCATCTTTCACTTTTCTGTGAAGTTGACTTTTCTCATTCTCATCCCTTGTTTAGCTCTTTATACACAATCATTTTAAAAACTGCTGATCCACTCGAACTGTTGTGTTCTCTTCCAAGAATAATCTCTGTTATGTGCATGCAGAGTAGAGGAAGGCCGGCCGGCTGTGTGGAGCTTTTGCAGAAAACATGCAGATAAGCAGTTGCTCCTGCTGAATACAAAAGAGGCCGTGTTTGTTGCTAGGGCAGCCTTTTGCTTGCTGCCATCTAATCCTTTCGTTTTAAAATGTAAAATTTATTTTTATCAAAGTAACACATGTACGTAGCCTAGAAAGTAAATAGTTGTGGGAGGTTTCTCACACAGTAAACAAAGGCCCCAGGCACTCTTTTCTGTCTCCCTCTTTCTTTAGCCTCCAGCACCACACCCAGAAACAAGTGTTTTGAGCCCATTCCCCCATCCTCTGGGGTTTACCTGCATGCTCACCTGCCATGATCGCACCTGTTGGTTCCAGACATTATCTACTGACTGCCTGCTGTGTAACGTGGGAATTTCTATGCCGACCACACACACACACCCCTCTTTCATTCTCCCATGAAATTGTTTAGCAATCTTAATTTTATTAATATGATTATAATGATGTAACTATTTTTACAACCAAGCCATAAAGTGCACTGTGCTATTTCTGTGCAAGTTTTTATAATATTTTATAATATTTATCTTGGAGTTAATGTAAAAAACTTTTTCCCTAAGCATTCAACAGCATTAAAAAAATTCTGCTCAAGGTGTATGGGCATTTTAAATGTTTAAGGTCTATTTGGTTTTCTTGGAGACCTCTTTCCTGGGGCTCTCTGATCTCATACCGCATTGGACCTGAAGGGCTGCTGCATGGCTGCATAGCTACAGAGGTGCACCAGTGCCTGTGTGCAGAACTGCACAGGTGTGTAGCTCTCTGTAAGCGCACAGGTGCAGGGCTGTACAGGTGCACAGCTCTCTGTAAGTGCACAGGTGCAGGGCTGTACAGGTGCACATGTGCACAGGTGCTCAGGCATGGAAGTACACAGCCATGGGCCTCGGCCTTCTTTCCCAGCATCTAACTTAGTTCTCCTGTCTCATGTGTTGGATCTCAGGTGTCCTGGGTCCCACATCTTTTTTTTCACTGTGGTATATTCCCTCATTTTAGAAATTCGTCTTCCAGAGGATTTCAAAGAAAACTGCATAAGAAAACAAAATGTTCAATATTCAGGGTACCTAAAAGTGCCTTGATTCTGTTTGCGCATTATCAATGGTTTGGAAGAGAATCCCTTTCTCTCCCTGCTCAGGAAGTTGGTGCCACGTCTGCTGGGGGCTGGGCAGGTGGACACTGACCAGCAGAGGCCACAAGACCTTAGTGCAGTTTGCCTTGCACGTCCAATTGTAAGTGAGGCTGAGGTTTTCTTGCTGTTGCTGTTGTTGTTTCCTTGCTGTCATGTTTGTTCATATTTTTATTCACATACTTTACCCATTTTTTTATTTGATTGTTGGCCTTGGACACTTCTGTTTGTAGGGATTCTTTATATATTAAAGGACTTGGCTCTTTTTACAAGGGTAGGAATGCAGATGTTTTCCCGCGGGGACTCGAGGAGCTGGACGATGACTTGAGAGCATGCTTTAAGAAGAAGAAGGCACGCCCAGAACTTTCACACGCAGGGTTTAACTGGCAGGCAGGTCCACACTGGTGGGAAGTGACCTGGAAACAAGGATCTTCACTGCAGAATTGTTTGTGAGTAGCAAGACTGGAGACCGAAACGCCGCGCGTTGGGGAGCACTGGTTAAGTCGGTTGTGGCTTACGTACGGGGTGATAGTAAGCAGCCCCGCCAAGGAGGAGGCACTTCCCAATGCAGGGCTTTTGGTGAGAAAAGCCCTCTCTGCTGTGCTTGTGAGATAAGAAATGAGTTGCAGAACAGGATGAACTGTGATTCCTATGTTAGAATAAAAAAAAAAAAACTACGCACGTGATCAGTTCACACATAGGGCATTTCTAGAAGGACATCCTCGACACTGACTGGACTTGGGAGTGGGGGGACAGGAGGAGAACGTTTATGCTTTCCCTTTTTGTAACAGCTTTATTGCTACACGGTTTACATACTATGAATCTCACTAGTATTAAGTGCATAGTTCAGTGAGCTTCAGTGTCTCGCACACCTACCACCACCACCTAGGTTGAGAACGTTTCCCATCACCCCAGAAGCTCCCTGTCCACTCGCTGTTGTTTCCCATCCCCACTCCCAGGTCTAGGCAACCACTAAATCTACTCTTGTCTCCATTTGCCCTTTCCCGGCATCTTGTATAAACTTTCATACCCGTTGGATTTCTCTATTTTGAATTTAAATTACCTATTCAAAATACGTATCAAAAAAATACCTAATCAATTTTATTATCATCCCCTGCTCTCATAATAAGAAACTGCACAAGAAAAAGTTAAGCAAAGAAAGTCTTTAGAACTGTAAGCTGCTGAGAGTTGGGGCTCGGCAGCCAGAGCATCACGAGCTCATCCCGTTTTTACTGCACCAACATCAGACCTCATTTGGGCTTCCCATACACTGAAATTTAGAAATAATCTCCATTCGCCTAAGTGTAAATCTCTGTAAAAGGTCGAAACATTTAGCATGCAGAAAGGAACGAACAAGTCATTATACTCAAAAAGATGTGTGTGAAAATAATACTGTGGAGGCACTTCGGTTTTTATTGCCTTATTTTGTTAGGAATCCATAAACACTAATATAATCTTGTCATATATTACGTAGGTTGGCCATCTGCTAATGTCGAGATTAATAATCTAGCCCATAGTTAACTCATAAAAATCATACAATGCAGATTTGGATGGGGATTTGGAAATTTATCTATGACATTTTCTCAGATTTATAGCAGTAGATACCAGCCAATCTAATTACTTTAGTGCCATGTTTAACCTTTGTGAAAATCTGTATATAGATTTATTTATATGAATATTGTTGGCTGTTAAAAATCCAAGAGCCCAATTTTCGACCAATTCCTTTTCAAGGGGATAATCATAGCTGATAAACATAACAAGGATGATGATAGAACTCTTTATGTCCTGAGGAGATGGTTGCACACAGTAAGGCATTTAGACCTCACAAACATCTAGAATGAAGGCCCAGTATTGAACCCCACTTCCATGTTTAGTAAAGGAAACTTTTCTTGGAGAAGAAGTTCATGGACGGGCCTAATGCCACACAGCTATGAAAGGAAGAAGCTCAAACCCAAGCCCGGTCTTTAATGAACCTGCCTTTTCGAAACACTTTGCCGCATTAGTCTCATTCCTGACTCTGGGCTGCGCTTGTTTTATTCCTTATTTTACTTGATTTCATCTTGTACTTTATGTGTCTTCACTTGTATATAACAACTTTTTTCTACAAAGTGATGGGTTGGAATAAGCAAGTGTATTGATTATTGTTTGCAGTGTTGCACTTTATTAGAAAAGAAAAACAAAATGAAGAGCAATGTGTTTTTATGAGTCCTGTAATTCCTTCTGCCACCTAAGGACAGGCTTACCCCTCACCGAGCAGTTTGCCTTTGCCCAGATGAGGTGAGAGCCCACCAATCAACATTGATTGGGTCAGTGTGGGGAACACCGGGAATTATGCTCCAGTTCCTGCCCTCTGGGGGCTTACACATTTAACTGTCGAGTAAAAATACATGCACAAAACCACGGATATGTGAACAGTGATTATTAATGGCACTGACACGGGTCCTTTCTGTATCATGCGTCACTGCTGGAGGCAAAGGGAAGGCATTGTAAGAAACAGATTTTTTTTTGTGTGTAGGCTTGGCAGTCTCTGAGGCAAATTAAGAATTTTAAAATTTTAAGTGCTTTGAAGAGTTTTATAACTAAGTATTTGGACAAGAAGCTCTTTAAGGTCTGTCCAACTGAAAGTAATATAATTGAATGAATGATACAGAAACTCCCACTTAGTACAATGAAATTCCAATTCGCACAGGGTAAAGAGGTTTGCATGAAGGGGGAGGAGAACCCAGAGTGGGCATGGGGAACAAACGGGGAGATGTAGGGAATATTTCTCATTTCTCAGAATCAGACGTGCATTTCTGTGTTGTGTGTCCAAGTCGGGGGTGAAAGCGGGTGAGAGGAAAAGGCACTGGCCAAGCAGGCTCCACCGAGCAAGTTTTCCAAAGTGGCTGCCTGTCCAAACTTGGTTGAGCCTCTGCTAAACATACGTTACAGGAAAATGTCCCAAATGCTGCTACCATTACCGGGGAGACTGTGGGTCAGAAACGGGTTGAGTCCGTCTAGTCTACAGAGCAGCCCTTCCCTGTGTAAGAGCCGTGGGCGCCCCATCCATGACGGCGGGTCCCACCCTTGGAGCATCTTTTCTCCTGCCCTGGGACACAGGGCCCACCTGCGCTTTCTCCCAACCAGGCTCTCGTGACATTTCCTTCGGGTGTCCCCCTAACGGTCCACCAGGGAGGCGGGAGTCACGTTCCCCCCGCGCGGAGAACGCGTGTCCGCGGGGAACGCCCGCGGCCGTGCTGAGTCCGCCAGGCTCTCTCTGGGCGGGGTCCGGGGCCGTGGGGTCCCGCGTCTGGGGACAAGGAGGGTCCGCCAGGACCACGCGGCACGGGAGGATCAGGGCTAGGAAGCCGACTTCCTGGGGCAGGGCAGCCGGGGCCAGACCCCTGGGGACGCGGTCCGGCCGGGCGGGGCTCAGGGGCCGCCCGGCGGTCCCCGCGGTCCGTCCGCAGGTGCCGCCAGCGCCCTCCCCGCCCCCTCCCCTCCGCGCGGCGCTTCGGCTCTTTCCGCCGCTCGGCCCGCGCGCCCCGCTCCCTCGGCCATTTCCGTCGCGCCCCGGCCGCCATTTTGTCGCCGCTCGTGTGTTCTGGCTGGTGCGCGGCTCGGTCCCCGGGACGAGGCTTTGTCCGGTTCGGCAATGGACGGGTAGGTGACGGGCCGGCCTGGGGGGCCGGGAGGGGGTAGCCCCGCGGTCCGGCTGGGTCCGGCCCAGGGACGACCCTGGCGGCCGCTGGCGGGCCCGGCGGCGGTCCCCGCCGCCCCCTCGCACACACCCCCCGTTGCCCGGGCCGCTCGGGGGAACGCACGGACCGGGCCGGGGATCGGGGAGCGGCGGCCCAGGGGGCCGGGTTAGGCGGCGCCGAGCGCCTCGCCGGCCCTGGCCCCCGAGCCACCGCGGCGGGTAACCCGGGCGCCGGGCCGGGGACCGCGCGGGGCTGGGGAAGCCGGGGGCCGGGGGAGGCCCACGTCTCGCGTCCCGTATTTCCCGCGGCCTCCCCGGCCCCACCGCCCGGCCCGGGATGCGGGAGGCGGGAGCTCCGCGAAAGCGAGTGGGGCCGCGGGGCGGGGGAGGGGCGGCGGTGTCACCTCCTTTGTTGTCGCCGGAGTCCGGCTGGGGGCGGCGGCGGAAGGCCGTTAGGTGGGCCCGGGACTCGCGGGGCCGGCTCCGGGGCCCAGAGTGAGCCCTGCCGGCCCGGGAGTGTGCGCGCGGCCCCGTCACGCGGACTCGGCGACACGGGAGCACGCCCGCGGCGCGAGGCCGGCTCCGGAGCCACTTTGACCCGTTTCCGGGAAGACAAAAACGGCCCCGGGACGACCGGGGCCACGAGCGGCTGGTTCCCCCGCCCCTCCCCCAGGCGTGTGGAAGTCAACCGCCGGGCCGCGCGCCCTCCGGGCCGGGTGGGGGCGGAGAGACGCTGCCCCTGACAAAGCGCCTTTGTCAGCCCCTCCGCGGGCGCCGCGAGACCCCGAGCGCAGCACGCGCGGAGTCCGCGCTGATCCCGCGATAACTAAGTGCGGAGCGTGCGAAAGTGCGGGGCACAACTCCGAGTGGCTTTCGGGGAAGTGGCTTGCCCGGGGGCCTGGAGCAGGCGCGTCCCGGCCCAGAGCCCAGTGTGCGGGTCTGTTCTGTCGCTCGCTCAGTGCCGGGGCAGCGCGTGCAGTCTGCCCCGTGACAGCCCCGGGACAGCCCGCAGCAATGGGACAGACGCGCAGGGAGGGCAGGAGGAACGAGGGGCTGAACCCGCTTTTCTTTTCTCTTCCCAGAATCGTCACAGAGGTCGCAGTTGGCGTCAAGGTAGGAAATGACTGGAATTTGTCAGCCCAATTAACGGACATTGTCACTTAGTTTTTGAAAACTGATGGAACTAAAAAAACCCAGTTGTCTAGGGTTTTCGTTTTGAAGTGGGATCCTGTAGTTTGTGACCTGAACAGACGACGCCGTGAGCCGAGTTGCACAGAAGTTGTCAGTAGCCTTCAGGCCCTGAAAGTGTCTCCTTGCGCGGCCTCTGGGAGCAGAAGAAGCGAGGCCCCACTCTCCAGTGGGGCGGGCGTGTGCAGGTGGCCAGCCCAGTGCGCCCGCCCGACCCACGGGGTTTTATCACCTGGCATTTGCCGGGTATAATGCGCACTTTTTTTGGTCCAGATTTGTGAGGGAAAAAACAAGGACGCGCAGAGCATGCGTACACGATGGTTACACCCCGTGGGGGAATAGCACTGCACAGGCGCAGTGCGGCCACCTGGGTTCCCCCTCCACCTGGCTTGGCCTGAGATGCTGTCCACGAAGAGCTGGATTCGAGGTCCCGCTGGAGGCCAAGGGAGGGGCAGAGGAAGGCAGCCCCCACAGGTGCTGGGCCCTTTCCTCACCCAGGCCAGGAACTCTGCTCCCAATGCGCGTGGGTTCTCCCACGCGGGGCCCGTGACCCTCACCAGTTTTCCTGCTGTTCTCGGCAGGCGGTGCCCTGTCGAGGGTGTCTCGCTGGTAGGGGCACTCCTGGTCTGAGCCTGTGTGTGCCATCCGGGCCTGAACGCAGAGCACAGGCGGGAGGCCGCGGGGAGCTGGGCACTTGAGTCCGGGGCGGTGCCAGTGGACACAGCAGGCCTGCTGCGGGGCCAGGCGGACCAAGTGGGACTCCCGGGGCTCAGGCACTTGGTGGCTGCAGTGACATCGTCCCCTTGGAGCCGCGTGTCCATGTGCTTAGTGCAGTGATGCTGCTTCTAGAATTTTTAAGTTTCTTCTCTAACAGTGTTGGGGTCTTCAGGGTACTTTTGGAGGTACCTTATGATTTCTTATTTTCTGTCTTGTCTTACAGTGAACTAATAAACACTTGTCCATGCTTTTAATATGTATGCTTTTCCGTGAAGTTCACGTTCTGCAGGTTGGGGGTAAAGTAATAAGCTTCTTGCGGGGAAGGAATGTTCCTCGGCAATGATACTCTCTGAGTTGAGATAGCAGGAGATTTGAAGTGGGGAATAGCTCGGGAGTGCAGGAGGTGGACTCTGCGGTCACTGTCCAGACTGCCTTCTGGGAGTGGATGGGGAGAGGACACGTAACCGGAGCCTGAGCCCTCCGCTTCCCGCTTCCCCCCAGGGCGACGAGGAAGGAGCCAGAGTGTGGGATGGTGCCGGTGGGTGTCAGCGGAGGTTCGTCAGATACACCAGTTTTCTGTATTAGCAGTTTGAGGGGAAAATATTAGAAAATGGTATAGAAATAATTGCTAACCATGTTTTTGGTCATTGCTCTTATAAAAGTGTGCATAAGTAAAGGTATGTTTTACCCGATTTTCTAGGACAGTGGTTAAGAACTTGTGCTTTGGTGTCTGACCTCTGTACAAGTACTTAAGCTTTCATAAAATTTTAAGAAATAAAAGTAATGTGTGTGGTTAAAAAAAGTTCAGCGTGCAAAGTATTTCACTCATTCCTAGTCCTGTTTCTTAAGTGTGGGTAATTATGTTGAAGTATTCCTGGTGCATTTTCCCCAAAATTACGAGAGTTTATATGTTACCACACAGAGAAACATCCTTGTTCATTTACGCAGATGGATTCTTGCCGAGTGTTGGCCTGCCTCTCGCCTCGCCTTTAAAAAGTGGCTTTGTTGAGCTATGTCATGTAACTACACGTATTTAAAGTTTGCATGTCTTGACATATGTACACACCTGTGCAGCCTTTACTGGAATCGAGATAAGGAACACCCATCACCTCCCGAAGCACCGGTTTGCCTTTTGCAAAGCATCTCCTGTTGCCTTTCCCTCCCAGAATGCCTGTTGATGGGCACTCTCTCTCATGGTAGATGGGCCTGCAGTTGTTAGAGCCCTGAATAAAGGGACCTGTGCAGTGGGCGCCCTGTCTTTGGTCTGGTTTATTACACTCAGCGTGACTTCCAGGTCCCCGGGTTGTATACCAGTGGTCTGTCCCCTTTTTGTGTGGCAGTGTGGCCTGGTGTGGGCTGGGCCCACAGCGGTGTGCGCATGCGTCCAGCCCTCTGCGGGTGTGGGGGACGTGTCCAGCGTGGGGCTACTGTAAGTAATGCCACTGTGAGCTTGCCCATGCGGGTCTGTGGGAGCGTCTGCTGTCATTGCACTTGGGGACCTGCCTGGGGCGTACATCCGGGGGAGCCTGTGTGGCTTTTTAAGAAGCTGCAAACGTTCTGCGGAGTGCTCGGGCCTTGCACGCTGCCCCCACGGTGCATGCGAGTTCCAGCCCTTCCCCGTCCTCTCTGGGCCCGTCGCCGTCTGGCCCTCTGTCACGGACGTGCTCGCGGGCGCCCGTGGAGGGGTGGTCTCCGTGCAGTGGTCCATAGGTGCCTGCGTGCTGTCCGTGGTGGTGTGGCCCCGTTACCGAGCGTGTGGTGTTCGTTTCTGCGTGTGCGCATGGGTGAGGTGTTCCCGAGAACGTTTTCCTGAGAGAGCGTGCTCTCGCCTCGTGTGCCCAGCATGGCCTCACTCAGCGCACGTCCATCCCTCCGTCGGTGTTTTCAAAGGACGCCACAAAGATGTGTGTCTTCAAGTTCACTTACGGTTCAAGCGCTAGAAATGCAGTATCAAAACTGAATGTAAGTTGGAATTACTGCTGTTGGATGAGAATGTTTTCTGGTGGAGGTCTTGTCAGATTAGGAGTGGGTGGTCTGGCATTAACAGACGCGGGTGTAGCCTCCACTACATTGAATAGGAAACCTGAGTTTCAGTTTTACTGGGTTGGCCAAAAGATCAGTTTAGTTCTTCCATAAAATGAAAGACACGTTTTTAATTTTCACCAATAGCTCTCTTGATTTGGGTACTTTGAGCATGTCAGCAATCTTCTGCTATTGGCTTCCAGTGGGGAGAGGCCAGAGGCGCAACTGAACATCTTCCAGTGCATGAGACAGCCCCGCAGCAAAGGATTGGCCAAAGTATCCGTAGCGCCAAGAAACTTCGCAGACCACTTTTGACAGGTTTGATCAGTGAGAGCACCTTTTCCAGACACTGCAAAAATCTTTTTGTTTTATGCATTTTTACCTTTCCTGAAATAGTAAAGCATAATACACCAGAAATGTTGTGTATTTTCTTCCATCTTCAATATTAAAATGGCTGTGCAAAAATTCTCCAGTTTTGGGTTTTTGTTTTTTTTTTAATGCATGCTGATAGGACAGTTGTCATAATACAACCTAACAAAACTGTTTAAAATGAAGTTAAAGACGCCCTGGCTGGTGTAGCTCAGTGGATTGAGCACGGGCTGCGAACCAGGCATCGCAGGATCGATTCCCAGTCAGGGCACATGCCTAGGTTGCAGGCCATGTCCCCCAGCAACCACACACTGATGTTTCTCTCTCTCTCTCTCCTCTCCCTCCCTTCCCTCTCTAAAAATAAATAAATTAAATTAAAAAAAAATGAAGTTAAAGACAAGTGAGCACTACTAGAGCCATCCTGTGGACAAAAATAAATGAACTTTTTGGCCAACACAGTACAAATTTTTATTTTATTTATTTTTAGAGAGAGGGGAAGGGAGGGAGAAAGAGAGGGAGAGAAACATTAATTTGTGGTTGCCTCTCATGTCCCCTGCTGGGGACCTGGCCCACAAACCAGGCATGTGCCCTGACTGGGAATCGAACTGGCAGCCCTTTGGTTCACAGGCCCACGCTTGATCCACTGCCAATACAAATTTTTAAATGAGCGGGATAGGAGCTACCTCGAAATTTATTTTGAAGATAAAATAATCCGTAAAATATTCTGCATGGAGAGGCACATAAGTTCTCAAATGATGATGGTTGTCATTATTATCATTGTTTAATTTGTGATTCTGATTTAAGAGAACTTTAATGCAAGTCACATATGATAGATAAGTTTTTAAGAGAGCCTAGATTTCAGGTTAAAAATATTCAGCACTAAAGAGAGAATTGGTGAACTAAAAAATAAAAATTACTCAGAATTTAGCACAGACCAAAAAAGAGATGAAAACAGAAAGGTTAAAAGATTTGGAGGAAAGGAAGATGAATTCTAATGAATATCATATATCTCTATTAGAGTTCCAGAAAGAAAAATTAAAGATTGTAGAGGCACAAACTTTGAAGAAGCTAAAGACTGATAATTTCCCACAATTGATGAGTTTCACGAATTCCTGGGTTTAGGAGGCACAGGAAGTCTGACAGGTCACAGCAGAAGAGCAGAACACCAAAGACACAGAGAGGATCTTGACATGGCCAGAGGAGGACGAGCTCCCTAAGGGGGAGTGAGAACTGGAAAGGCCGAGCGCTGCCGTGGCAACACGGACACCCAGTGACGGTGGAGAGGGTGGTGTCTGCACAGCGCGAGCGAGAATAGCCCCCCCACCTCTCACCATGTAATCAGCCAAGTTACCCTGAAAGAGAAGAGCAAAGGAGTGGCATTTTCAGATGCTACTTACCCTCCTTCCCTGCCCTTGCTGAGGACATTTATGACAGACCCACTAGAGGAAGTTCAGAGGTTGTGCCCCAGGAAGACGGGCAGGAACTGTGGAGAGGAGGCTGGGCCTGAGGGATGGGGCGGGAGGGTCACTGGGAAACCAGGAGACCTTGAGAGTCTTGTGGTTCCCAAACATGCAAGGAAATAGTGGCAGCGGCGGGTCAACTGTCACAGCCTGTGAGCGGGCGGAGGGGCTGGAGCCCCGGCTGTGTTGAGCTGTGCTGTCCCCTCCAGCAGCCGCGCGCACTCCCAGCACCACTCCTGGGGCCGCGTGGCGCCCTGGGCGCTGCTCCTGCAAACTGAGCTCCAGCTGGGACGCAGCACGGGCTTCTGGGAGTTAGCATTAGAAATGCAACTTCTATGTTCATTGCATTTTGAAATGATAATACTTGGGTTAAGTAAAATATATTTTTTTGTACCACCATTCCTTTTTAACTTTCAGAAGTACGGCCACTAGAAAATTTGTAAGATTCCATGTGTTGCTCACATTACATTTCCTTTGGACAGTGTACCATTCTGGAGGGTGGAAATTTTTAAGTCCAAAGTGAGTCAGAAATTTACACTTCAAAATTGTGAGGATGAATGCAGTAAAAACAGGGATGGAGTGTGTGACTGCTAAGATGACTGAGGGTGGAGGGATGGAAGTTGAACTGGTGTGAACCAAAAGACATCAGTGAGAAATAGCACCAGAGAGTGCAGGATGCATGGTGCGCTCGGCTGGCCTGTGTCAGGTGCGCTGTGGAGGGCTCCTCAGGGCGTCTGCAGGAGGGGTCGGACCCCCTCCAGCCCTAACTGCCTCCCAGAGTCCCCTGTGGAAGTGACATTGCCCCACCCAGTGGTTAGAGGGGCACACACACGCAGTGCCCAGCGCCCTGCAGGCCTCGGCTCCTCCCCAGCCCCCACCCCACGTGGGCGCTCCCCGGGACTGGGTGCTTGCTTCTCCTGTGGGATTGTCTGCACTGCCACTGTGTGAATTCATGCATGTATGTATGTATCTTAAGCGATACAGGGCTTTGTGCTACAGGTTTAAACAGTACATGTGTGCTGCCATGCTGCGTGTCTTCTGTAACTTGCTCTCTGTTCAGGAATTGTTTCTTAACCTGAGTTTATATGTAGCTCCAATTCACTCATTTTCCTTGCCTTCGATTGCATGACTCTGCCCTTCCCCTGCTGACAGATACAAGGTGTGGCCCATTTTTTTGCTGTCACAAGTTGCTGTGAACATTCTCATGCCTCTTCCTGTGCACGACAGCATGCGTGTTTCTCTGGAAGCAGGGCCGCTGGACCGCAGGTTGTGTGTGTTCTCAGGAGGATGGGGCATTGGTGCGCTGTCTCCCTGGGCGCTGCCTCGCTCCCTCCCCGCTGGTGGGGCTCTGTGGTGGGGTGTCTCGCTGTCCTTTGAAGTCCCCAAGTATCCATGACACATTTTCTTAATTGTCCGTTCATGCTTCTTCTCTGTTAAATGTGTGTTCATGGTGTCTCTCTATTTTCTTTTAAATGTAGTTTTGCCTTTTTCTTCATGATTCCTCGGGTTTTTAGACATTGTGGATACTGACTTAGTTATACAGTGCCTGCTGCATGTAATGCCTTCCTCTCTGTGGCTATTTTACATTGATGAATAGAAGTTGGAAATTTTAATATCACATTTATGTTTCAGTTTTAAGAAATACTTCTTTAACTGAAGGTTTTATAATCTTGTGGATTTTATTTTGGAAGTTTTAAATTTTGGTTTTCACATTCAGGGCCTCAGTCTATTTGGAACTTAAGTTTTCTGTTCTGTAGTGTGTGTGAAAGTTCCAGTGACGTTTCCCTCATTCTGACAAGTTTAGTGTCAGGCCACTTGAATAGCTTCTGTTTCTCTGTGGATCTGCGGTGTCAGCCACCAGGTTTCCACGTGTGCGTGGGACTGTGTCTGGGCTGCTGCTCTGTTTTCCTGGTCCGTCCCTGTCCGAGCGCCCACACCTGCGCCCAGTGTGGCCTCACAGTGAGTCTTGGCCTCGAGGTGCAGAGGGAGCGAGCGTCCCAGCTTTGCTTGGTGGTGGCGTCTCTGCGTCGTCTGCTGTGGACTGCGAATAACTTAGGGCCAGTTGGCCGAGTTCCTTGAAGACTTTCTGGATTTTGATTTATAGTTCCACCAAAATTCTAAGTTAATTGGGGAAACGTTGTATTTGCATTATGAATAGAATAATATGGCAGCACTTGAGTTCAAAGGCATAAAACTGTAATGTTTCTTGGAAAAAATTTCCTCTGCCCCTGGACATTTCCTCTAGTTGTAAAAAAAAAATGCTTAGTGCAGAAAACTGAACGATGTGGATCAAAAGGAAAGTGAGTCACCGGTAATTTTGTCCTGTCTACCCAGCATTGTATGTGTTGATTCCGCTCCTACACACATGAGCGTGGGAAAGAGGGGTGGGTGCTCCTTTGACACACAGTTGAGTTTCTCCCAAAGTTACTGGTTCACTTAGTTCTTTAGTCCCTTCCTGGGAATTCTGTTTTATTTAGTTTCAGATTTGTCAGAAATATTGTAGCATTTTAGACTTTTTTATTACTAATATTGAATATTTGAATTTTTTCTCTTTTCAAAGACCTTATTTTGCTTGTCTTTTTAAAGAAGCAAACTCCTTTTGTTTTATAATTCACCGATTTCTGTTTTTCTCTCTTTTCTGCCCACGCTAGATTTATCTTACTACTTTCTGTCCACTTTAAATTACATCCTTAATTTATTGTTTAAAAATGCATTCAAGGTTTAAGAAGGATCAGTCGATACCTTTGGCAACGGGTTTAACATTTAGAGTTCTCTTTTTCTTTTTTTGAGGTATAATTGATGTATAACATTAGTTTCAGGTGTACAGTGATTTAAGTATGTTAATCGTATGTACATATATGTATATATTCATATGATTAACAAGAAGTTTAATGTCCATCACCACGTTTTTTGAATTTTATGAAAATGATATGCCCATATAATTTTTTGTGACTTGTTTTAATTCAGTAATATTTTAAATAATTAGATGTATTTTTTGTATATAGTTGTATAATACTGATTGCTGTGTCGTATTGTGTAAAAATATCCTGATTTATCTCTCTTCCTGTTGTTGGATCTTAGGTTGTTTGAAGTTTAAGTATAATGCTGCTCTAAACATTTTTGTGCTTATTTCTTGGTGTGTGTGTGTGTGTGCGTGTGCAAGAGTTTTAGAGAGATTTTTCCAAGGAGTTATGTTAAACCTTACAAGGTAGGACTAGATTATTTTCCAAGATATTTGAATTTATTGTCTAACAAATAGTACACAGGAGTTTTTGCTGTTTCAAATCCTCGTCAGCACTTGGTTAAGTATTCAGGTTCTAAGATCTTGCCAATCTGGTGGGTAGTGCCTTCTCTTTCCCTAATTATTAATGAAGTGTTACATCTTTTCCCCCCTCCAACATACTTGGGGTGATTAGTGTTTCTCCTTTTGTGAAATTCTATGAAATACCTATTTGTGTCTCTGCCTAATAAAAATTTGAATTAAACTGATTTTGTAGTATTTTTATGTATTATAGTTTCTGATTCTGTTACTTGTGTAGCTAATACCTTCTAGTTTGTAGCTTGTTTTGTCGCTTTTTAATGTTGTCTTTAATGAATAAAAGCCATTAGTTTTTACATGCAGAGTTCTCATATAGCCACAAGTTCCTTTTGCCTGTCTAGTTAAAGCCAGGCGGCCCTTTCCTCTGCCCGCCTGCCTCGCTTTCCCCTCGTGTCCTGGGCGTCTTTGTGGGGACTGCTGGGAACCAGCACCTCTTGTGGTCTCTGCGTGCCCATCTGGTGGCAGGACATTTGTCTTCCCCAGCGACTTTGTGGCCACTTTGTGGAATTTATCAGCATTTTTTTATGGTTGGTTTTCTTGTGTTTTACTTCTAAAAGTTCTTATATATTTAGATCATAAAGATATTTTCTTTTGAAAAATTTTCAAGTTTCTTTTTTTTGCATTTGTCTGTAGTCCGTGAGAAAATTATCATTTTTTGTTTGCGTATCAGGTGGGGATCCTGTTTTATTTCATCGGCTTCTTGCTCTTAGAGAAAATCAGTGAAATTAAAAGTTGCCATGCCATCTTTTTACTTGACGCACATGTGTATCTTAGGATGCAGGCTAAGTGAGCGGTTGCCCCGGAGTGCGGAGGTAGAGCCACGGGGAGACTTGGGTCCCTCCCATGAGCTCGAGGTCCTGCTGCGGGAGTGGGTCGGGCAGGTCCTCGGGGCCCGTTTCGCCCTAGGCTTCGCTTTTGCCCGTGTGGTCGGGTGGCGTGTGATGGACTGTCCTTTTTTCCTTTGGTGAATCTCACCTGAAGCTCCTCTGTTTTGCTGCCTTGTTTACAAAAGTGAACTCTGGTTTCACGGGTCCTCCTCTGCACACTGTCATGTTTGGGCTGGTGGCGTGCACTGGCGCGTGCACAGCCGCTGGGTTTGCAGGGCACTCTGCCCTGCCTGGAGTGCACGCCCGCTCGTCTCTCCGGGAACTTAGTTCCTCAGCAGCAGGCCCTCTGTGTCCTGGGCCCTCCTCTGTGGGGAGGATGCCCGCGGCAGCTCCGGCTGCAGCCCCAACTCAGCTCCCCGGGGCCTCGCGCCTGTGAGTGTGCGGGGCTCCTCCCTGGCGAACACAACACTTCATGACCCAGAGAAGGAAAACAAGTTTCTGTTGCTGGAACAAGTGCCAGTGTTATTGAAACCGTACTGTTTTGTGAAACACGTCTCTCTGGCGACACAGGTAGATTGCGTCCTCCACATGAGCACTGTCCTCTGTGCATGTGTGGGGTGCCCAGTCTCCTGGGTCGTTGTCGTCACACAGCAGGAGAAGAAGGTTTCTGCGGTCGGGCTTCATCACGGACAGCAATACCTGTCTTAGCACTTAATTTCTTTTTTTGATTGAATCTGAGATCAATGACATTTATCTTTGATGAATCGAATAAAAATACATAGTTAGTAGACATCGTGATTCCAACTTCAAGTAGCACTAACTTAATTTGTGACAGCAGCCACTGCTGCAGAACAGCCATCAGTCACCTACCATTGCATTGTTGCATTTCACATCTGCCTCGAGCCGGCCAGCAGGGCTGCCGTGTTCCCCACGAGACCGTTCCCTCGGCTGTGGGGGCATGTCAGTGTCACCACTGCTGCAGAGTCACGTCTTCCGGACATGCTGCTGCTCGGCTTTTCACCAACAAGTCAGACGCAAGTGCTCTTTCATTAAAACGATATAATTTGTAAAAAATGCATTCAGTAATTTTTGGAAAAATGTCTCACAATTGTAAATAACTGGTATTCTCCTGACTCCATTATGAAGGCTGTTGAATTTAGTCTTTGAGCAGCAGGTGTGAAATCATGTGAGGGAGAAAAAAAGACCACAGATACAAAATTCACAAAAGAACTGGTAGAACTCTGCCATCCCTGCTGACCATGCAGCAGGCAGGAGCAAGAGGCCGCTCTGCATGCAGCGCATCCTGCCATGGGACCTCGGGCTCTCCGCCGGGTAGTCAGGAAGTGCGTGGTGCGCACCCCCAGACGCCCGGAATGAGGGGCGTTGGAGTGTCTGAGAATGAAGGCGGCGGCTGGCCGCCAGCACCTGCGTGCTCTCACTCGGTCGGCAGGTGCGCATGGCCCTGTGCACGGGGCGGGCGGGGGGAGCACTGGGCAGCGCTCCTGTGAGCACCGCTGGTGTGAGCCAGGTGCTCTGGCTGGTGACATGCAGCCACACTGCACGTAGAGCGCGTGCTACTGCTGCGCCTCGCAAAGCCCGAGCTGCTTAGCGAGGGAAGCTCGGTGGCTGCCCGCGTAGCGCCGGTTTTTCAGCGCCACGTCTTCAGCAGCATCTGCTCACTGGGCGTCTCTTCCACACTTGGCCGTGGTCAGAATTGTGTGTGTTGTGGTGATCTGCGATCAGTGTTTTTCGATGTTGCTTCATGTTGCTTTGGGGAGCCGTGGATGGCACCCCTCTGAGACGGCGGTGCCAATCAGGAGACCCTGTGTGTTCCAACTGCACCGCCATCAGCCGTCCCTCCATTGCTCTCCCTCTCCCAGGGCCCCGGTCCCTGGCACAGGACAGTGAATGAAATTGGATGGGTCAGCCCTACGGTTGCCTCTCGGTGCTCAAGTGAGAACGAGCGGGTTGATGTGGCTGACGTCACTGTCTCATGTTAAGAAGTGGCCACAGCCACCCCAACCTTCAGCAGCCACCCGCTGACCTGTCAGCAGCTGTCAGTATTGAGGCCTGACTTGCCAAGTGGCAGCTTGCTGAAGGCTCAGGTGATGGCTGGCATTTGTTAGCAGAAAAGTATTTGTTTAAAGATTTTATTTATGTTTAGAGAGAGGGGAAGGGAGAGAGAAAGAGAGGGAGAGAAACATCAATGTGTGGTTGCCTCTCACACATCCCCTACTGGGGCCCTGGCCTACATCTCAGGCATGTGCCCTGACTGGGAATCAAACCAACAACCCTTCAGTTCTCAGGCCAGCACTCAGTCCACTGAGTCACAGAAGCCAGGGCTGCAGTAAAGTGTTTTCTATTAAGGTTTGTACATTGTATTACTAGTCATAATGCTATTGCACACTTAATAGACTCCAGTGTAGTCTAATCAAAACTTTTATTTGCACTGGGAAACCAAAAAAACTTGTATGACGCATTTTATTACTGTACTCCTCCATCGCGTGGTCTAGAATGGGACCCACAATGTCTGTGAGGAAGCCTGTGTCACCACATTTAATGCCCAGGACCGTGGTGGAGGTGTTGTCCTTGCGCTACAGATGGGGACATGAAGGCCTAGAGCAGTTAGGTGAGTTACCAGTTACACAGTCGGTGAAGGCTGCACTGCAGAGCCCTTTTTCTTAATTTGCTTAATGTCATACTTGTCATAAAAGCAAAGAAAACTAGGTTAACCCATCACATCAATAGACTAAAGATGAAGATTCACGTGATTATATCATTACAAGGAGAAAAAGCATTCGACAGAATCCAGCACCCCTTTATGATAAAAACTCTCCGTAAACTAGGAACAGAGGGGGATTTCCTCAACTCGATAAAGAACATCAAAGAAACTGCTGCTGTGGTTGTTGGTGCCGGAACTCGGTGCCTTCTAAGACCAGGCGCGCCGCAAGCATGTCCCCTCACCGCTTCCCACCGCTCCCCACCACTCCCCACCACTCCCCAGCCTCCTCCTGGAAGTTTCTGCCAGTGTAGTGTGGGTGTGCATATTGAACAGGAAGGTGCAGAGTCATCATTCACAGATGCTGAGAGGCTGTAAGAAATTGCAAGTGACAGAAAACCCCCTGAAACTAGCGAGCACGTGCCGTGTGGTTGCAAGACCCAAGGTCAGTACACGAAAGTCACTTGCTGTCCTTGACACCAATGGTGAACAAGTTCAGCTGAATTACAAACAAAGTGCACTTACATCAGGCCCACAGTATTGGCATACTGAGGTGTAATAACCCTTAACAAAATATGTGCAAGGCACAGAAGGGAGAACTGCAGCACTCCGGTAAATGAAACCAGGGACCCCATAAACGGACAGGTGCTCCATGTCACAGATGGGGCGGATCAGCGGTCTTGTCAGGAGGTCATTTCTTCCCAGCTCGGTCTCTGGAATTGGTGCATCCCCAACAAAGTGGCAGCCAGGTATTTTATGGCTGCTGACAAAGAGATTCTGAAGTTTCTGCGGAGGTGAGAGACCCGGGACAGCCAACGTGGCATCAAAGGAGAGGAGCAAAGCTGGAGGACTGATGCCGCCCGCTCGCTGCGAAGTTGTAGCAGTTAAAACCTATAGCATCGCAGCGAAGGCACAGACACACAGGTCCGTGGGCACAGAACAGTGAGCCCAGGACAGAGCCCCCACCGACTCCGTCAGCCCATCTTCTCGGAGGCAGCCGGGCTGCACAGCCGGGCAGAGACCGTGTCTTTACCCGCTGGGGCTGGAGCGGCTGGACATCCACACACACGGGAGAGCGTCCAGACGGACATCACACTGCCACAGGGCCGCTCCAGCTGCATCGAGGACCTGGGTGTGCCGTGCGGCTGGAGACTCCCAGAAGGTAACAAAGGAGACAGGCTACATAACCTTGGACGGGACGGTGCTCTTTGAATACGACAGCAAAGATCCAGTCCGTGAGAGCAGTAATGGAGAGGTAGGATTTATTTCAAGTCAGCAAGTTCTTCTGTGTGAAAGACAGTATCAGGAAAATGAGAAGATGAGCCAGACGGGCACACACCCGAGATATTCCAAGAACTCTTAGAAATCGACAATAAGAAAACAAACAACTGCTTTAAAAAGTGGGCCACGGGCCGTGACGGACACCTCACCTGAGAAAATAGGCAGATGGCGTGTGAGCGCATGTGAAGAATTTCCTCACCCACGTGTCCTCGGGGAAAGGCGCCGGAGCGGCGATGTGACCCTGCTGCATGCACTCTCAGCGGCCACAGCCCGGGACAGTGGCAGCCGGAGCAGCTGGCGCGGCAAAGGAGCTGCTCTGCAGACTCTGGGCGGCTCCGACGAAACAGCGTGCTCCTTGGTGCTGACGCAGAGGTGCTGAGAACTCATGCACACGTGGAACCTGCACACCAGGACTGTAGCAGCTTTGTTCACAACTGCCAAAACTTGGAAGGGGTCAAGACGACCCCCGGAGAGGGGGTGGACACATACACTGGTGTGTCCCGACAGTGGAGTGTTTTCCAGCATTAAAACAGAATGAGCTGTCAGGCCATGAAAAGGCGTCGGGGGAACCCTAAGTGCATCCTACTGAGTGAAAGAAGCTGCTTTGAGAGGCTGTAGAGTAGGAGATTGCAGCTGTAGGCACTCCGGAAAAGGCAGAGCCCTGGAGAGAATGGGAAGGTCAGAGGTCGCCCGGGTTGGGGGCATGGAAACGGCGGGTTTGGGGAGGGCATGAAGAAACTGAAATGTGACAGTGGGTGTGCGTCGTCAGGTGTGTGCTCAGACCACTGGCACATGGCAGGAGCGAGCCCCAGTGGGGACCGTGGACGTGGGGTGGCTGTGGCATGTCAGTGCAGGCTCACGTTCATGGTGGACGCTCCACTCCGTTGGGGGGATTGACGACAGGGAGGCTGTTAATGGGGGTGAGGGGCTCATGGGAAGTCTCTTCTTCCAGTTTCGTTGTGAACCTAAAACTGCTCTAAAAATGCAGAGAACTGGTGAGCACTGCTGTTGTCGACAGTGAGCCTCACTGCCTCCCAGAGTCTCTCCAAGTTCAGACGCATCAGGGGCACTCGGAGGGCTGCGGCCCTCTGGGTCCGCCCCCAGCGACCCTCCACGGGCTCGGGGTGGGTCTGAGGGCGCGGACAGGTTGCGGGGTCCCACCAGTGTCTGCTAGCACCGCCCCCCCGCGCCCCTCCCGTGGCATCAGACTGTGCGGAGCTGACTCTCCCTGCACCCCTGCGCCGGCCCAGACACGATGCCCGCACCCAGTGTTACCTGGGTTACCTGGGTGCCACAGACGCCCCCCTCTGCCGGGCCTGCGCTTCTGTCTGTGCGCGCTGGGTGTGCGGAAGCGCACCAGATAGTCGGGGCGCGGCTGTTTGTTTGCCGTTTTGATATTTGTTATAACTTGTGAGTCTGAACACAAATTAGCATAATGCTTGCGGTTACTTTCTGTTGCCTGGGACTTTCTGAAATGCTTTGATAAAATATCTTTATACTTTTTTTTTTTTTTCATTTTAATGGTTACATGCAACTTCTTTGTACTTGTGGTTTAAATCAGCTTGTATTGATTTAGTGGTTTTAAATATTAATACCCACATATGTAAATATATACCTCCTTAAAATAGGCAAAACGTTTGATTTAGCTATTTTAGTAATCTCACTTTTTTTGTAAATACATTTTTAAAATAGCTAAAACAACATGGGCTTGTTTGAACAACTGCATTTCTGAGAACATAGTAATTCATAACCTTTTCTCTAACGGCTTTAAGACGTGATCCAGTCTCGCTTATATAGTCAGAAAGCAATGTCTTCTGCAGATTTCACTTCATTTGCTCTCAGTGTTCCAGCCACCGCCGTTCATCCCTAAGCACCTGAGTGACAGCGAGGAGGGCAAGCGGAGTGGGTCCCCAGCACGGGGCCCTCTTCCTCCAAAGCCGGGCGTTGTCCGGCGCCCCGAGGGCCGTGGGGTCCGTGGGCTGCGACCGTGGCCGCAGATGGAGCACAAAGAACTGATTCGGGTTTCCAGAGCTTCCGCCTGTGGGAGCCGGTGGTGCTCCCTGCGTACTGTCTTCCGACTGGGCCAGAGGGAGGAGGGGACTGCCGGCCTCATGGGGAGGGGTGCGGCCACACTGAGTGCCTCTGTGCTTGGGGGTCACAGTGTCCCCTGTTCTCGGTGGGGGCACCTGACGCTCTGTCAGCGCCTGTGTGAGGATGCATCGGTGAGTGACAGACGTCCGGGTCAGCGTCTGTAAACTCACAGGTGTCTCGTGTTGGTTCTGTTTTGCAGAGAGGATCTGACGAACTGCTCTCGGGCAGCGTCCTCAGTAGTCCCGGCTCGAACATGAGCAGCATGGTGGTGACAGGTAAGTCCGACTCCGGCCGTCTGTCGTCGTCTGCCGTTCTGTGGGGCAGGTGCTGAAGCTGAAGTGTGGTCTGTTTTGCCAGGACTGCCTCTAGTTTAAATGCCCGTTGTTGACACATTTTTAAGGAGCTTTGACTAGAGCATACATGTGTCAAGGGAAAAAACTTGGAGGTGGTGACTCGTGGGCGGTAACTTACTGCTTGTAAATCACAAAAACATAATCTGTTTCCTTTCATGTTACACATTCCCCCACTCTCACCCTTCCAATGCTTTTGTTTTTAGCTTTTGCGTTTTTGTATCATAAAGTAATTTTAACTCTCTAGTTCAAAAAACCTAAAGCCCAAACTGTAAATAAAAACCTAAAATTTCAACTACATAGTTGTCTTTATTTTATGCTTTCAACCTTTTTTCTTTGCTCTAACAATATTTTACTTCTTTGAATTAATTTTTTCGTTATCTACTTGGAAATTTAAGATGATTTATTTAATCTTCACAGTTAGGGACTTTTTAAAAGATTGTATATGTCTGAAAGAATGTTGGTGGTTGTATCTGTAAACAAACACAGACTCATTTTTGAACCCTAATTTTACGGCTGACCAAAATTTCAATCTGGTGGTGATGGTGACTGATTTAGTGTGCCTTGTAACCCCCCACATTTTACATTTTCTTACTGAAAACCAAAGTTCTTTTCTGCACATCTTTCCCGAATTACTTGCCCGAGGAACCAGTGGGCCAGGCAGTAAAAGGACCATGGAAGCGTGGGGACACAGAGCCGCCCCAGGGCCACCGCTGGCGCACAGGCGCAGCCCCGCCAGGCCACATGGGCGAGGCCTCCGTGGGCAAAGACGCCGTGAGCCCCCGTTGCCGTGCTTGCTTTATCTTGGGCTCTGGGCCCGAGCCCCCCCACCCCTGAGGTCAGCCGGCCATGGACCTGGCACCCGTCTGGTGTGGGTGTGGTTCTGGTGGCTCGGGCCAGTCACAGGGAGAACGAGTGCCCACCCAGTGCCGTCCTGGTCCTGGTGACGCGAAGCCGAGTGTGCGCGCGGCTCATGCTTTCCAGTTCACGGGAGGTTCGCCACGGCAGACCACAGGGGAGGGCGTGAGGCGACGCTCAGTGAGTGTCCAGTGGCTGGACGCTCATGCACCATCTAATTGTAGTGGAACTTGATAGAAATTAAAAACAGTAAGAAAGCTAGGGAACTACCCAATATCTAAAAATTGAACTATGCAATGCTGAGTTACACTTGAATCAAAGAAGATTTAAAGGCATATTTCTGACTGAATTAAAATGAATATCAAAATATCAAATTTCATTGGATGCAGCCCAAGAAGTGCATGGGGGAAAAATAGATCTATACCTATAATTGATAACCTATCTCCCTATATTAGAAAATCCCCATACTAGAAAAAAGGAAAGTTTGAATATTAAGAAAAGAAATGAAACGTAAATTATCAATATTGGGAATGAAGGTGGAGATATCAACTACAGATCCCACACAGTGTAGGAGAAAACAAGGCAATATTGTCGTCAGTGGTGATGCCAACAAACTGAACAAACGAGATGAAACAGATGCCCTTACAAATCCGATTTCCCAGAACCAACATGCCGGTCATCCCGTGCAGATGCACGTCAGCTCTGTGTCTGCTGCCCCGAGGGAAGTGTGAGGAATGTTTCCACAGGGGCGCAGGTGGGTTCGCTGCTGAGTTTTTATGAACCTTTGCAGTAAGAAATAGCCAGCACCTTGAATACACTCTTTCAGAAAACGGAGGAGGGGGTCCTGTGCCCCTAACTGGAGAAGCTCCTGTAACTGGCAGCACGTGACGGACAGGAAGTCACGATCCCGTGCTCGTGGCTTTTGTGAGCATCAGTGCAGACCTCCTTCTAGAGCAGGCACTTCCTGATGGCTGGCCCGGGCCCACCCCTGGGTTGTAGGAGTTAGCATTCGAAAGGGAACTATTTATCACAACGATAGAATAAAGGGTGGAAAATTTGACAAAAGCACAACATCTGTTCATGACGAAAATCTCAGAAAACCAGCGAGAGAAAGGTACACTGGTAGGTAAGGCCCGCCTCGAGCCTACAGCCGACTCCACTCTGAGTGCCGAAGTGCTGCCCACTGAATGTTCTTCCAGCAATAAGAGGAATAGAGTAAGGATGTTTGTTTTCCCAACTTATTTTTAGCTTTTTGCTTATATTCAGGGAAGAAAAATTAAAAACCCCAAAGATCAGGAGGGAGGAAGTAAAACTATCTTTCATGGTCAACCTATTTTTTAAAATAGGAAATCAAAGGGATTTACAGAACGGTAGAACGAGTAAGTGAATTTAGAATAGTTACGGGGTACACATTCAATACACAAAAGTTTTCATGATGTTATTAGCAAAGTATTGGAAAATGAAATTTAAACATCCATTTACAGAAACACCACAATTTAAGCAACAAATTTAGCAAAATATGTGCGAGACACCTACACCAGTAATTAAGAGACACTGCAGTGAGACACTGAAGACAAACCGATACACATGGTCGTGAGTGGAAGGCTCAGACTGCCCCTCCCCCCAGATTGGGGTGGAGCCGAGTCTACATCAGTCAGTGGAGCCACACAGGCTTCTGAACGGGAATTGAGGACTTGACTCTGACGTGTGTGGACATGGGAAAAAGACCCAGAGTAACTGCAGCCGACCTGAGAACAGTGCTCTGGTCACAAAGCGGGAAAGAGAAGTCTTTTTAACAAGTGGTGTTAGAACAGTTCAGTACACACATAAAAAAATAAGCTCAAGCCTTCTACACACTGCACCAAAAAACGAGATGGAATTCATACCTATACCCCTAAAAACTAAATGTATAAAGCTATTAACAAAAAGAAATCAGAATATGTTTCCAGCCTTGGGGTAGATGAAGATTTCTTTAGAGAAGACACAGTGAACACCACCAGCCATTTATGTAGACCATCTGAATGAAAAGCTCCTTGTCCGAAGACCCTGGCAAGATAGTGGGAGAGCTGGCCCAGGCCGGGGCGATGCTTGTCGGGCGTCGTGCATACACCTGGCGAAGGGCTCGTGCTCCCTCCCAGTGCGCAAAGAGGTCTTGCACGTCAGTCGGTCAGAACTGCCTGGCCTTTAAACACAGACAGTAGAAGGCATGTGGCTGGCCGGCCAGCACGTGAAAAGACAGCTAACCGTCAGGGACATGCGTCCCAGCCACTGAGGCTGCTGCAGACCAGCCCGAGTCCAGCTGGAGTTGAGCTGGGACCCCTGCTGTGGGCCAGGGTGCGGAGCGGCTGTAGCTGTCCCCCGCGGCTGGAGAGGAGCTACCTGCGTGGGAAGCCTGGGAGGCCGGGCAAGCCCAGAGAGTGCCTGTCGTGTGGTTCTGTCCCTGCGAAGGTAGAGAGTGGGTGGTTTCTGCCGTGGACACCCAAACTGCGGTCGCCAGTGGGTGCGGGGGTGACCAAAAGGAGGACGGTGGGGTGTTGTGTGGGGATGGACGTGCTCCACGTCAGTTAGCAAAGCTGTGCTAATAAAACAAACCATTGGTTTGCCATCGCAGGGCACCGGCATGTACAGTACTCGGAGGGCAGAGACTGAAAGTGGGGCCTGTAGGCAGCGGTCTGGATACAGGGTTCGGTTAGTCATACTCAGGAGCTTGGACCTGACCAGATTTACATTTCAGAAAAGATTTTTGTTCCATTTGTATTTTTTAGGGGTCGGAGGGGGTAGGGAGAACAGTTTTAAGAGCACAACAGCCGAGAGAGGTATGACGCCCTGAGTTTCAGGGCCTCAGAATACGGAGGAAACAGTGGATCCAGAAATCAGGACATCTGAGCTACTCGGAAGTAGACTGGTTTGGGAGGAATACCAGGAGTTCTGTTAGGATCACTGGTTTGACGGATGATACAGTTCCATTAACAAAGAGAAGAAGTGGAAATGGAGTTTTCTTTTGTTAAAAAGAAAGAATAATCTGTTACTGTATTGCTTTTTAGAAGTATCTTTAGGAATGATAGTTAATGCACTTACTGGATAACCAAAGGAGGAGTCCATTCTCTTTTGTGGTGATGGACTGGAAGTCGTCCTTGAAGCCTTGTTTTAATGTGAGAAATGTACATGCATTCAACTTGTTTTACTTTATGTGCACAGGGGAAATGTCGAGTTTTAATATTTTTCTTCTGACATAGAAAGGACCCAGTTTGAATACTGCTGCTTATGGGAACATAACAAACCATTAAAAGCTAGTGGTTGTGCTTGCCTGGAAAATTATACTTTTGTTGTTCAGGTGTCTCAAAACAGGACATCTGCAGGCGTTATGACAAGGGCAATGTCACGGCTAGCAGACACGGAGCAGAATCTCATTCTTACATCCCAGTTGCATCCAGAATGGTTCTGGTTGACCCGACTTGACGCCTATTTCCGGAGGCGTCCGTCTCGACAGCCTTTCCCTGTCCAGAAGTCTGTTTGCTACCCATTGTTTCATTCGGGGAAAATTAATTTTAGGAGTGAGAAAAGTTAATATTACTAGAAACTTTGTCTTAGGTAAATATCTGATAATTCCATAAAGACTAATTTTGTAATAAACTAGTTCCTTCTTCAGAAATAAAAGTAAGACATTTCAAAGTGCAGCTAGCTCCAGCTCGTACTGGGATTGGATTTCGTTGACATTTGGTGACTCTTTGGCAGTAGGGCACAGGCTCAGATATGGTCCCCTGAGTCATTGCTCTGAAGCTGTGGGAACAGGACATCCATTTACGGTGGGCGTGCACGTCTCTGCCAGTGCTCCATGTTGTTGTTCCATAACAGCAGGATTTGTTATTGCTGGAGTGGGACATTTTGCCTCATTGAAAAACTGGGATCATCCCGTAAATTCTGGTACACGTTACTCAGAACTCTGAGGTCCCTTAAATGTTTCTATGTAGACAGTTCCGATACGGTGTCCTTTCGTTTTGCTGTGGTGCTTTGAGATGCTCCAGAGCATCGCTCCAGTTTGAACATTTGGGGGGACCTGACCACAGGTGTGCACAGAGGCAATGAGAGCCTTCCTCGGATGGGGCTGCTGTTCCGTTCAGCCCGTGCAGCAGATGCCTCAGCGGCCAGGCTCTGCGGCTGCTGAGACATGCAGAGCTGCAGCCAGATTCACCGTGAGCCTTGTCCGCTGTGTGTGGAGTTCACTGAGTGCTGGCAGCAGGGCAGAAGTGCCATCTCTGGATTCCTGGGTTTCTCAATGACTCTTTGAAATTTCTGTTTTCCCACATAGGAATGCAAAGAGTGTGAGCATTCACTTTCCTTAGCTCAGCGTATTTCTTTAAAGCCAGGTTCCGTAACACTGAGCGTTATCCTGAAGTCTGAAACTGCTTGGAATGAAACCGCTTTGCCTTTCACGATCATATTTGCATTTTTAAATGATGTGGAGAACGGAAATGCACTTTGATCTTGTTAATTCGTCTGTTTCCCATGGACAGATGTAGTGTACGTTTTTGAAAAGTACCTAATAGGTCGGCATGCAGTTGCAAGTAGATTGGTGGGTGAGTGGGACTAAAATAGCACCATTACAACTTAAACGAGAAGGTGCTGGAGTGTCTGCACGAGTGAGTAAAGGCGGGAAGGAGCTCAGAACCAAAGCCGCCGGGGGAACTCGGCCATCTGGGGCCATTTCGAGTCAGCAGAGGGTTCAAAGTGGGTGTCTGGTGGGTTGGGAGCAGGACAGCTCAGGAGGCGTGGAAGGCGCTGTGAGAGCAGAGAGGCTCGGTAAGGGGGGTGGCTCACTGAACAAGTCCCCCGGGTCTTGGTGGGACCCTCCGTGTGAGTGCTGCGCTCCAATGCTGGTGTGGGTTCAGGTGGTCCAGGGAGAGAGCTAGGCTGGGACCAAGAGGTGAGTGCATTTGCTTTAGAATGAGGCAGAAAGCTGCTTCTGAGTGGGCAAGGGAAGTGTTCACATAGAAACACTTTTTACACTCTGTTTTGAATTTATAAGTAGACCATCCTTCCTAAGCAAAAGGCTTTAAGGATGCTGAATGGCATATGGAAAATGGTCTACTGAAGATTTCTACAATATGTAGGCAGCATACATAAGCAAAAGCATTACTACATCTGTTGTTACGTAAACTCTTAAAAACTGTTCTAGTTTTGGTTTGGCACACCCAAACCAAAGCTTCTGGGTTTACCTGGGGATCAGAAGCAAAGGGGTCGTGGGATGGCCTACAGCCCAGAGACATGCAGCCTCCCTGGCCTGTCCCTCTGCTGGTGGAGACACAGCGGAAGCTTCGTGAGCTGAGGCTGCGCCGCATCCTCTGCCTGCTGTCTTTCCCGGCCTGGGGTCTGTTCGTCCCAGGAAGGAGGCCAGGTTGTGTGATTGAAGAAGTCCTTTTTCACAGCATCCTTGTCTACAGTGAGGCTTGTCACTCGGAAATGACCGCTGAGTGGTCGCCCTCTCTGAAGCTGCTAACTGAACGAGGGAGGGCGAATTGGGTGGCGAGAAGCATGAGTTCTGGTCAGGCCGTGGCCAGGGCTCTGTGGCCCTGGGGTGCAGTGTGAGCTGTCCAGAAGCCTGCTTCGGTGCCCCGCCCAAGGGGCCCTGGTGAGGAGGGGCCTGGGCTGGCTGGGGGGGAGACGCACTCCCTGCGTTCATCCTTTTTCAACCTCTTGCTGTCTTCACCACTTAGGAACTTCCTGACCTCGAAGAGCTTAACCAGCTCTTCACTATAAATGGCGTCCGTGGGTCAGGATCAGAACATTCTTAGAGGGAGTTGGCAGTGCCTGGCACATGGGTAGCTTGGAGTGAATGTTAAATATTGATGCAGACTAGTCTCTTCTCTTGCTGGAGTTAGGTGGCCTTTTGCCTTTGGCGATCATATTCTAAAAATCATTTGAAAAGGGAAGGTCATTTCCCCCGTAAGTAGAGAGTTGATAGTATCTTTACTGTGGTGTTTTTTTCTTGCCCTTTGCCAGAAGGAAAGGACAGATTAAGTAGGAAAACTGAACTGTGCTGGTCTGAGTTTTCTGATAACCAGAGCCTGCAGCCCCTGGGGCTCCAGGTCGAACTGTGAGGTATTTGTCCTTTTTTGCAAACGAGTAAGTGAGCAAGAGCGCAGACAGGCAGGGCCCCGATGTGTGCCGCTTTGACGAGAAAGGGCTTAGATGCGGAGGATCTACTCCCTGCCAGTTCGATGTTTCAAGGTGTAGTGTTTTTATCTTTTACCTAATTTACATTTTCAGTTAACAGACTGAATGACGATTTTGTTAGATAAGAAGCTATAAAATGGAAAAACCTGCCCCTTCTTTCTGATGAGCTCAGGTGCGGGGTGTGCACAGGTCCTAGCTCAAAGGGAGCAGTGGGGAGCGCCCGGGAGTTTCTCTGGTTCTGGGGTGAGGGGCGCTGGCCGGCAAGGTCTGGTGGCTGTTCCTCAGCCAGGGTTCTGCCTTCTCTCTGAACTGAGCCTGCCCAAGGGGACTTTTGAATGCGCTGGCTGGCTGTGCATGTGAACTGCAGTGGAACTCTTGGAGTAAAATACGACTTAACTGTAATTTGGCAAATAAATTGTCAAGAGAGTGCACAGGTCACCTCTCAGAAATATCTCCTCTGATTGTCCAGTCGGGCCATGACCACACCGCCCTCTAGTCCTCTGCCGGGTCACCTCACAGAGCTGTGCTCCTCGGGCTGCACCCTCCGCAGACACCAGCCTCTCCCCTGGGGCTAGGGGCTTCCACCTCACGGGTCTCGTGCTCTGCTGTGCCTGAACAGGGCCTCACATGTCCTCCACACTCGGCCGCCGCTTCCACTGCCGGCCTGTGCGTGGACTTGGAGACACTCAGCGATGAGATGACCCTAGGTAGAGTGTTGCTGACCCTGTAGGGTGTGTGTGTACATTTCTCAGTGTGCAAGGGGCCTCCATTGTAGTTACTAAAGCTCAGGGTGATGGAGCTCGCCGAGCCCAGCAGCGGTCTCGGGCGGCCGTGAGGAGTAGCGGTGAGGAGTTTGGGCAGATCGGGCGGTGGTGCAAGTCAGCGGGGGCCTGTCGTAGAGCAGTACCGTGTGGGTCGACTGCGCCGTTATTTTTACAGCATTGCATTCTCTGATCCCACTGTTAAGTACGATATTTTCCAAACCGAACAATTCAGGATTTCCTAGGTAAAATTATAATCTCCCTAATATCTGTTCCCTCAATTTTTTACATTTTAAAAAGATTTTGTTAGTCTGTAATATAATTAAATTGCAGGATAATTGTGTTCTTTAGCTATTGGACAGTTTCTTTATGAAGTTACATTTTTATGTTTTTGCTTCATCACTGACTACTTTATACATACACTGTTCAGAAACATTCACCCAAAAGTGATCGTAATTAATTGGTGGATAGGGTTTTCTTTGTTTCTTTGTAACCTCGGTTTCTGAATTTTTAGGAACTATTCCAGTATTACTCAGCTGTGTTTGTGAGTTCTTTCATAAACACTGTTTTGTATTTTGTAACCCAGATAAAGAAAATTAATACAACGAAAACTGTTTGCTAATGTCTTTCAGCCAACGGTAATGACAGTAAAAAATTTAAAGGGGAAGATAAAATGGATGGTGCCCCTTCTCGTGTTCTTCATATTCGAAAGCTGCCCGGTGAGGTGACAGAGACGGAGGTGATTGCTTTAGGCTTACCTTTTGGAAAGGTGACCAACATCCTTATGCTGAAAGGGAAGAATCAGGTAAAGTGCTTTCGGGACTCATGGGGCGTCAGGTCCCGACTGCTCGGTGGGTGTGAGTTCGTTACCTCCTAGCACCAGAAGGGTGACAGCAGGAAGTCACTTCCTGGGAGAACTGGTGGCGGGGGGCCAGCTGTGCTGGTGGGGGCCTTTGGGGGAACCGCTGCTGCCCGGGAGCTGGCGAAGGGCGGGCTGCAGTCTTCAGACAGTGCCTCTGAGCTCACTGGGACTGCAGTCGAGCAGCCGTCTTGGCCAGACCTGGACAATGCAGATGAAGCACTGCGCTCCTGTTCCCGTGGCCCTGCCCTTCATGGTGCTGGAGGTCAGGCGGGGCGCAGTAGCGTCGTGGCTTTGAGTGTCTTCCATGGAAATGCTCGGCAGTGTGGGGAGAAAGCAGTGACCCCGGACACCCCTCGCTGCCGAGTCCAGGCATGCGGGAGTGAGATTCCATTTCAAAACTCCAGTACCCTCTGGGCAAGCCTGCGGAGGGGAGCATTCTCCCGAGTTTTGGTTACTATGATGTGGCACTTCTCACATTTTCTCTTTGTCTGTTAAAGTATACTGCTTTAAAAATGACTTTGTGAGATTTCTTTTGTTCTCTGGGTTAGGAGTGGGGCTGGAAAATGTTTAGATTTATTTTTCTCTGTGTTTTGCTGGGGGAGCACATTCATGGCGTTTGGGAAGCGAGGGAATGCAGGCCCGTGCGCACAGAGGCTCGCTCCTGGGGGCGGCCCCAGCGGCACCCGGCCTTGAGTGAGAGCTTTCCAGTGCTGCAAAGGTGAGCTGCTCAGTGACTCTGAGCTGCGTGCGTCCTGGGTGCTGGTGTTTCTGATTAGCGGTGTAGGTTAGACAGACGCTAGAGCTTATCTGAATTCAATTCATAACACTATTAAATTTGTTCTGCATTTGTAATTTTAGGCATTTTTGGAACTAGCAACGGAGGAGGCAGCTATTACCATGGTTAACTACTATTCTGCTGTGACTCCCCATCTTCGTAACCAACCGATTTATATCCAGTACTCCAATCACAAAGAGCTGAAGACAGACAACACTCTGAACCAAGTGAGTGTGCGTGGGGACGTGCATGACATGGCCCACAGCGCAGTAAGAATCTCAGAACTGCATTAACAGGAAATAAAAGTCAGTCACTCTGAAGCTGTGTCTGTGGGCATTATCTTGTAATTTTTAAGACATTTTCTTGCAGTATATCCCTACGTGTTAAATGTTATGTTTATTTAAAAAAGTGTATGCGGTTTCTTAATATTTTAAATTCATACTGCATGATTTAGTTAAATAGTAGACCAGATTTGTAGGTCGGGTTTTTAAATGTATGTGATTTTGGAGAGAGAATGTGGATTTGTTGTTCCACTTATTTACGCATTCTTCCATTGCTTCTGCCAGTAGCACGTGCCCGGTCCTGGCGTCAGGCCGGCGGCCTCGGTGTGTCTGGGCGGCACTCTGGCCTGAGGCGCCCCTGGCCGGGGCCCTGGGTCGTCCGCGGTCCCTGACCACACAGTGTTGCAGTGAAACGGCCTCTTCCCACTCAGCTTGCCGTGCTGCAGCTGACGTGCACACTGTGTGAGTTCACGGTGCGCCACCTGCTGATTCGATGCATGGTGGTCACCGGGATGTCAGCTGACAGCTGCAGAAGAGGGACGCTGGACAGATCTGCCTGTTGCTGACCTCTCGTCACTGTGGTGTCTGTGCTGCGGGCACCGGTCCCACCTGGTCCCGCCGGTCACCCGAGCATCCTGCTGCTTTTGTGCCCCCTTCCTCTCCGCTCATGGCGGTGCTGGGCATCGTTCAGTGCCGGGCATCGTTCAGTGCCACTCTTTTAAACTTTAAAGCGAGGTGGAGGTATTTGTCATTGTCACACATCACAGTCACTCCTTCCGTAATGACTTTTGACCCCAGCTGAGGTGGAAGGAAGCTTCTCTTTCCAGGGAGTCTGTCACCGTGGTAACAGGAACAGTTTGGCAGTTGCAATAGAGGCAGGCATTTTGGAGCACTTAGCACATGATTTAGTGGACAGGTTTCTGAAAAACTACCGTGCTTCTTCAGTTCTGCACGTGTGCTTTTTCACACTTTCAAGTCTCAGAAGTAAGTGTGTGCGACTGTGCTCGATGTCAGAGTGTATTCGCAGTGTCTTACCGCTTCCGCGTCCAACAGGAGTGCGTCTGGCCTTCGGCTGTGTGTTAGGGCCATGGCACGTGAGGAAGACGTCTTTGTGTTCTGAATGTCTTGAAGTGTTCTCGACAACTTGATGGCTTTTTACTATAGTGTACGTCAACTTTTCTTCTAGAAATACTGGTGTCAGAAGTTACACCAGTGTGAAAAAGACTTAAATTGTATCGTGAATAGTGTTTTAAGATAGTATTAGAAGTAATACGATTTATGGGAGATCTTTTAGATAATAGAGTAACACCCTTCTTGAGGTTTAGCATTTGCCTTTTTTATAGAGTGAATAATGTTAGGTTGATGTTTTATTGTTTTCTATAAACTTCTGTTTAAAATGTTTTCTGATTATATTTCTGCTGTATTATCAGAAAACATAGTTACATCTTAACATGAGTAAATTACATTGCTTCTCGTCTTGTTCAGTACTGGTCCCAACCCTAGATGATTGTTTTGAAGTAAATGCTAGCATATTTGAATTATAAACAGACAATGCCTGGCTCAGAAAGATCATGTGAATGTTACATTGTATTTATATGTGTTTTAGAAAAAAACGAGCTAATAGTGTGTAACTGTAGTAAAGCGTGAGTGAGAGCCTGGCTGTGCTTCTGAAGTGCTGCTTTCTCCCCGCAGCGTGCCCAAGCCGTCCTCCAGGCCGTGACCGCCGTGCAGACAGCCAACACGCCTCTCAGCGGCACCGCCGTCAGTGAGAGTGCGGTGACACCTGCCCAGAGCCCCGTGCTCAGGATCATCATCGACAACATGTACTACCCCGTCACCCTGGACGTCCTCCACCAGGTGTGGCACCGTGTTCGCGGGGAGCCCCTGCAGTGGGGACGTGACGGTGTGGAGGTGATGGCGTGGAGGTGACGTGTTCATTTTAACGTTTCCCCAGATATTCACTAAGTTTGGTGCTGTATTGAAGATAATCACATTTACGAAAAACAACCAGTTTCAAGCTCTCCTCCAGTATGGCGATCCAGTAAATGCGCAACAAGCAAAACTCGTAAGTCTAGAGCCTTTTCTGGAATAGCAACGTTTTCTGTGGGCCGATGCACACACATTTCCTGTTGCTAGTATCATCACTGTTACTAGTACCGATGTAACTGAGTGTGCATCGTCACGGGTTGGCGTCGTTGAGATGCTGTTAGAAGTGTGTGGTGTTTGCGGTGAAGGGAAATGTTTATTTTCAAGGACAGTCACATCTGTAGTCCACAGGCCTGCATTATTTTTGCATTTTCGCTCAGGCTTTGCTTTCGGTCGAGAGGTGCTGGGCTGTGTTGCGCGCGGACACCTGGGCTCAGGTTTTGCCTCCAGAGAACGAGTTTTCTGCCGAGGTTCCCGTCACGGACCCTCGTGTGTGGAGGAGGGCAGAGGCCGCCGGAGGTGGTGTGGTCCTCAGCTGCCATGGGCACCACGCACACACGTCTCCATGCACTGTGGTCTGCATGCGTCTTGCCCAGGCCAGCCCGCTCGGAGCTTCTGTGCTGAGCCAGCTCACGCGACTGCCCCTCCCTAGACTGGCCATCTTCACTCTGGCCTCCTGTTCTCCCTCTCTCTCTCTTTTAGTTTCGTTCTGATGAGAGGCCGCTCCTCATATCTCCCTCTGTGCTGGCTGCCTTTCCCTGCTGTCCCGAGCGTGCCTGGGCCTCTCCGTGTGAATGAGTTACCCGTGACCGTCTGCCTCCTCCATCTCACTCCGCCCTGTCTCCACCTTGTGTGTTGTGACCCGGCTTCTCAAAGACACACTCGTTCGCTGTTTACACTTCTCCGCTCCGCCTCCTTTCTCGGCCTGCTGCGACTGGGCTTGGCCCGCGGACCAGTCCGCTCGGCCTCACCGGGCGTCCCGGCAGCATCGCCGAGCCTCTCCCTCTCCATCGTGCTCTTCACCTGCTCTCGTGCTTCTCACCTCGGTAGAGCCCCCCTCTGTGGACTGTTCTTCCTTGTGCAGGCCCTCGCCTCTGCCCGGGGGACCTCACCTCTCCTGCTGCCCTGTCCGCCCCTGTGCCTCAGACAGGCTGGCGACGCTCTCTGTCGCTTGGACCTCTGGTGCCTGGTGAGCCGTGGGCCACGGACTGACCCTGTTAGTGCAGCTCCTGCCACCCCTGCCCCTCCTCCCCAAAACCCCCAAACCCTGTCAACCTGCTGCTCCCTGCGTCGGTGAGATTTGAGGTACCCGCCTCCGTCTCGGCAACAAGCCAGGAACGTGGAGTCCTTCTTCCTTCCTGCCCTTAACCTGTCGCCAGGTCGTGTTGATTCTCCACCCTGAACACCCGTTGAGCCTGCCTGTGGTCCCTGGTGCCGCAGGAGCTTGTGCGGAGCACAGCGCAGCCTTCCACGGCTGCCCTGTGCCCAGTGCCGGTGCCAGTCGGTTCCGACACGGACACCTCACCCTCCAGCAGGGTGACCCTGGGCCACCACTGACAAACCACATGTGAGAAGCTGGAGCAAGCCACTCTCTCCCAAGCCTGTGCTTCCCTGGCCTGCTGACTGGAGCCGCCGCTTGGCCGCCGCTTGGACGTTCCCCCGGAGTGCTGAGTGCACACCACGGGGAGTCACGCGAGCTCCCTTCACGGTACCCTCCAGGCACTGACCGAGGTCCTTTGTTGGACGTCTCTCCAGTCCTTCACTGCTGCCCCATACACTGAAAATCACTGGCCTGTGCTGGTGGTTCCAGGGGTGCTAGGGGAGTCTTGGTGACCTACAGGTCCGAAGCGTTTTCTTTCTGTGATGAGACCTCTAATGCTCTCGATCGGATCCTTTTTCATGATGAGCTAAAGGTAGATACTTAAAGATTTTGGAGCTTAAGATTTCCCTGAGCATCTGCTAAATCCGTGGCCCCCAACAATCTTCTCAGAAAAGTGAGGGGTGTTGCTAGCAAACAGCACTGCACTGAGGTGGAAACGGTGGGGCATGCCTTCTCTCCTCACTCACGGGCATCGCTCCCGTGCTGCCTCGGACGTCTTTCCTGGGCTTTCTCGTGTTTGAGCTGGGACTCATGTAGTGACTGTGGAAACAGTTCGCGTCTTTGGTTTGACTTTCGGCCTTCCTCACTTGTGTTCATCTCACTTCCACCAGCTGTTGAAGCTGCCTGGGTTCCTGCGGGCACCTGCCCAGGGCTTGGCCCCTCCTTCCTTGCTGGCAGGTGGCCCTGGTTTACGTGGTATCCTGTGTTGATCTCTCAAGCTCCCAAACCTTTTGGGACTTGAGTGTCTTCCACCAGCATGAAGATGTTTCTGTTTTTAATTGAAAGGAAATGCCCAAGTGTTCTAGGGGGCTTTCTAACAATTAGCATGCTTGTTATAGAGATTTGGCAATGACTCGGCCTCAGTGTTGCTTGGAAGGAACTCAGCCCCAAATGAACTTGGCTCGTTGTGGCGTTTTGTGTAGGTGTTTTCTCTTTCATCTAGATGCCGTGACCCCAAACCAGGGCCTCTCTCACAAGGTAACCAGGTTTTTCTTGGATGGTTCCGGGGGTAGCAACCTCGGAGCACACTGTCCTGCTCGTCGCCCGGTGTCTGTGAGCGGGGTTTGGAGGCACAGGTCTGGTTGCTCGGCTGCGCCCCTGCGTGCATGCCGCGGGAGTGAGCGTGGACACCCCTGTTGGTGCTCCGTGGCCTCTGCAGCAGAGCGTAGCGGCAGCACCCCTGCGACTGGCGGGCAGGGTTTGCACTCGGCTCCCTGTCACATGGATGGTGCCTGCCCGCGTCCGATGCAGCTCACACCGCCCCATGGTCCTGTTGAGTGAGTCTTCTCCAGTGGTGTGTTGAAGTGGGCTAGTTTTTGTTTGGTAAACCTATCCACATACACTTGGTTTTGTGTGTTTCTCAGAGAGGGGACAGTGGAACGCACTGCAGACCTTGCGGGCTTTGGCAGCCGTGGAGGCTGGCTGCTTCCATGGCAACACACCCCTGGATGGTCCCGAGTCTGCCCAGTGGTCCCTCAGTCACCGTGCAGTGGTCAGAGCAGTCACGCGAGGCGGTTGGGGGTTCTCTTTCAGACATTAAGCATGTGACAAAGCGTGGTTCACTCTTGAAGTACTCGGGTTTCCGATTTGCACGCCTAATGGATCTCACCCTGTGTGATGTCAGAGGAGACGCTCGCCTGTGTGCGGTCACCAGCAGGACTGTTTCCTGTCCAGGGACTTTTGGAAGAGCCAGGCATGGTCCTCGACTCTGAACTGTTGTCTCGTACAGTGATGGGTTGTGCTCGTGAGCAGTAAACACTGTGGTTCCTGTTCTCTTGTCGGTTCCAGGCTCGTGTCTGGCGGGGGTGGGCCTGGGGGCTGTGCAGGACCCAAAAGCGTGGTTTTTGCAGCAGCACAGCCCTGGGTCGTTCACGAGGCACTTTCCTGCCTGTGGTCTTCTGTGTCGCCCTCCTGGTTACCGGGGAGGGGGCGGGGCTGCCCTTCCCTTCTCTGCTCTTCAGGCTCTGGAATAAGGAGGTGCTGGGAGGCCCCAGAGCTGGCTCGAGGGGACTGGGTGGTGCGGGCGATTGGCCCGGAGCCGGCACCCTGCCCCTCCAGAGCCCCCGGCTGTCGCTGGATTGGCTCAATCAGTGTGTGTGGCTCACATTTGGGCTGCCCCCCTCAGGTTGAGGGCGGTCCTAGTTTTTGCCCATTCGTGGGAATTGCTGTTTGCATCCTAGTGGTACTTACTTGGACTGAGGCCCTTGATATACAGTGTGGCATCAAACAGAAGTTACCTCGTAAAACTGTACTAATTGTTACACATTCAGCCATCCTGCAAAAAAAACCCCAACAGCTGGAGATCATAGAAGTAAAGTGTCACACAGGCTACCATGGTTGTCCTACTTTGCAGGTCTGTTTGTGACCCTTGTTAGTTTTTCAGAATTATCTCCTTTGCAGGTTATTTAAGCTACGTGTGCGTGTGCTTGCCTGGCTGCAGGTTAGGTGTGCATGGCGCTCCGTCCTCTGAGGAGATGGTGCCGGGGAGAGCTGGCCCCTGTCGGGCCAGGCCCGCACGGAAGAGGGAGGGTGTGAGACCTTGCCTGGCGGCTCGGGGGTTCTCACCATGGGGTTTTGTCGTCAGCGTTGCAGTTCCAGCTGATTTTCGCTCCTTCTCACTGCTCGTGTCCTTTATTCGCTCTTACAGGCCCTGGACGGTCAGAATATTTATAACGCTTGCTGTACTCTAAGGATTGATTTTTCCAAACTTGTGAATTTGAATGTAAAATACAACAATGATAAAAGTAGGGATTACACCCGACCTGACCTCCCGTCGGGGGATGGACAGCCCGCACTGGACCCAGCCATCGCTGCGGCGTTTGCCAAGGAGACATCCCTCTTAGGTATGATGCCCGTTGTCTGTACCCTTCTCTCCCACTCGCCAGGTGGGAGAGTGCCCGTGAGGCTCCAGTAAGTATGGGGAGCCCCGTTTTGGGGGGTAAGCATGTGGGCTGTGGTTGACGTTTCTCGGGGGAGACGCGCTGCGGGGAAGTGCCGCTCAGTTTTGAGTGATGTGTTCGCACTTTCACGTGGATGTCATGCTGTCCGGGACCTCGTGCAGGCCCAGGTCCCCGTGCACGTTCTCGGGGCTGACCTGTGTGCCTCCCTCCCGCACAGCACAGCTCAGCAGCAGTGAGGTGAGGACCGAGCATGGAATGGAGGGGGGCAGGGTCCGCCCTCTCCCGAAACAGTGCAGTTTAAACTGGAAAGAATTTTCTGTTCCATTTGTTTTGGGATTTATTTGGTTTTTGTCTTAATTTTTCATCTTGTTCTACAATGGCTTTGACCCATCTAAGAAACACAAGGCAGAAACCTGCAATTAATAGTTGATGGAGTCCAGATGGAGGAAGAAAATAAGGGACAGTGCTATTTTGTTATAAGTAAAATGAATGAAGTTATAACGTAAGATGAAATCTGATGTATGTGAGTAACTCTTAATTTCTGACATGTGTAAGGTTGTCTTCAGATGACCATTTACAGGACGTTAAGGTAACTTTCTCTTTCCCCTGCACATCCGGTGGGTGTTGCGACCTTGACCGGGTACCGTGCAGTGTTTCGCTGGTGGAAGTCTCCTTTGCACACCCAGCACTGCACTGGTGAGGGCTTGCCTTCGGGAAGGTGACCGCATCTATGCCTGTTGATTTGCTTCCGGTGACGCTGACCGGGCTGGTGGCTTCCAGATGCGCCCAAACCAGTGTTGGTCAAATATGTTTCCTGCCATCTTCCCCACACAGCACTTGTTTAAATGCAGTAATGGATAGGTCTCTTTTTATTTCAACTATTCTGAAAGAATACACGTAGTAGGTGATAATTATTTTCTGCTAAATGTTTAGGAGGTTTCCCTTTACCTTGTATAATTTTTGTATTATCTCTAATCACTTGACTGAATTTAATTACTTTGAAATCGGTATTGCAAATTTTAATTAACTTATTTTACACACTAATTCTTAAAAACCAGTGTTTCTACCTGGCTCTTCTGCTTTCTTTTATTGCTGAGGAATACAGTGTCTCGGAAAATAGAACTTAGGGAAGGAGGGACACCGAGTGCTCCCCGTTTGGCTGGGAAGCAGACATCTGAGTTGCGTGGACACAGGCCTGGCAGGTCCGCCCTGGGGCGCTCAGACGCCCTTGAGACTGTGAAGTGAGACGTCATTGTGATGATTGTTTTATCATGTTTGAGAGGTGTGGTGAGTTTATTAAGGGGCAGGTTTCCTTTTAGAAAAATCGCTAGAAGTAATGAATTTTTCATGGTCACATTGTCTACATTTTAAAAATTAAGGCAGATAAATCAAAAGCAAAAATTAGGGCAGGTAATATGTACAAAGAATACCTATTTTAGCGTTCCCTTTGTATTTTGAGTTGAATAAAGTAGCAGTTAGCCACTCTCGTGATGTGGTCTTAACAGAAAAGCAGAGCAGCCTTTTCCCAGGAACTCTGTAGGTGTGGCATGACCAGTACTCAGGGGCAGCCCAGCCCGGCAGGCACTCCTTCGGGAAGGCACACGCGAGGTGCTCACGAGGCTGCGCGTCCCGGGCACCGGGCCCTGCTCTGGCCGGGGCTTGTCCGCGTGGGTCCTGGGTGTCCATGTGCCCTGAGGGCCCTGAGGGGGTTTCACTGCATTGGGGGCGGGGGGGTGCTGCTCTGCACGGAGGCTCACTGTGCTTTAGACTTAGGTTTCCAGTTTCCTGAGTCATTGGGGTTCTCACAGAAACACAGCTCAGAGCGGCATTTCAGGGCCTTTCCTGATGCATCGCAGGCGAATCTGTGTTGGTCGTGGCCATAGTTAACCAGTCAACTCGTTTTTAAAATAAGCAGAAAGATTTTGAATGTAGTAAATAATTTCACAGCTTTTTCAGTGTTTTCTGGAAGCCTTGTTTTCTTTGGTGCCCTGGGACGGGCTGTCCGCAGGCGGTTGTTGAAGACCGTGTCATGTCGCGAAGGCTCCTGGCCATGTGGTGTGTTCGCGCAGTGAGTGAGCCTCCCGTGCCCCTTGTCCGGGCCGTCGTCTCCACTCTGGTTTCCCTGCTCTGCCTTCTGGTGTGTCCTGAAGCAAGTCCGGACATCATGTCACGTTCCCTCGAGCATCGCCACAGCCACCAACCAGACGCAGTTTCTTAATGTCATGGGACGCCGCGTCTGTTGTCAGGTTGTCCAGTCGTCTCCAGGGTGTGTGTAGTGGTTGGTTGGTTGGTCAGAACAGGGTCCTCTCCAGTGCCCCGCTGGCGTCTGGCTGGCAGTCCCCCAAACACTGCTGCGTGAAGTCCTGCCCTCCACCGTCCCCTGGCCCCGGGGGCCGTTCCCCTGTGCACCATGCTGCTCGGTTCTCTGTCTGCTACGTCCTCCGTGGGAGCCGGAGGCGAGCTCCATGTGCTCCATGTGGTCAGGTCCTATCCCACCAGTGTGGGCAGGGGGGTTCCCCGGGCCACTGCCTGCTGCAGCTCAGCCGGGAGCATGACGCACCTGCTCTCCACACCGTTGGGTGATTCCGCCCTCCCCTCCGTGCGTTTCTTCTCCACTCTGTTTTCATGCTGGCGTTGCCGTGCCCGCCCGTGGGTGCCGCCTCAGCTCCCGTCGCCCAGGTGTGCAGAGGCTGTGTTCCCTTCCCTGCCCCTTGCACACACGGTCCCTTCACATCAGTTGGCGGAAAATCCTTCTCCAGTAGGATTTCCTTCGTCACCGGGGCTGTTTATCTGGTGATACAGTTTGTGCAAGCCAGGTAGATTCTTGCATTTATTTGGTGCTTTTCCGTGGAAGAAGTTGCTGCCCAGCTTTCATTTGCTTTCAGTCAGTTGAGCCAGTGTCTGAGCAGGACAGCCCAGGCTCTTCCAGGTCTGCTGCCAACTCGAGACGCTGTGGGCTGCTCCTGGAATCTGGTGTCTGCGTGGTTGGAGCACCGCCTTTGCCGCCGGGCGGCCAGTTTCACTTACGGAACAACTGCTTTCGAGGGCGGGTGCATGACGGGGCTGATCAAGGGTCAGACTGCCTCTCAAACAAGAATCCATCCTCATAAGATAGCCGGGACGCTCGCATCTTTTCTGAGTGAACGTCAACAGACTGTATATCTCGTTTCTTACAACTAATTGTGAGGGGGAAAATGACCCGCAGGTACGAGTGTGACTTCTTTACACAAAGGTGCGACCTTTGGGGTGTTTCTCTTGTACCGTGTGTGTGTGTGTGTGTGTGTGTGTGTGTGTGTGTAGTCTCGGCCTGCTGGCTGCTTTTGGTCAGGAGCCTGTGAGCTGCAGCGACGGCAGGTGCCTCCTCTGCAGCCCACCCCGGCCCCGCGGCTCTCTCGGTGGGGCCGGGGGACACCCGTGGCGCTCACAGAGGCGCTGTGGCGGCGAGCTCCTGGAGCGGGCTCGTGTGGGCCGCTCACCACGCTTTTCCTTGCCTGCGTGTCTGTGTTTAGGAATTGAGGAAGTTCACCGTTGCCTTTGGATGTCACCTAATACATGTAGGTTGTTTGAGGTTTCCGTGTTCCTCAGAGATGAAGGCTGTTTGGACATTTTTTTTCTTACTGAAACATTCACTAGCCCGCAGATTGGAGGAACGGCATTGTTACTCGGTGTTGTCACGAGTCTGTCAGGTGGTCTGGTTAGTTGCGCTGTAGGCCATCAAACAGGCCTTTCTAGAAAGAGCGCTGACCTAAGGAGTTGAAAATGCACACGCAGGTTTCAGAGGCCGGGGCCTTTCTGGACACTGGTGTTGACTGAGGGTTAGCTGGTGTTTCTGGCACCATCTGCTCCTCCTGTGGACATCGGGCACTATGCTCAGTGTGTGGATGTGTCTCGGGAGTGGTTTCTACCATAGTAATAACTACTTAGGAAATCATTAGTTAAAATTAAATCAGTTACCAAGAGTCCACCTTTATTGCTTGGAGTGGTTCATTTTATGTACAGGGCCCAGCACAAATCATGCCCCATTTTTATTACAAAATCATAAGCATGTCATTCCGTAACACAACAATATCACACTCAAGCACACCACATGACATTTTATGTGAAATGTTCACACTAAAACTGTACATCACTACACCCCTACGACGACCCTGCCCCCCACACTCCCATAGGCCGGACTTGCGCTGGACCCGTATTTTGTGGCAGACACACCTGGAATGCTGGGGTTTCGAGTACAATTGTCTCGGTCCCAAGGACACTACCGACAGCCAACCATTTACTGCTTGTGTGCGTGCTGGGAGTTCTTCTTAGCCTTTCACTTGCGCGTTCTCCCCTCACCCCTGGGTGAGGTGACCCTTTTTGCCCCCCTCACCCCTGGGTGAGGTGACCCTTGTTGCCCCCATTTTATGGACTTAAGAAATAACTAAACAGATTTTCAGGTTGCTGGGGTTCTCATCATCAGTGAGTGGCTGTGACTGTGCTCAGCCACCCTGAAGTCCATGCTGTCCCCCCCAATGCGCAGTGGGCTACACGGTTCTGCAGACAAGGGGGCCTGCCTCTCCCGCCCTCCCACCCCCTGTGAGGGGCTTCGGAGTGAGGTCAAGCATGCAGTAAACTTGGGGGCCCTGTACCATCAAGTGGTTTTATTTTCCCATTATATCCACGTTTTCCATCACTGTGACAGATTATTTTATGGGCCAAAGGCCATTGGATTTGGTTACGGAGAAAGAGGATTAAGAACACACAGCATGAGTTGATCTTTGGGGAGGGACCAGTGTTTGGGTGACTGAGGCCTTGGCACTGGTCCCAGGATTTCTGGGGACCGTTGGCCTGAGCGAGCGTCCTCGAGTGTTGAAGGAGTTGTGCTGCCGTGAGGATGGGGAGAAACCAGAATGGGAAAGTGAAAACACCGTGGCACACGGCACCTTACTGACGTGACTCCTACGGAGACCTGAACCCAGGGTCCGTAGACGGGAGTGGCACCTGCAGCAGAGCTCTGGGGGGTCAAGGGGTGTAGGCCAAGGTGTGGTACTTAAAACTTTGGGTTAGGTTCCGCGGGTGTAAGACGGGAAGCGTGCTGAAGATGCGGAATTGGAAGCGGTGCACATTTATGTTGTGGGCGAGAGAAAGTAGCCAGAATCGTGAGATGACACGGATAGGGTTCAACCCAGAAGTCCCGTGCAGTTCGGTAACTGCCATGAGGTCATGCACAAGAGCCTGCAGGAATCAGATGTGACGGACAAGTGCCCACTCTTCGGAGGAGGATTAGCACTGCGGAGAGGAGGAGGAGGGAGAGCGGGAGTGGTGCGGCAGCTGGGGAGGGCGAGGACTCCAGGCGCCCGTGACGGAGTGGGGCCAGGTCCCGTGTGTCAGCACCTGGGCAGACTCCGGGCGTGTGGTGAGCGCACTTCCTGTGAGCGCCTGTTTTTAGGGCTCGCTTGGGCGCTGGAGTCGGGGAGCGCAGTGGACCAAGACTGCAGTGGAGGTGCTCGGGCCTGGGAAATGGGTGCTTTGGGGGTCGTTGTGAGAACTCACCAGGGTTTCCGTCGAACTTGCAGAAATCCAGGGGCACGGCTGTGTCTGAATGAAGAAAAGGGAGGGGACAGAAGGCAGCCGGCTGGAGGGGTTTCTGCCCTGGGTCTCGCAAGGCCCTGTAGAGTGCATTGAGAGGGAGAGTGGGCTGTGGGGCTCCAGTCGGGTGTGGGCCAGGGCATCTGCTAATGTCCGAGGCATCTGTGTGGGTGTTTCTGCTGCTTTAAAAAGTTTTTATTGATTGATCTCGAAGGGGAGAGAGAGAAACATTGCTTTGTTGTTCCACTTACGCACTCACTGGTTGGTTCCTGTAAGGGCCTTGCGTGCCGATTGAACCCGCAACCTTGGCGTATTGGGGCAACATGATACTCAGCCGAGCTACCCAGCCCAGGCTCTGTGTACTTTTACCCCAAATACTTCATAAACCTCCATGAAAGTACAGCCAAAGCGGGCAGGCGGACCCCTCCAAGTCTGGTGCTGCTGCGTGCTGCTCTGGATAGACTCCCCCAGAGCAAGACAGCAGATGAGGGACTCGCAGTCCCAGGGGCAGGGCGCTGCTCAGGGGGCGGGGCAGCAGGGAAGGGGCGGGATGGGTGGCAGGGAAGCGACTGCTAGGGTGCAGGCTGACCCTGGAATCAGGGCGACTGTAGGAGACACCCTCAGACTGACGGCGGCAGTCACAGTGGTTTCTCAAGTAGGTTTAAAAACAAAACAAAAAACCGGTGGCTAAAAGAACAAAGTGTCTGGAACCAAACGGGAACGTACTTCCCCGTGACCCAGACGAGGCTGGAAAGAGAGAAGACGGGAACTCTGGCCCCGGGCTGGGGTGCCAGGCCAGTTGCCCCTGTGAGTCCGGCTCTTGCTTATTTGTCACGGCAGAGGGGAAAGGACCTGCGTTCATATCCTTAGGAACCCGGTGCCTAGCGGGAGACACGCAGTGTGTGAGAGCGAGAGTGGTGAGGCCCGAGCTTGCTGGCCTTGCAGTGGACAAGGCGCGGTGCGGCCGGAACGGGCAGCACTGAGCCCGGTGGGCAGAGGGTGGGGTGTGCCGGAGATGGTGGGAATGGTGACGTTAGCTTGTGCTTCCTCCTGGGACACTCTGTGGTGAGACGCTGGTGCTCATTGTAGCAGCGTGGAGTCGGGACTTGGTAAGGCGTTCCTCGGGCCTTCGAATGAACCGAGCCCGTGCAGTGTGGTTTGTCTACAAGCCACTGTTTTCAGCGTTTTCCATTTCACGACATGGAATCTAATTACTGAAATCCTTCACACTAAAAGCTCTGTCTTTCTGCCGAACTGACAAAACATTTTGATCCATTCACACCAGACAGCTGTCATTGTGTGGGCTGCTGTCACTTACTTGTCTGGCGGTCGGAGGGAGGAGAGGTCAGGCCCCGACAAAGAGCCGGGTGCCACCCGCTTGGGACACCTCCGCAGCGCACGGTGGGAGTCAACGCTCTGCGGGACCTGGGGACCTGCTGGTTTCACAGGTCGTAATTACCTGTCTGGTTTCAGGTGCAAGTGTGTGAAGACGAAAGCACTTCTGTACAAAAGTATAAGTTACTGTTCTGTTGAGGATGGTTTCTTTTCTAGGTGAAACTTCTCACTGTAAACCATGGAAGTGAGTTTTCAAGTCTCTGACTTGGAACTGTTCTATTCTTTGTGCTGTGTTTGCCTTTCATAGGAAATGGAAATTTTACATTAAATTTTTAACATAACACAGGTACGTACCTCAGTTCTGATGTTGAGTGACTCCACCAAAAGCGGTTTTTCCTTAAGTGTCACAAAGACTAACCTGGAGGACCCATGTAGGGCGGTCAGCCCTGAGCCAGTCAACCTCGTGCTCACGTTGGTGTTTGTAAGAGACGTGTGTGTGTTTCGTAAAATGCGCTTTATTTTAAAATTAGGGCTTCCTGTTGCAGCTGTTCCAGGAGCTCTGAGCCCTCTGGCCATTCCAAACGCTGCGGCGGCTGCGGCGGCAGCTGCGGCGGGCCGCGTGGGGATGCCCGGAGTCTCCGCTGGCGGCAACACGGTCCTGCTGGTCAGCAACCTGAACGAGGAGGTTAGTGGCCTGGTCTCTCCATGTCCATCCTGGAACTCCACCCCATCTGTGAAAGTTTCTCATGTTTATTTCGTTTTGCACTTGCCTTTCTTTTTATGTACATTCATTAGAGTATTTTTGTGCGTTTCTACTTCTGAATAAAGTCTATGTACTTGTTTAAGTGATACTTTATTTCCTTAGACAGTCATATCTTTAAATATGTATATATTTTAACCTAACTACCTATTTTTCCTAAGAAAAATATGGTGAAGTACAGTAGTCTGGCTTTTTGTCTTTTGTTATCAAAGGCAAATGTAATCTAATTTGCAGATTTAACTGTGAAACAATTTTGCTCTTTGCCTTGTCTAATTATTTGCTTGTTCATTTCATGCTTATGTGTCATTGCATTTTTTTAAATCTTATTTTATGTGAACTACTCTAATGCATTTTTCTTTGAAGGTTCTTCCAAAGATCTTGACGAGACCCTCTTCCAGTCTTTCTTAGTAATTTTTTCTTTGCAGTTATTAGTCATTGTCTCCTAAAAATATTTTTCAGCTTTATCTCCCCCTTTGTTAAATGAAACCCATTGCCGAGTTATTTTTCAGTTGTACGTTTTATGTCTGGTATACTTTACTTTGCTGTGAGAGCTGGTATGAAATGTGGGAGGCTCCGTGTTATCGGTTTACGGTGTCTAATTGGATTACTTGTTTCATTTTTAATTGGCCTCTGTTAATACGAACATTAAGCTTATTTTATCATTTAAACTATTGTCATTCACAGTTCTGCATGCTATAAAATGTTTGGATCAGAGTGCCTTTGTTTTTCTGTTAAAAATTTTGCCTGCATTTCATAACCAGCCATGCTTATGCAGTTAAAGTTCAGAGTTAAAGTCCCTGTGCATGCTCTCCTCCCCACGTTGAGATGAAATGCTGTAATTGACTCTTTGATGTAGATGTACTTTACCCATATTTGTCTTGGATGACTACATTTTACTCAGTTTTTCTTGTACAGTACATAAACCATTTTCTGACCAAATTCCTGCATTTCCTATGTACTGACCTATATTTTATTTTTTTTTTGTTCCCCGATTCCTTATTTTTTTCTTCTGCATTGCTGTTTCCCTTCCCCATTTCATCCTTTTCCCTGTGTGTTCACCGTCCCTCTCCTTGTCTTTCCCAAACGCCCATTCCCTCCCTTGTCTTATCCTTTATTTTCCTTGTCCTTGTCTTCATCCCCTGTCTCCATTCCCTATGTTCATGCTTCTGTGCTTGAACAAATGTTCCTCGGACCAACCTGCCCCAATTAACCGCCTTGAACCATGATCCATGACCACCTCACCATTCTGCGGGAACCACCCTCCGTTATGGATGATCTGTTCATCTCCGCTCTTCCTCGACTCTTCTCTCTTCTTGTCTTACGCTGCTTGCTCTCCTCTCCTTCTAAAGATGGTTACGCCCCAAAGTCTGTTTACCCTCTTCGGTATGTTATTGTTAGCACTATACTTTTATTATTGATTTGATTTTGTTTTCACCTTAATTCTTATTTGTAGCTAGCACTTTGGCTTAAAGTTGAATAGTAAATCTTTTGCTATTTTTCTTTGCTATTTAAAACTCTCCATAGACACAAAATTTGTTTTAATGCATGCTGATTTATTTTGCATGGTCTTTAATATCATTCACATAGCTTTGAGGGTTTATCAAAATTTGTTCTTTTCAAAATTCACTGTTCAAAATCTTGATCTTTCTTTATTCATTTGTGAGACTGATGAGTTTGAATGAGTGATCATGTTGGTGTCTGAATGTTTCATTAATATGTCAAAAAGATAATCTTTAGCTGACTTGTGCATAAAATTAATCCCACTTTTGGATTACCTCTCTGTGGCCCCACCAAAGGTGTTTATGGAGACGTGCAGCGCGTGAAGATTTTGTACAACAAGAAGGACAGCGCCCTCATCCAGATGGCTGACGGGAACCAGTCCCAGCTCGGTGAGATGACCTTGCTCCCTCTGCCCGCACGACTGACCCCAGACAGCTCGTGCGAGTCTGCGAGTGACAGCAGGCCCCGCGTGTGAGTGAGGAAACACTCGCTTTTAAGAGCCAGAGCTCACAGCGCCATGCTGAGTCCCCGTTTCAGTGTGAACGGTGGTGTGTGGCGGGCACACGTGTGCTTCCTGCTGTCCGCTCGGGCGCTCGGGCTAGTGGGAACGGGCTTGGGCTCCCCTGCAGGGACAGCTGTCCCTGAGCCCCATGGCGCTGGGTTGTGGAGCGCCCTGCAGTGCGGGCTCGCTGGCCGCGTGGCCCAGGGTGTCGTCAAGGAAGCATGGGGCGTGGGTCCTAAGATACCAGGTCCGTTCAAAATGAAAAACCTGTGCCAGAGACACCATTAATCCCTTTGGAATCTTAGAATAGACTCAGGTTATATTTAACATTTTTACTTGGATAATTTGGTGATTTTAACATCCCAAAGATGGGATTCTTACACAAAGTCAACCCCTGTGGAGTCTCAGACATGACTGCACACCCACAGTGTGATTGTAACCAGCACTTGTTCTGTGTGTGGAGGCCGTCGGTGAGATTCAGGGTGGGCAGGGCCTCTGGCTGTGGTCATATTGTTAGTTTTGGCAGTTGCCATCTTTGATGGAAGGACTGGTGTAGTTCTGCTGTTGTGCCTGCTGAGACCGGCAAACAGCATGGTGTACTGAACCCCTTGGCCTTTGCAGACAGACAGGAGGGCGTGAGGATGGCAGCTTGTCGGCATTGGCTCGGACAGTGCGCGGTGGAAGTGCGTGTGTTGGGCTGGTCCCACTTTCTAAAGTGCGGCCCTCTGTCCTTTTACCGAGAGACAGGACAAGTCTCGGTCAGTCTTCGCGCCTTCCCCACTTGTGCTCTGGGGGGTCCCGGTAAGGGTCGGGCGCAGCCCCCGGGGATGCATCTCGTTCCCTGTCGCTGCGGGAGCTGTGAGTGGTGTGGCTGCATGACAGTGGGTGTGCACAGTTGTGGCGGTTGAGAAGTTCCAGGTAGAACTCAACCGAATTCTCCTGGATAATTGCTGGTTGTGTCTTATGTAAGGACTGTTTCAGGTGAGCGGTAGTTTGGTTTTGTTACATTGGTCTGCTCCGGCTGCCATAGCCAGATACCACAGGCTGGGCGGACGTTCCTTTCTCGTGGTCCCGGAGGCGGGGACGCCCAGAGTGCGCTGCCGGCCGTTCCGTCTCTGGCCAGGGCCCAGTGCGTGCTCTGGCTCACGGCTGGCGGCCTGCGCCTGTGGTCCACACTGGCCTGTCCTCGGAGCGCCCCGGTGTCCTTTCTCACAGGACTCTGCCTTACCGGGTGATGACCTCGCTCACAGGGCCTCCTCAGGCCCCACCCCCAATGGTCCCCGGGGTGGGGGGGGGGTGTGCAGAGGGGCAGTGCTGACGCTGTGAACAAACAGCCCTGGCGTCTGCCCAGTCTTCTCACTGAAGCTCCGACTCACTAACGGCATGGTTCCTGGGTTCTGGGCTCCGCAGTGTAGGTGGTTCATGGCTTCTCATTGTTTTGCTGTCAAAGGAGGTATTTTAATGGGAATTTCAAATAAAGCTAAATGATAATGAAAGTACTGCACAGATTAGATACTGTGTCTTACAATGAAAGTAGTGTATGTCCTTTCACTCTCAGAATGGAGTGATTTTGGGGGGTTAGTATAAATTTCCAAGTGCATATGAACTGCAGTGTCAGAAACCAGTGAGAAATTCAGGTCTGCGGTGATGTTTTTGGTGTTAGCCTTGGGTGAAAGATCTAAGGAAAACCCATTACAGATCCACAGCACTGCAGTGAAACAGTCAGGAAGAGGGAGCTTTTCACAAGCTAGAGAACTGGTAAGTGGGGAAAAGGTCCTTTTGATTCTCATGTGAATGGCACCTTACACTCTCGCAGCATTTTCCTTTTCAGACCTAGTTTATCTTTGATGGGTCTGGTCTGCCCCAGGGGCGTGGTGTGACCAGCTGGGGGTGCCTCCTGGGTTGACCTGTGCACTGTGGTCCTCTCCAGGGAGGTGCGGTCTGAGAGCAGGGGTGCTGTCCTCAGCCACCTGTGCCTTCTCATGGCCTTTGCCTCTGCTGTTGACCCTGTGACACGCGGAGTGGCCAGGGCAGACCTTCAGCGAGGCCAAGGTGCGTGACTGAGGAAACGGCCCTCTCACTGGGGAATAGCGCACGAAACGTGCAGTGCACGGCGTTTCCGCAGCCTCAGACCGGGCCATCAGTGTCCACGGTTGCCCGCTGCTCCCTGGGGAAGGATGTGGCCGCATGCAGTGCCGCGCTTCAGCCGGGTGGGCTGCGGTTCCTGTGTCCGTGGGCCTCACGGTCGGTCTGCAGGGGCGCAGAGACTCTTTGCAGGCCTTGGGCTGCTCTTCAGAAGGACGGGAACTTCCTGCCTGGGGATGGGGCCTGAGGCCACACCTCTCCCAGGGTGGCTGGGGCGGGACTGGTGCCCAGTTAGTGCTGGAGGTCCTGTCGGACACCAGCAGTGCCCGTGTGCTGGGGTCAGACAGGGAGGTGTCAGCGATGGCGGAGTGAGTTCAGACTTGACCCCTGTGGGTGCTGAGCCGGTGATGACATGGTCCGATTTGCAATAGTCAGAACTGCTGTGTGTAGGATGGGTTGGAGGAAAGTCAAGAATGATCCAACAGGAAGGTGAATCAGAAACTGATGGAGTGAACCTGACCGATGCTGAGAGTGGGGGAATGGGGAGAGAACACTGAGAGACTGGGGTGTGCAGCAGGCGGGAGGACGGGTTGGAGATGAGTGCCGAGGCTTTCCCAGCCGCTGAGCGAGTGTTTGTGGTCAGCGTTGTGGGGGGTACAGGGCTGCTGTCCGGGCTTCCGTTCTGTGTAGTCGCCATGTCCATCACCACTGGCTGCTAGACACTCAGGACTGCTTTGTAAATCACAGAACTCAGATCTTGAGTAACTACTTTTGCGGTGAACTTTGTCAAAACTGTGTTAGTACGCACTGTTTCTTTTTTTACAGCCATGAACCATCTCAATGGACAGAAAATGTATGGAAAAATTATTCGTGTTACTCTGTCTAAACACCAGACTGTGCAGCTACCTCGGGAGGGACTCGACGACCAAGGTCTCACGAAAGATTTTGGTAATTCCCCACTGCATCGTTTTAAGAAACCTGGATCCAAAAACTTCCAGAACATTTTTCCTCCTTCGGCCACTCTGCACCTGTCCAACATCCCGTAAGTACCAGACCTGGGCTTTGTCGGGCCGCGGCTGGAGAAGGAAAGGACCGCAGTGGCTAATGACCGCCCCCCGCTGTGCCCCCTCTCCCCAGCCCTTCAGTCGCGGAGGAGGACCTGCGGACCCTGTTCGCGAACACGGGGGGCACTGTGAAGGCGTTCAAGTTTTTTCAGTAAGCAGCCTCTCTTGTGCTCCCAAGTGCCCTTGAAGTAGTCTGTATCCTCTCGAGGGTAGATGTTTGCATTTCTGGAGCGGGACGCGGGCTCAGCCCCCGTGCGCAGTCTCTGACCGTGTGTTTTGTTTCAGAAGAGATCACAAGATGGCCCTCCTGCAGATGGCCACCGTGGAGGAGGCCATCCAGGCCCTGATCGACCTGCACAACTACAACCTGGGCGAGAACCACCACCTGCGCGTGTCCTTCTCCAAGTCCACCATCTAGGGCGCGGGCCGGCGGTCGGTGGCGTCACTGCGGACTGTTCGAAGAGTGGGGACCAGAGTTGGGTTTTGTTCTCGTTTCCTTTTTCCTCATGCTGTTACCATTCCTTGGTTCTAGAGCGAAATGGCGTGTGTGAAGGCAGAGGCGGTGTTAACTGCTGTGTTCCATCTGTCCGGTGGGGAGGCCATTTTTCTTGTCCGTTTGAAGTTTCAGTTTCACTTTCCTTTTTCAACTTAGTTGACGTACGTGCCTTAAAAGGGAAACTAGTGTTGCTGTTGTGCATTTACTAGCGCAGAGGGACCGGCTGTCCAGGCACACTGTTCTGCGGGGTCACAACTTGTTCAGGCAGGGGTGTGTAAAAAGGTTAAGTTTTTGTTTTCTCCTGCTTGGAACTTATTTTGAATTATTGGCTTGTCACATTTCTTTCTATTTAATCCAGTAAGATATAGGATAGTGAAGACTAAAGCAGCGTTTTTTAGTTTTACTGCCTTAGGCTTTATTGCTTTACAAACACATCGGCCCTTTGTATCTCACAGTTCTGGTCTAGATTCCGTTACGAATGTAGGCATTAGTTGAAGTTCACGAGATGCGGAGCATTAATTTCTGTAAGTTTGAACCCTGCCTGGAAGCCTCGTGGAACCTTAACCTTTTGTACACGCTCTTGTGGGACGCGTCATGTAACTGTCAGCACTGAGTACTGTCTTTGTTTGTGGCTGAGTATTTTTCGTAGATGTTTTTGAAGTTGACATGACTTACGTGCATTTAAATATATATCGCCATCCTTAGTTTGTAACGGAGACTTGGAACATGGTTGTGGATCTCTGAGCATGTGAAGACGGGTCTAGCTAGTTCAGGAACCGGTGCATGTGTTTTCAAAGGTGAAGAGAGTGTCCTGCAGAAACCTGCAGGGAGGTGAATTTTGTGGCAGTTTTCTAAAACTGACAACCAGGTGGGACCAAAGTTTATGTGCCTTTAGTCTTAATTTACCTTGCATTGTAATATTCAGTTTTAATAAATCTTCAAAATATTTTGTATTTAGGAATAGATCTGACTTTAATAAAAACATGGCTCAGAATCTACAGGTCAAATTAATTTGAACAGTTCTTGTCGATCTGAATTGTTGATTCTGTTTAAATGACCAATACTTTTTTGAAATTGATGTACTTAGTTTCAAGATTCATAGATTCTGTTATCTATGTAGACAGAATGGTCATGTATATTTTCTATTAGTTGAGTTTTTACATCTTTAGAAATGTAAAATTCAGCATAGTTTGAAAGCGGCACAATTAAAAATTAATTTTCTAACAAAGTCGGGAGGTTTGACGGTGGTTTCCTTCCTTGTGTACCTGCCCCTCTGTAGCATGCTCTCAATAAACACGTCTGCAGCCCTGCGCTCACCCTCTGCCTCTCTGCTGCCTCTCTCTCCTCCCCTGTCTCCGCTCCACTGTGCTTCTGATTCTGAGCTCACGTCTCTCTCTGCCGGCGGGAAGGAGGAGCAGTAATCCACGTCATGGCTTTGTTCCATCAATAAACCGAGATGCTGTGAAAATGTACCAGCGGGGTTTTTTTTTCCTTTTCTTTTTTTGTTTGTAATTTAGAAGAGGGTGACCGCTTCCCAGGAAGACAGAGAATTAACACTCCCCACCGTGTATGCCCGCTGCTGACAGACAGACAGACTCTGACTCTGGCTGTCGGACTCCCTGTTGTCGCTGGTTCCACCTGGGCGGAGGTAGCGGGGGGCTCTTTCCCCCAGCCCTGCTCCTGGCCCCTCAGTCTCGCCTCTCACCCCTTCTGTCTGCTGATGTTCCCTTGCCCTGTGGCCCGGAGTTTGAGGGGAAGACTCTGGGGGCTGTGCTGCCACAGGCTTGGGGCAGGGGGACACGTGCAGGTGTTCAAGACCCAGCAGCGATGTGTGATTTCATGACTCTCTTTAAAGGATTTATACTAAGGTACTATTTGTAGTACTCAAAATATCTTAGGTCACATTTTTCAAATAGGTACATTGGTGTCACATGGCTTCCTAGTGACACATGTTCCTTAGGTTGGTTCTGTCATAACTCACAACACGAATGCAGGTGCACAGAGGACAGGGCTCGGGGTGTGGCTGGGCGGGGCAGGGAGGGCAGGTGGAGAGGTCACCCTTCCCTCCTAGGCGGACCTGGGCACGGAGAGGCCGTCGCAGGACTGTGAGCAAGCACAGGCGGGGCTTTTCTCTCCCTTCTCGCCCCGTTGCTCTGCTGGGAACTGCGTGTGAGAATTCAGTAGGAAGTCTTCATTTTCTTATGCTAACTGTTGCTTACTCTGTGTTCAGTCCCTTTTAAGTTAATGTGGGTTTTTTTGTTTAAAGTTTTACAAATAATCGGATTAATGTTGAGGAAGAATATCGGCGCATCCACATTAAGGACCAAAGAAAGTTCAAGTACACGGGGAAACACACCGCAGGGTGGACCCTGGGCACTCAGGCCTCCATCCCCCACCCCCTCTCCCCTTCCGGATGAGGGCCTTGGAGCACGGATCCTCCTCTGACCCAATCTCAGGTCGTTCATTTTAAGGAGGTTTTTCATTATTTTTACTAAATACGACGGGTTGCTTGTGTCTCAAGTTTCTTTCTCCCAAGCTGGTGCAGAAAGCGAGCGGGAGCGACTGTTCGTGCTGTGAAGGGGAACGGGTGAGAGCCCCGGGGGCAGACGCGGCCGCTTCCTCCCAGCACAGCGCACAGGGGGCGGGGGGCTCAGCCTCTGTGTGCTCACCCCTTTTTGCAGTGTTCATGTTGTTTCGGAATCTGAGTCTTGAGGGATTTAAACCTGAAAGATCCCAAACGTGCAAAGAACAGGAGACTCTAGTAAACCCCAAATGCAGCATCGGGGTCCAGCGCACCACCTTCTCTGTTCCCTCCGCCCCCTTCGCCCCTTCTGCACCAGCGCAATCCCCAGGCCCGTGTCACCGCCCCCGCTGCTCCTCCGTGATGACGACCAGCTCTCCCCGTGAGTTGGCGGCGCAGGGTCCACAGAACCGCGCCATTCAGAACGCAGCCCCAGACCGGCACAGGGAGCTTGGCAGAAGCTCTTGCCCTGCTGGGTCCACGTGGGACGCACACTACTGACAGGCGACCCCCATGTGCACAGTGAAGTCTAGGAAGCCCACTAGTGTAACTTTCTCCAGCTCTGAAAATCAGCTGAAAGGTTATAGTTTGTGGTTTATCCCCTTGGCTTTCCATTTTAACAGTTAAATTTCCTTGCCTTTGTTTATAAAACGGACCACAAGAGAAACCTGAATGTTAGATTTCAGTTTTAAAGATCGTTGGTGTGGAACATCAGTGCTACACTTTGAAACGAAATGCCAGACCCTGAAAGGACGGATTTCTCCCAACTAGAAACATAAGTCTTAATTTTCACGGAGTTACTTCTCTCAGTAATTCCTATGTTTAACCTCTTGAAAATTCACTCTTTCACCCAACAAATAGTATCACACTCTACAAGCCGGCCTAGGGACTGTAGAGACGCAAATAAGAACCAGTTCCTTTCTGCCGGGAGTTTTCCCTCCAGTGCCAGACTGGGACACAGGCAGTTAGCAGTTCGCCGGGTTTCACACACAAGTTCCCAGAGCCACTGAAGGATGTTCTGCCTCCGCCCTCAGGAAAGAAGTCTGGGAGCCAGGTGAACCTAGGAGTCAGCCAGGTTGGGGGGAGCGATGTAGAAGGGGGATTTAGACAGAATAGCGGAGGTGGTGTTTTTAAAGACACGAATCAAGGTGGTGGCATCTGGGAGAAGCGGGAAGTTGAGCACAGCTGGGTCCTGGACAGACCAGGAAGGGGAGACTGGCTGGATCGAAGAGGCGGGGTCACCGCCCAGGCCAGAGCAGGGCCCCCACGCCCAGTGCAGTGGCTTTCAGATGCAACTCCCGGTGAGATGGATTTAGGAGTGGAGCCTGGGAATTTACCTTCGTTAAAGTAACCCTTTTAAATACAAAGTTGTTCTGCCTAATTCTAAACAAAATACACACATCTTAGGTTATCTAAGAACCTCAAACAAAATGATGCTACATTCTTTTTAAAAAATACAAAGCGAAGACTTCCAAACAGCATCTGTGGCGGCATGCCACCCGCAAGGCAGAGCCGAGCTGCAGGCTGCGTGACGCTGAGCGCGCCGACGCTGGACCACGCTCCTGCAGCTGGGGGGGCGGCGCAGGTTGGACCGAGGTCCGGCACTGACTCGAGCCGCGGTTTGTGCTGGCCTTTCTCGTGCTGAAGACGTCCTGCGGAAACCCCTACGCATCACTGGGAGGAGCCAAGACTGGGAGTGCCGTTTCACAGCCACAGGCCCACGGTTCAACGCTTCCGCCCCTGGGGCTGTGGCGGCTGCCCTCGGGCTTGAGAAGTCTGTGTGCTGCTGTTAGTTCAGGAATTTTAAATCTGAAGTGTAAGTAGTTTTGTTGGGTCAAAGGAACTGACAGATGAGCAAAGACCTCTTCACAAAAATGTAACAACTTTTTAAAAATTGAAGTCTCACAGTACATTTAAATATTTCTCGCTAATTAGAAAGTCTGTTAATCATGATTTAGCTTTCAGTTAATTCCAGAATTATACTTGCAACATACTCATGAGTACAGCCACACACAAATCCGTCTTAATGACTGAAAATTCAGTCCCCTTTACCTCTGGTGCTCCTGAATCACCGTCTGCCTCGGCTTACCACTTCATTCTGTGTACAAGTCAGGTGATTGAGTTTAACGGGAATCCGCAGAAATTAAAGTAGACAGCCGGGATGCCTGTGGGAATACTGAGCTTCAGTGTAGATGAATGGACTTTATAAAAGTACTTGTGTTAGCGTTAGCATTTCTGATGACTGACCTAATCTGAACTCTCGAGATTCCTGAGCTGTGTAGTCTTTCTCCCTCAGCTATATTCTCTTTCTGCCCCTCTCTCTCTCCTGTTTTCACTAGTCATTCTTAACCGGGATGGTGTGTGGAGTTGACACCCAGGTCAAATCCCAATTTAGAAACTCCGGAACTGTTAACATTTTGGACACATACTTAAAATTTTTTTCTTTTCACTCACTTTAGAGAGAGAGAGAGAGAAACATGGATTTGTTCCACTTACGTATGCGATTATTGTTTGCTTCTTCCGTGCGCCTGACCGGGATTGAACCCACGACCGTGGCACATCAGGACGACACTCGAACTGACCTAAATGAATTGTCACCGAGCAGATGTGACTTAGTTATCATTAGTTTACCAGTGTTCGACCTCGGGCGAGTGAAGAACTCTCCTCTTACTCTGTATGTAACATTTCCTGCATACATTTCAGACCATCTCGGTGGCACTGACACACTGCCTAGTAGATGCGAAGTACTTGGCAAGATTAACTCCAACTGCTGTCCTGTGGCATCTCACAGTTTTTACTGGGTCCCCAGTGTGACCACGATGCACACAGGTGTGCCAGAACACCCGGGTCTTGTTTTCTCGAGACCAGTCAGGCCACACTCTGCGGCCACCGTGGAGATCGGTTGAAGCAGTGGCAGCAACACCCAGGGCTGTAAACCTGGGCACGTGGGGGCGGGGGAGGGGGAGTGGCGGCACAGGGATCCTCAGCGGGGGCGCAGCACAGGTGGGGCGGGGGCCTTTCTCTGTGTCTACACTCAGCCGTCACCCCTCTCTCTCCCTGTCCTCCTTCCAGGGGCAAAAACACTCTTCCCTAAGAGCCTAAACATGTAGTTTCATTTGCAATGATGAAGACACAGCCACACTCCGCTGCGGGCCTGCGTGTTGTTGGCTCGGCGGGGGCGGGGGGGGGGTGTGGAACCGGGAGCAACAGTCTGCTCCAAGTGTGCAGCCGGCGTGGGAAGGCCACAGCCATGCTGTAGCCCTCAGATGAGAGAAGCTCTGACCAAGTTTTACTTGGGGCCCTGGGCGCTCAGCTGTTTAACCCTTCCCACTCCGATGCCCTTTCCGTGACACTTGTTCTGTCCTTTGGGTACACGCCTTGTACATGTTTACCACATGCTTTGAGCCTTTGAGAGCCAGAACTTGCAGCCGCCCTGCACCTTTCCATGGCCAAGTGAGCACGGGACACTTTCCCAGGTGGCGGTGGGGTGGGGGTTGGTAAAGCCTCAGGAAACAACAGGCTTGCTGATGCTGAGTCACTGGAAACAGCTCCGATGTCCCCAAGGCCTGGGCGCACGGGAGCAGTCCTGTCCCAAGCCAAGGCTAGACTTGTAAAGGCTCTTGTAGTGATGCCCCCTCCCACGTGCTGACTCAGCCACCACCGTGAAAGGCAGACACTTTTCCGCTGGGGAAGATGCGGCACAGCAGAAGTCCCCACCAAAGGCCGCTGCGAGCCCAGGGGGACTCGCCCCGCGTGTCTGTTTTATCCCTACGCGCCCTTCCTTTGCGGACACCTCCGTCCAGTGCAACACAGCGCGGTGGAAAGGAATTTCCAGTGAGGTGCGTGACACAGGTGGAAAAGCAACAGTAAATACCAGAATGAAAATGTCAGTGTCCTGGGGGGCTGACTATAAACCCAGGCAGTTTGACTATAAACCAACTCAGGGGTGTTGCAAGGACACAAAGTTGTCTGGGTTGGGTGGTGGTGGTTTTTTGTTTTTTTGTGTGTGTGGAAAGGAACGTTAATGGTATATTCTGCTCTGAAGCTTAAATGTTTGCTGATCGGAAAGGCTACAACATACAAATAGGCCTACGAACCATATGGTTTCCACCAAACGCACAAAAAGCCGCAGAGATGAGCAGCGCTCCCCCTTCAGTGCTGTGAACACACTGCCACAGGGAAGCCACACAGTCCCAGGTCGGCACAGCACGCAGACGGGCTGCATCTGTGTGTGCTGATACTCGCTGCAATTTCCCTTCATTAGCAACGGCCTTTTTTTCTTGATGTTTTCTTCTGGCAGAGTGGGTTTCTCCTCCAGTCCCCCCCAATGCGCTCCCTCTTCTGTGACCTCAGAGTGCGACAGCAGTGTCCTGAGCTGCGCCTGCTGGGCAGCAGAGGCGGCTCCACAGAGCGCCGGGCCAGGTCGGGCGAGCCCCCCCACGTGAATGATTTGCAGCGCCACGGCCCTGGCCCGTGAAGGGCGGCCAGAAGGCTCATGGACATGGTAGAATCTTCTCACGGTAATTGCTGCAGAACCTCCTCTCTGTGGTTCAGTTTGTCATTTTGTGCCGGCTTGATCTGTACCTGTGTGACTGCTGAGTCTGCCGAGCATTCTCATCACTGGTGTCCCCACCCTTCTTAGTCCAGTATGCGGGCCAGTGACCATGTATTTCTTGTAGCTGTTTATTAACGACTCACAGTGCCCTGGCTAGAGTGGCTCAGTGGATGGAGCACTGGCCTGCGAACCACAGGGTCGCTGGTTCGATTCCCAGTCAGGGCACACGCCTGGGTTGCCATCCAGGTCAGGTCCCCAGTAGGGGGCATGTGAGAGGCAACCACACACTGATGTTCCTCTCCCTCCCTTCCCCTCTGCCTAAAATAAATGAATAAAATCTTTAAAACATGTATATATATTTGAAAGCTCTGCATCAGTCCTCCTCAGCACTAACTTTTTTCTAGGGTGTTATATTATTAAATGTTAAAAACACTGAAACAACAGTTAGTTACAGACTTTTAGGTTTTCATATAATCATGACCTTGAGGCATTTTGAACTTGAGCTTTGTTTGAAATTCAAAAACATGATTATAATTTCAAGAAGCACTGTCTTAAAGTTGTCATCACTGCAATGAAGCTGCTAGAAATTCCATTTATTCTCAAGTTAAATCTCAGGGAACCTATTTTATCACAGGAAATCAGTCCGTGCTAAAATACTGCTACTACTCAGGTTCAAGTTTATAACTCTTGAGAAATGCCTACCAGTCAATCACAGGAGTTTTATTGCCTATTATATTTATTTTTTAATAGAAATTTCAATTTGGCATTCTCTGGGGCCTATACTCTGTATATTACTACATCACGTGTATCTTCATTTATTTAACTATTGCTAACCTGGGAAGTTTGCAAATTCTGCATATCACAGATTTTGGTACAAATAAGTATTAACTCAAAAATCTGGCTGGCTGGCATTCAGCCACCTATCTAACAGGTAAGAGATGGTCCCCGTGCCGTGTAGGTGTGTTATATCCGTGGAATGGTAGAAACAACCATTTACTAACATAATGCATACCTCTTAAAAACGGTTGACTGGTAGCTCAAAATCTTACATACTGTTTTGTTTCGAAATACATTCTGGGGACAAAAACTTCATTTCTAGAAATTGCTCAAACTGTAACAGCTTATTTTAAAAAGAAAGCCTAATTATGTTAACGGTTTCTGTGCTGGTGACTGACTTTGAAAGTCTGTAGGTCCTAAATAGAGGAAATGCGCATGTTTCAGCACTCAGGGCATATGCCAAAATACTGCAGATGAAATAGGGTTTCTCTTTGTGTATCGATCTAAATGTCGTTTTTGCTCCTGGAGGCGTGTCTACTGTGTGTGTGTGTGTGTGTGTGTGTGTGTGTGTGTTCAATTCGAAGCCTTTCCTTTTGACCTTATGAAGTATAGGTGAGTCCCATCCCATTTACACTGACTATTCAATTCGGCCAGAAGTCCCGATGCTTAAAAGACCACTTGCTTGAAGTGACACGGTATGAGAGTTTAAAATGAACTTGGCCCTGAAGGCCAGGAGGAAGCACAAACTGCAAAGCTCCTACCTCGAGTGAAATTTCAGGGCAGGTTCACACCTGGACATTTATGTTCAACTCAGCTTTCATTTTTCTTTCAATCGATTAGACAGGAGAGAGTTTGGAAATGATTAACTGCGCCTTGGCCGGCGTGACTCGGGGTTGGGTGTCATCCCACAAACCAAAGGGTCGCCAGTTCAATTCCTGGTCAGGGCCCAAGACTGGGTTGCAGGCCAGGTCCCTGGTCAGGGTGCAGACGAGAGCCACCCGGTATGTTCCTTGCACACACTGAATGTTTCTCTCCCTCTCTTCCCCTCTCTCTAAAAATAAGTACTTTTTAAATGATTAATTGACCTTAAAAGTAATCACTTCCTCGATGAAAATATTTATTTACGTAGACACTTATTTTGTATATACAGAAACCTGTTTATACAAACGAAGACTTTGTGGCTTCTGACTTACTACATTTATTTACCTCAATTGTATTTTTCATCCTGAAAAATGTTTATACTGTCACGAAAAACTCAGGGTTAACACTGAAGCTCAATATGTAAGAAAACACTAAAAAGTCTTGGAGGGTTGCTGTTGATTTAAACCTGACTTTGAATAAATTATTTAGCCACTTAAGAGATGATTTCTTTTCTCATGAATAGAATTACTCTGACGCAATTGCAGAGAAACTAAAATACCACCCTTCCTGGGAAAACAGGGAACACTGCACATGTTTTTAATTCTGACAACATGTAACGCTTTTGGTGGTAAGTTAATTGGAAAGCTGACCTGCAGGCAGAAGCGGCAGCGAAGAGTCAGTAAGCAGCGGAAAGGAAGCGGAGCCCGGCGGTCCCGCTGAGCAGTCGGCCTGGTCAAGGGTGTCTCCACGACCTTCAGGGTCTAGTGAGTTGAGATCGTCACCAGCTGGGAAAGCACGAAGTCCCACACGAGGGCGACGAGCGTGGAGCAGTGACCACACTGAGGGGCACCTGCGCGAAGGGGTGCGCACGGCCTGAGCAACAAACGCACTGCGAAGGTCGGGTGTCCCGGGCATGCCCCGCCCACCCCATGCGTGTAGCCCAGTGGTCACATCTCTGCGCTCACACCCCATGTTTAGGATCCAGAGATGGAGGCATGAAAGTCGGCCCACGCTTGGGCTCATATGGCCTCGCTTGCTCCTCGATGCTCCCTCCCTGTGCACCGTTTGAACTGATGGAAACAAACTCGCCTCCCGTTCTCGGCCCAGGTCACTGCAGCCACTCCCCAGCGCACGCGGGCGCCCACAGGAGCACGGCCCTCCTTCCCACTTGCACACATGTGCTGTTTCACTCAGTAGCGGCCGGTGATGCACTTGCCCTCCCTGCCCCACCCGTGAGACCACTCGGCCTCTCCCTGCCCACGGCTGCCCACACCGCCGCAGGTGCGCTCCTCTGCAAGGTCAAGAAACTCCTCCACCTGGCTCATGGGTAACTCCTGGCAACAGCCTCTTTCTGCCCCAGCAGAAAATCCTCTAGGCAGGTGCTTCCCCCTTAGATTTCAAACCCTCCTTAAAGATGCAAGGTGAGGGAATGCTCCCAAACTTAGTTCAGGTGGCCAGCACTGCCCTGCTACCAAGACCAGACAAAGAAAGGAAACTAGGCGGACATTCCTGATGAACATAGATGCAAAAATCATCAACAAAACCTTAGCAGGCCAAACTCGGCAGTGCATTTAAAGGCTCACACACCAAGACCAAGGCACCTTTATTCACTGTAAGGATGGCTCGGCGCCCGCAGATCAGTCAATGAGTGTACTGTGTGTGCCCCACGTTACCGGGAGGAGGGCCAAAAACCTCATGGTCTCATGAGGTGCAGAAAACAGCACCCGACAGAACCCAACATCCGATCACAACAACGCTCAACTCACTGGGTGCAGAGGGACTGCACCGCGGCATCAAGACACAGGGCGAATCCACAGCTAATGTCCTCCATGGTGAAGAGCCGAAAGCCTTTCCTTTAAGGCCAGGCACAAGACAAGGAGCAGTGAACAGTAGTGGAATTCCCAGCCAATTAGGCAGGAAAAAGAAATAAAAGATAGTCAAATCAGAAGAGAAGTAGTAAAACATCTATATCTATCTATCTCCCTAAAGACTCCACCAAAAAACCCTTAGAATAAATGAATTCCATAAAGGATACAAAACAAGTTGGATTCTACACACTAACAACTATCAGAACTTAACAACCCCACTTCAAACTGCATCAAAAAGAATAACGCACCTAGAAAGAAATTTAGCCAGGAGGGGGAAAGATCTACACTGAAAACTAATAGTTGATGAAAGAAACTGAACACACAAATAAATGGTAGGATATTTTGTGCTCATGGACTTGAAAAATTACTATTAAAGTGTTCATCCTACCCAGAGCAGTGTACAGATTCAATGCAGTACCTGCCAAAATTCCAAGGGCACTTCTCCACAGAAAGAAGAAACTACTGTGATTTGCATGACACCACGAGCGACCCTGGGCAGTCTTTAAGAAGAGCAAAGCTAGAGGCATCAGGCTCCCGGATTTTACACTATATTACAAAGCATCGGTAATCAAAACAGTGTGGAATTGGCACAAAAACAGACACACGGATTAATGGAACCAAATGTAAAGCCCCCAAATAAACCTGTACACGTAAGTTCAGTTTATGACAAAGAGGTCAGGAACAGACAATGGGGAAAGACAGTCTCTTTAATAAAGGGTGTTGGGAAAGTGGGGTGCATACATGCAAAAGAATGAAACCAGACTTAGTCTGCACCATGAACAAAAATCATCTCAATTCGATTTAAGACTTAAGTCCTAAAACCATACAACCAGAAGGGGTGAGCTCCTTGGCGCTGGTTCTGTCAGTGGAAAGCAGAAGGGAACAAGTAGCACCACACCGACCTAAGAAGCTTCCACAGAGCAAGAGAACCATCAACCCAGTGAAAAGACACTCTACGTAATAGGAGGAAGTATTTGCAAATCATCTGGTAAGGGGTTAGTATCCAATTCCTATCAAGAACTCTTACAACCCAATAGCAAGAAGAAACAATACAACAAAATGTGGGCAGAGGAACTGAACACTTACAAAGGGGGCACACGGGTGGCCCTCAGGCATATGAGCAGGTGCTCCACGCCCCTCATCATCAGGGGGTGCAGGTGGAACCCCAGCGAGAGACCCCCTCGCACCTGCTGGGGTGAGCACTGCTGGAGAAGACACGTGCTGGTGGAGAGAAGGAACCCCATGCACTGTTGGTGGGAGTGTACATGGGTGCAGCCGCTGTGGAAAGAGCTTGGAGGGTCCTCGGAAATTAAAAACAGAACTTCCGTGTGGCCCGGCGATGCCGCCACCGGGCAGCCCTCCGAGGGAAACAGGAGCAGGGTCTCTGAGAGAAAGCCGCAGTCCTCTCTGCACAGCCGCATTAGTTCTGGCAGCCAAGGCGAGGTAACAGCCTGCGTGTCCATGACCTACATGTATGTTACATACATGTGAGAGGATGAGACGGAATATCATTCAGTATTATTCAGAGAAGCAAGGACATCCCATTTGTGAGGGCACGATGCCATGTGAAGTAATCTAGAGAAAGGCCAATACTCCAGGGTATCACGTATGCGTAGAATAAAACAAAAACCAAATGCACAGGAACAGAGCGGAAAGTGGCTGCCAGGTTCTGGGAGGCGGGCGATGCGGAGAGGTTGTCAGAGGCTCGAAGCTCCCACCTCGACTGTGCAAGTGAAACCTGCTGCGAGGAGAACACACGTGTCCTCACAAACCAGGAAAATGAGAGGTGATGGCTGTGTCCACGAACTGCGTGGGGGGCCAGCCACGGGGTGTGAGCCCAGCACGGCACCGGGTGCAGCTTCCACCGCCTGAGAGCCTCGCCCATTCCACCTGGACAATGCTGAGATGTTTACAAAGACCCTATAAAAGCCTTCACTGAATGGAGGGACAAAGTGACCATGCGACGCCACTTTCCCCTTGTGACCCCTTGACCGCCAACTTGCCCATTGTGCAGGCCCCCATCTCCATGTCCACCTGGAGGATGGGCCACCCAAAGGAGGCCAATCTCAGAGCCCTTCCTCCGGCCCTTCCAGAACCTCTGGGACAACTTGGCCCCTCCGTCCCTCGGCCTGCACGCACACTCCACTAGCGTGAACAGCTCCCACACCAGCACACACCTTCGCTCCTTGTGTGCTTTGCACTCACGGTCAGCAGGGCAGTCTTGCACCCATGTCCCATGTGGTGACTGCTCTGCTGGTCACCTGCAGCCTGCTGGTCGCCACTACCCACAGACGCTCCCCTCGCCAGCTAGCCCGTGACCTTCCACCTGCCCAGTGCACCACGGAGTCCTCTCTGCACCTGTCCTCTGAGGGTTCCCCCAGGGCCCAGCTGGCGCACGTCACTCCCAGGAACTGTCAGCTTGGGGACGGGGAGGGGAAGAATGATCCCTTTGGCCAGAGTATATAACATGTCTCTGATTGGGCAAGCTGCCCTCCTGTACCTCCCTCTGGACCAATCCCAGCAGCCAGAGGGACCTGACAGTGAGTGGCTGGGTGGAGTCACCACCAGGCAGGGCAGGCTGACCTGGGTTTGCTGCGCTCCCCAGATGCTGCGTGTTTGTGCAGTCGGACTGTGACACCCTCCACCTGCGAAGGGCGATGCCTCACCTGACTGCGGCCCTCACTTTGTGGTGGCACGAGGTCGGCTGCTGCTAGGGGCACAGCCCGAGCCATGAAGTGGAGTGACTGCCAGGTGGGTGGTGCAGTTTCCGTGTCTCTCTCCACTGAGTCCAGGTGGAAAGCTTCCTTTGCCCGTCTTTGCCTGCAAAGGTTTTTTCCCGGACGGTGGGTGCTGACTTTCTCTGAGCCCCCTTACACCTGTTTGCCTTCTCTCCCCGCTATGGAGGGAGAATAGTCAGAAAGCTAAGACATCTCCCCGAAGCTGGAAAGGCTTCCCGGCAGCTCGGATGGAGATGAGGCCAGAGCTTTGCCTCAAGTCCTGTGGGCACAGTTCTGCCCCATGGAAAATACACGCCATTTAAATATTTACATTTTGTGAAGAGAAGCAGCAATCATGGCAGCCAATGTTAATTAAGCAGCCACGAGATGATTAAAACCCTGGTTAGGCCTCCCCAGCGAGAGGAAATCTATTACCGTTTCCTACCGACTCTCAGCAGCTGCACCTCGATCCGTCTCCACGAGTGGGAACAGAACCCAACTTCAGATCCGGGGAATGCGTCTGGGGAACTCAGCATCGTCGTGGGGCAGTAGGGAGCGAGGCTTACCTGAGGGCGGCCAGCACTGGCAGAGGACCGAGACAGGGACTTGTTCTCGAGGTCAGTAACCCTCGGGGGTCAGGCGCCAGCACAGCCCGCCCCTTCCCTGCTTCCAGTGTTTCTGGAACAGAAGACTCCAATGGGTGAGTTCTCTCCAGTGCCAAGCAGTCTCGTGCTTCTTGCCTGTAGCCATGGGCGCCAGGTGAGCTTCTGTGCATGGGCGGGGGTGTCAGCTTTGCCTTCCTTCCCTCACCCGGCTGCTCTCTCGTTGCCTCCCCTGAGCACACAGGCACCACCCAGGTCTCTCCAGCCCTGCGGTTTGTGTCCCACAGGGAATGATGGGCACCTTCGCTCACCTGCCCCCTCCTGCCGTCCCTGGCAGAGGGGCCCGGGGTAGGGGGCTCTTCCTTTCCTCTTCACGGCAGCTCTGTGACCCAGCCAGATGACTGCCCCCTTCACTGCCCAGCTGCCCCCCGACTCTGGCCCCTCTGTCCGTCTCTCCTCACCGTGGCCTTGCCGAGCCAAGGAGAATTCGACCCAGTGCTCAGTCCACAGGCGACCTGGCATTGTAGGCCGAGAACTGACTCACGCCAGCTACAGAACATCGCCTGAGGCCACAGACTCCTGCCATTAGAGGAGGATGAGTTTTCTAACAGAGAAGATTTCAGCTACAGGCAAGAACCCACAGGAAGAAGAATCTCCAAAAATGCCTCATGTATCCAGTCTGAAATGTTCCCAAAGACGTCGAGACTGCCAAGCAGGAGGCCTGCTCTACAGGAACAGAGGGGACAGGAGGCAGCCAGTGCTCACGGTGCAGAACACAAGTGCTCTGACAATCAAATCAGTACAGCTGGAATCAGGCTGTTGGTTCCGGGGGCCTGCCTGGAGGAAGTGGTGCTCAGGCTGACTGCTGATTCACGTGGTCACCGTGGCAACAGACTGTACCTCTGAGACTGTCACAGCTCCCAGGCGAGGCTGTAGTCCATGCAGACAGCTTACACAGCTAAGCAGGAAGAACACACTGGACTCGGAGCACTGGGGAGGAAGTGGGTCAGTAGTGAGCAGTGGACACAGGAGGACTGGCTGCTGGATTTCTCCCATGAGGGTCTTGGTGGATGATGGAGCCCATCAAATGTGGAGGTGGGGCCTGTCCAGGAGGACATGTGTTTCCTTTGGACCTGTGTGCAAAGGAACTCCTCCTGCCTGTGTGTTTCACAGACCCTTCCGCAGGCTCGTGCTCATGGAGACTGTGGGGAGGGAGGCTGCTTGGACCAGGTGCCTGGCCACACTGCAGGCCGGTCCCACCTCCCTAGTGAGCCCCAGGGCCAGCAGGAGGCACGCTGCTGGCCAGCATGGAGGGGGGGGGAACCAAGCGGGGCTGCGAGGCCTTGCCTCCGGTCTCTCCTGCCTTCACTTGCCAGTCCCTTCTCCGCATGAATTCCGCACCCCACTTTGTCCCATACAGACACAGAACCCTCCAAGCCTGCACCTGCAGACCCACATCATCGGCAGACAGATCTGCTGGGGACAAGAGACCCTCCTTCCCCACGGCGCTGCGGCAGCAATCCTCAGAGACCCCGCGCCTGTCCTCTAAACAAGGTTGGCAAGAGTGGGAGTCAGAACCTCCGTGAAGTCTCATCACACCCCTCCCTGCAAAACAGAGCAGTTCAGCCTGCACTGAGGGTCCCTGCCATCGAGGGCCCCAACTCAGGGACAGGAAGGGTGCACCCTTACGGAGGAAGGCTTCAGCCTGCAGGTTGCTTCTGGCATCGAAGCAGAAATTCACCTCTAAAGGAAACGTGGTGACATAAACTCTTGTGTTGAATTGACGGTTTTACCTCCGGAGACTAAGAAAGCAAAGCAAGGGACCCTTGTTTTGGGTCAGCCTGTGAGAGGCGCAAGGAAGAATCGTTAAACTCACAAGTTAGTTTCCTAAGAAAATTATCTTCCGCAGGAAACTCTCCACCAGGCGTCAGCACACGGGGATCAGGGCCCGGGAGTGGGTCCCGGTGTGGGGGCCTGTTCTCCCAGACGGCTCTCCGGACAGACAGCTGCCCCTGCAGATGCTCCACGGTGATGGGGCCAGTGAGCGGTCCTGCAGTCAGTGGGCGGGGGGCGGGGATGAGCTTTTCAAGCAACAAGCAGGTGCGCCCCAGGGCAACGTTCCAGCCGGGCTTCACTTTTTAAAGAACGCAGACAAATACTCAGACCAGGGGCGCCACAAGCAGAAGTCAGCCTCATTTCCACGCAGTACATCCTGCCAATCGCCCCTCCCCTTTGGGGCGTGGCCACTACCCGGAGGCGTCAGAAACACACAGGGGACTTCTGTATCCAGATTGTGTGGGCGCCATGCATTTAGGAGCCAGGACGGGAAAGACCTTAGAGCCGGCTGCGTGGTCCATTATCATCACTCACTCCATCTCATGCTATCCTCTCTCCACCGTTCCTCCCCTCTGTTAGTGGCCTGAGACTCTGCTTGTAGCTGCTTTTCACAGACTCAGGGACTTGATGGAGGAAAATATCTATGCAATTCTTCAAAGCCAGAGGAAGAGCCAAGCAGTGTTTCAAGTGTTTCAAGCGCCACGTCACGTTTTGCTTTGCTTCCGCCCGTACTTACTAACCAGGTACAGAAGCACTAACTGGCGGAGAGCCTCTGTCTGACGCTCGTTGGGGCCCCGCCTCCCGCAGGAAAGCAGGCTATGGCCTCTGAGCACAGCTTGCTTTTGCCTCTGCTGCCCCTCCATCAGGGGCTTTCAGTTGTTGCAGCCCACCTTCCCACATGCCCGGTCCTTACGAGTGCACCCTGCACACTGCGTGGCAGGGACCAGGCTGGACACAGTTCCTGTGCAGGTCTCAGCAGCCTGGCTCCAGGGCCACTGGTCCCCCTTCATGTGAGAAGACACCTCGGTAGGTGAGTGATGTTCATGTCAACACAGCTAGGGGATACTGCCCATGGTCTGGTGTTTATGAGAAATGCAACCGTCCCTACTCTTTGGCCCTTACTAAAGGGGACAAGTTACTTACACCAGGACTGTCACACAAGTGGGTTGCAACTCCAGGACACTGTGTTGCCACCTCAGGCTTCACACGTCAGCGTAAATGATGGGCTGCACCGGGCAGAATGGGCCCTGGGCCTTCCCGGTAGGCTGGTGAAGCCCAAGTCTTTGCTCCTCCGCTTTCTGAGATTCAAGAAACAGACAACAGAAACCCTTCCTCACGGTTTCTCTCCTTCACCCAACACCCACACCCTCAGTCTTCCTCCTCTCAAAGTCTGACCCACCACAAAGTCCCACAGTCTCCTCAGCACCGAAGTACAAATTCAGGCGTCCTCTGTTGCACCAGAAAGGGCATAGTGTTTGCACCTGTGGCCTCATTTCACAGGGAGAGTTTAAAGGATTTTTACTCCGTGGTTGTAGTGCCAGTCCTGAAATCACACAGGTGAGGCTTCCATCAGGAGCTCAGGTGAGTCAGTACTGACTCCGCCCCATCGGGGCAGGGGGAGAGAGAGGGGGAGGGCCCGGGTTTGCTGGCCTAGCTTAGCGGTCCCTCCTCCATAAGGGGTCCACATCAGGGGCAGTGAAAAACAGCTGGTCTTCGTTGGGAGAGCAGTGTGACCTGGCCCATTTGCACAGACTACCCCTTTCAGATAACAGGGCTATTAACGCAAATATGAGACCAAAGAAGAAAGTGACAGCCAAGGCGTGATGTCAACTCCGACCCACACAGAGACAGACGCAGATGCACTGCTGGACCCTCCGCCGGCGGTTCTTTGATAACCCAGCCACCCGCTTCCTGAATCAGCTGAGGATGTGTGGTAAGCAAGTAAGGAGAGTGTTGTTTTTTACCTTAAAATGAAGGCTTGCCCTGGGAAAAGACTCCCAGTGATTAATCTAGGCTGTAGGCACTTAAATTCGGTTTGAAAGAAACCACAGCTGATTAGGCATTTGCTCTGTTTCAGCTTCTTTAATGTGAGAGGTCCAGTTGTGGGTGATCTCTGCCGTTTAAAACAAGAGAGTTTAGCAACCCCCACGCGCCTTTGTGAAGAAAACCAGCACACGGGATTCAGGGGGGTAAGCCTTTGAATTTCCCAGCCAGGTCTGTCCGAGTGTGATTCGAACCTGCAGGCCCGACCATCTGGCAGAATGGACACGCAGGACAGAAGCCGAGTTGAACGTCCCTGACCAGTGTGGCTCAGCTGGCCGGGTGTGGCCCCACAAGGCGAAGGGTCACAGTTCTGGGCCTGTATGGAGGCAGCTGATCCGTGTCTCTCTCACGTTGATGCTTCTCTCCCCCTTTCTCCCTCCCTTCCCCTCTCTCTAAAAGTGAATAAGTAGCCCTGGCTAGTGTGACTAAGCGGACTGAGTGATGGCCTGTGAACCAAAGGGTCGCTGGTTCGATTCCCAGTCAAGACACATGCCAGGGTTGTGGGCCAGGTCCCTAGTAGGGGGCATGTGAGAAGCAACCACACATTGATGTTTCTCTTCCTCTCTTTCTCCCTAAAAATAAATAAATAAAATCTTTTAAAAAATGAAAGTGAATAAAATCTTTTAAAGAAGAAAACAAGAAACTGAGTCGAATGATAACAAGACAAACTCGTTGTGCATCGGAATTTGTGCAGTGATTCCCACCCACACAAGCCTTTGCGACTCAGCCTGGGTGTCATTCTTCTAACCGTCCTGGTGACTCTCCTTGGGAGGAGGGACACTTTCCTTTCGCTTTACTTATTTATTTTTAATCATCACCTGAGGACTTTTTTCATTGAAAGAGAGGGAGGGAGGGACGGAGGGAGATGTGGTAGAGAGACGTCGGTGTGGGAGAGAAGGACCCGGCGCAGCTGTGTCCCCTGTGCACCCAACCGGGGAGCCAACTGGGGGCCTTTCAGTTTGTGGGATGGCGCTCCAACCAGCTGAGCCACACCAGCCAGGGCGAGAGGCACTTGCTTTGTAAAAAGAACATTCCTTCTTTGGGAGATTGCTGTAAGGGTAAGTGACAGCGTCTCTGTCAGAGACCCAGCATAGCCCTGGCCCTTGGGGGTGGGTCACCACGGGTGATGGTGGGGTGCGGGGCGCCCCGGCTCTGGCTCCTTGGCCCTCACAGATCCTGGTCCAGAAGGACACTCACGTACGCTCACCCAGTTAGCCACGGGCTGCCATCTCGTTTCCACCAGGGCCACACCAGCCAGGGTCAGTGCCATGGGCTCTGTCAGGGCACGAGCCCGAGCCCAAGCCCACCATGACCACCAGTCCTGCCTACCACTGACTTTGAAAAGAAGGTCAATGCGATATCAACCGCATTGGCAAACAGCTGAAGGGTGTGGGGAGGAGACAGAGAGATGAGGACATTGCCGGCCCAGCAGGACACAGTAATTCAGGGCCCGGCTGAACCAAAGGGAGGTGAGGTTTCATGGGAAGACCTGCAAGGTAACCGTGCACACCTGAGAGACACTAACTCCCAGCACAGGTTCGGAGTACAGGGGCGCTGACTCAGAAGGCTGTCAGGCGGAGATCTGGGGAGGGCGGCGGATAACAAATCGAACAGGCATTTACTGCGCCATGCTGGCAAGGAGTGCAGGGCTGTTTTGAGAAGCGATGACAATACACAGCCATCGTTGAAAATGCAAGGGGGCAGAGTGTTGCTGGGCATCATGTGGGTGCAACCCCACCTCGAACTCCCGGGGCCCCAACTTGAACTAAGACGGCCAGAAGGCGGCAGGGTTAGCAGGCAGTCGTTGGAATGCTACTCCGAACGACGGGTGATCTCTTTCAGAGAAGCTCAGCTGTCTTCTCGTGCAAACGTCTGTCAACAAGGTTTCTCGTGATGAGGCACCTCTGATACTACACTTCCTGTGTTCTTTCAGGAATAGGAAAGTAACTACTTAGGAAAAAAAAACAGAAAAATGAGGGCTTCTTGTAGGTTCAGCAGTATTTATTGGGTATAAATACCTGCCTGCAGCATCTCTGTGATAGGAGACGATAAAATTATCACCCAGGGACAAATCAGTTCTTAAGTTAAACTCACGTTACTGAGCTAGTGTAAGACCCATAAGGGTTTGAAAGCCCCTTCTTCCGAGTCGGTCAGGGAGCTTTCGCAGCTCTCCCCGGCCATTTCGGTACTGGTGGAGGGGGGGGAGCGGAATGGGGGGACACTGGAGCCCGGGAGGCTGGTCAGGGGAAGCCCAGCTGCTGGACGCTGGGCAGCACAGGAGGTCTGCACGAAGGAAACGTGGGTGATACTCTCGACGACCAACACTTTGCCATCAGCTGCGTGGATTCCAATCAAGGCTAGTACTTAGTGGGCACACACATGCAGAGTCTTTAATCTCTCTGAAACTAAGATGCTTTATCGATTAAATTATTAAAACCCACGTTGCATGATTATGAAGACAATTAGAAATGGCAGGTGTGTGGAAGAAACGCCAAGGTGTTAAAGCCTGCAGCAGCTGGCAGGTCCCTGCAAGTGTCCACAAGTGTGGTGACTGACCAGTGGTTGCAGCCACGGAGGAAGAAGAGCCAAAGCCGAGGTTTTATCCTGCAGTGGATGTTGGTGCTGTTTTTAGAAGCAGCCCGGGTAGGGGAATGTGTCAGCGTGGCAAGATGCTGGGACGGAGCGTCGTCCACGCTGAGTTTGAAGAGATGATGGAAAGCCCTGGCCTTTCACGTCGCCAGCACTGGCCCACTGGGGTATTTTAGGCTCTGCCGAGCACAGAGAGGCTGCAGGCACCGAAATAGCGCCGCCATATCAAATTCCGAACCGGTTTTCAACACTCTGAGAAATAGCGACATGGTAGCATTTCTGCGGGACAGGCTTTGAACACTGTGACGGAGCCTCCGTCAGACAGGAAAGGAACTCAGGGCCAGCACTTCTCAGTTCGCTGGGCCACGTGTACTTTTTTTTTCAAACATAAGTTTCTAAAGTTATAGGGACAATGCTTGGTTTCGAATTCTCATTTCATTTCATACACATCCTGGTCATGTTTTATGCAAACCAGGAGTGTCTGTTGTGGGGAAACTTCCATAACGGGGCCAGATCTGGGTTGTGAACCATATTTCACCAATTTTTTTCTTCCCTTAAACAATTGCATCTGTGTATCAGAATCAAACTTAAGAGGCAGAATGGGCCGTAAGCTGTTGCCAAAATTATGTCACTCGTTGTTCAGAGAAACTGAGGCCCAGTGGCGAACGGACTGGCCCTCACTCACTGGTGATGGGTACGGAGAAGAACCTGCATCACCGCCATCGCCACTGCCACTGGCGAGCCGCAGCCCACAGTCTGAGCCAGGGCCACAGGCAGGAAGGCCGAGGTTGGCCAGTCAGAATTTGAGGTTCAGACACTGCCGCCAGGCACAGACCCACATGCTGGCCCCCTAACCCCAACGCCCTTGTGAGGCTGGAGCTGTCCCTTCTTTACACGACAAGGATGTGGGAGACAGTGGGGTTGGCCACACCGAGGCCCCTGCTTGGGATCCGAACTCCCACCGGGGCCATGTTTGTGAGCGAGGCTGGCAAATGCGGCTGAACAGAACCACATCTCCCCCCAGGTCTGGGGGTGGGAACCTGAGCAGGTGCCAGGAGGGCAGCTCTCCCCGCCCACCCCCAGCACATCTGCGCTCTTGTCCCTTCCAGTCATGGCAGATGAGGGTCCATATTATTGACGACCCTGTAAAATCAGCTCTCCAAAGGCCCTGTCTCCAAACAGAGTCACAGTCTGCGGCGCCACTCAACCCACACCGCAAATGCCAGAGTGAGGCGCCTCTCCGTGCCCGGGGAGCTGTGCACCCTCACGCTGGGCAGCAGTGGGCAGGGCGTGGACAGAGGGACTTGATGTCACCCTCTCCCTCTCAAGGGCAGGAGAAGATGAACGGTCAGACCGAGCCTCCCACAAGCTCCAGGGGCTTCATTTCTTCACCTATTAATCAGAAACCCTGACCCGCCTTATGGGGCCCGCACACGAGTGGATAAATGTTTGCCAAGTACTGCGGGGTCCGAGTGGAAAGTCATTCCATCTGCCTGCAGCTTATATGTTATGGCTTCAGAATGATATTTTTAATGGAGTAATATTTCACAGTGATAATACAGTCAGCTAATGAAGTTCCCTTGAATGTTAATTACGGAGAGGTACTGAAATGCACCCCTGTGATTTATTCGGCCTGAAAGATCCTTTACTTTTGCACAGGATGTATCATCTAGAGAGACTGTGCCTGCAGCACTCTGCTCAGAGTCGCTTTGCCCCCTCCCCCGCCCTCCCCAGAATCCTGTACAGCTGGAAATACATTTAAATTGGGCCGTGGTGCACAGATTCTTACTGCACTGAAGTGTTTGAGAGCTTCTGCCTGACATACGGGTACAGACAAATGTCCCTAGGAAAAGCGTACTCTGCCTTGTCCCTTGGGTAAGAATCCCTTTACTTTTGGTGAGCGCATCCGTCTACCTTTGAGAACGGAAGGGCAGAGATCTTGCAGCCGAGCAAACTGACATTCAGGGACGTGTGGGAGCTCGCTCAAGGTCACCGAGTCCGAACGTGGTGGCCTCTGCGCCAACATCCATGTTTGTCTGGTTCTGTGCCGATGCTTCCCTTACAGCATGGCTCTCTCCTTCAGAACCCCCTTCACCCTGACGGCCCCGTGACCCGATGCCTAGGGAGACTGGGAGGACTCTGGGCGTCTATCCACCTTGGTCTGCACGGAGTACAACACCAACTCAAATGTACTTAGCAGAAATAAATGAAATAGAGAACAGGAAACAACAGAGAAAGATGAACCAAACTAAGTGTGGCTTCTTCAGAAAATAAACTGACCAGGCTTCAGCGAGACTGCCTGACCAAGGAGTAGAGCAAAGACCCCAGTCAACAGAACGATAGATTAGAGAGAAGACATTGCAACTGGCACTGTGGAAATTCCAAGGATGGTAAGAGGCTACTATGAACAATTATACAGCAACAAACGGAAAAACCCATACAAAAATGAAGACACTCTTAGAAAAATACAACCTACTAAAACTGCATTGGGAAGAAATAGAAAATCTGACTAGACCAATGACTAGCAAAAAGATGGAATCTGTAATCAAAAATCCCCCAATGGAGACAAAGCCCAGGACCAGGTGGCTTCACGGGTGAATCTTACCAAAGTTCTGAGGAAGAATTAATGCTAATTCATCTCAAACTCTCATCAAAAATCGAAGAGGAGGGACACTCCCAAACTTGTTTTGTGAGGCCCTCATTCCCCTAATACCAAAGCCAGGAAAGGCCACTATGAGGAAAGAAAACTTCGAGCCAACATCTCAGATAAACGTCAGTACAGAAATTCTCGATCAAACACCAGCAAACGGAGTTTAGTAGCTCATGAAACGGCTCCTTCGCCACGACCAAGCGGGATGTGTCCTCGGGACGCAAGGGTGTTGCTCGCGGTCAACCGTGGTCCGGAAATATTACATGAAAAGTTCCAGGACCAAAACAGCTCACGAGCTGTGAACTGCCTGCCGTCCTCCACAGCATGATGAAACCTCAGGCTACCCCTCTCGGCCCCACCGGGGCTGCGACTCACCCCTGGGGTCGGCGTGCTGTGCACATTCCCCACTGTTCCCCATTGCTCCCCACTTCAAGCCCTCTCAGTTACCAGGCCTGCAGTTCTCATGGTGCTTGTGTCCAAGGGACTCTTATTTTACTCAATACCACATCTGCATAACTTTTATTACGGCATTCTGTTATAATTGCTCTCTTCTCTTATTCTTGTTGACCTCTTACTGTGCCTACTTGTAAATTAAGCTTTATCGTGGGTGTGTGCGTGCAGGAAAAATCCTAGCATATGTGGGGTTGGCGCTAAGCGTGGATTCAGGCATCCATGGGGTGATGGAACACACCCCTCGGAAGGGCGGGGCTGGTGTGCTGTTGAGGGGAGGTCCTGGAAGATGAATGAATACTTCAGTAGGCATCCCCCCATGCATCCCGTCTACCCAAAGATGCCTCAACTGACCACGAGCCCCTTGCTTACAGCATTAAAAACTCAAAACAAGCCAGGCTAAGAGTCCAGAGTAGGGAAAAACGGGACCATTACACATAGGTTCCTCTTTGGGGTAGAGGCAAGGGAGCAGTGGGGGACAGTGTAGATGGACCAGGCCCGGCGTCCTCCCGGGTTGGTGGCAGCGCAGACCAAGGGAGCAGGGCCACCCACAGGAGGACCTGGTCTGGCCCCTTCTGAGCACTGGAGCGCTGTCCTCGGGCAGGGGGTCCAACCCCCACACCACGCCCCCGCTGCTGGCAGTCGGCCCCTCCTTAGGGAGCACTGGGAGTAACGGGTGAGAGTGTGTGAGTGTGTGAGTGTGTGTGTGCCTGCTGTCCCTGTCTCGGGGCCCTGACATACACTGCACGCTGTCCCGGGCCCAGCCTGGCCGACACCCCGTCCATCTGAAGTCAGCAGCAGCCGTCACCTCTCAGCCTGGGGTTTTTCCCGAGGCTTCACCCACACGAGACCTGTCTATTCACTCTGGTAACTCCATTTGATTGGTTAGAAGGCAATTCCAGGAACACGCACCTCTACAGCCACCCTCCCCAAACTGTCTACCGGACTCACTGGTTTCTCGACTCTGAGGATCAAACCCACCGGCACCGGGTTGATCTCGGCTACTTGGGGCCAGGCCCGTGGGCCGCACTGCGTGTTGTTCGTTGCCTAATGGCCCTCATCTCAGGGCAGGGATGAAGAGAGATGGCCAGGCAAGCAGGTGGGGCCATCTCTGGCCTGATTTGCCTTTGTCATTTCACGGTTACAGCCCCAGCGGCAACTCTACCTCTGGGGACAGCACGGGGTGGAAGGTTCAGCCTCACCCTCCGTCTCCTCCCTGGAGGTGGGCAGGCCGGGTGCAGGCGGGGAGATGTGTTTAATCTGGGTCTCTTCGATGCGATCCAGGGAGTGAATTTCCAAGAGTAAATGTTTTAAAAATAGTTTGCAATAAGAAGCTGGTATGGCGGTAAGAGACTGGGAGGGAAGAGGCAGTTTTGGTTTCCAATTTCTCCGGTTTTATGGTTGAAACCATAAGTCACTTAAGCTCAGTGAGGAATAAATCCATGGGGAGAGTGCTGGAGACTTGAACAGGCAAGTAAATAGCATGAACTGCACACAATGAAATGCCTTTAGACCCTGGTTTGGATGTTTATAATCGCCATCACAACTGTTCCTGTTGAAGGGAAAAAGCACAGAGGTGGTTGGAGGGCAGTGAGGGAGGGGCAGCCCCAGTGGAGTCTCCAGCATCGAGTGCGCTCCAGAAACGCCAATGGTGCTGGTGACAGGGAGTCCCGGGACGGAGGACACAGGAGAGGCCGGCGATGACAGTCAGGGCAGGAGTCACATTACCAGAAACGACCGCGGAAACGAGGGGCAGGAACTGGGGCCACCTGTTCGCGTGGTTGGCACAGAAGGGGAAGGGCGCTGCCGATCGGCAAGTGGGGAGGACAGTGAAGTGAACTGGAAGAGTACTGAGCTTCCACCTCAAGCGAGAGGAAGGAAACACTCCAGTGAGAAGGGGAGGGGAGGGGAGGAGTGGGGCGGAGCTTGCCGTGAGAAAAAGACTGAACCGCTGCAGGCAGTGAGGGTGGGAGGCCAGCTTGGAAAGAAGCTGGGAAGGAGGGCGAGGTTCTCTAAGAACAGTTCTTGGTCTGAAATTGTCCAGAGATGGCGCAGAGGTGGACCTTGCCTCCTCTCAGCTCTTTCTGGCTGACAGACGGACGTCTCCTCTCTGTCCATCCCAGAGACGTGGCCCTCTCCCGAATAGCAGCTGAAACTGCCCACATGCTCTGGGTTTCTGTTCAAACTCTGTGTCCCTGTACATTGCACTGTGTGGTCAAAGACCACGTAGTATTGTGTCCTGCGCGCGCGGACAGGGTGAAGCCATGTGAGCCCCTGCCACACGGGCGGGCATTGCGGGAATGCCAAGACCCCCGTTTTCAATGCTGATGTGTGTGGGAGAATACCACTTGAAGCTGCCCAGGAAGGGTTCGCGGTGAGTCCTGTCAGGAACACAAATGGACAGACACCAGAAATATCGTTGTCTTCTTTTTTAAGATAGGAGTTTAAAATCAAAACCATTTTTCTGAACTGTATTATCATGTGAGTGTTTTTGGTTTTTTGGTTTTGGCTCGGGTTCAACAGTCTTCACACAATCAACTTCAGAATCAATCACCGTCATCCCTCTTCGCCCTCTACCCCTGCTGGTGTCAGAGGACGTGACGAGAACTGAAATCCTGGTGAAAGACACCGACCGTGGTCATCACGGGAGCGTCCACTGTGACGACCCTTCTGATGTCCCTGCGGACACGGGGGGGTTAAACTCGGAGCCAGCACCTCTCCGACCCTAACCAGCACTGAGCAAAAGCACTGGTCAAATGTCCCCCCCACCCCAGGGGCAGTGAGATGTCTGCAACAGGAGAGATATTTTAGGATGGGGCACAAAGAAGTCATTTGGAGAAAGAATGCAAGCCATTCCGAGTTCTTGATCTGAGCAACCAACGGTCTTTAAAGCAAGCTCCCTGCTTAAACCCACCGAAACCAGCCTCCTCTCGTTCAGTCCCCACGGGGATGTTTTGATGTGGTTTCTGTTATTTTCTCGTCTTTGTTATTTCTTCACTGCCGTATTTACAGCAGCGCCGGTGACCACAGAGAATGTGTTCTCTCTGTCCCTCCTCGCACCCAGGATTGATTCACACCATCTGAGGCAGCGCACAGAAAAGGCTTCATTAATTTCCAACAGCTCATCGGACTGAAGCAACATAGAGGGTGTTAATTGAAAAGATCTGGTTTTGTGCTGTCTGTTTCATGATGTCCCAGGCCAAAAGCTTGCTGGGTTCCTCTCTTTTGCCACCTATGCATGTCTAGTGGTTTGTTTTTTGTTTTGTTTTTAACTGGCTCTCGGTTGCTGAGCCGTTGAAACATCGTACTGAGACTTGTCGTAAGCCCAGTTACTCTAAGGCGTCTGGTTGTGGGACTGCGTCGTCGCTTTGCCTCGGCTTTCCCCCAGACCAGCGAGGCTGGTAGACGGTTCCTGGGTATCGCAGCTCAGAGCGCGCCAAGCTCCGGCCCACAGACCCGCGGTTTCATGAGGAGAGCCACCGGTGACCTCCACCTGACGGAGCCCTGTCCTCTGCTCCGCAGACGGAAAGCTGGGAAAGACACCCTCTCCCGAGCAGGTGGCTGTCGCGGGCCCACAGTTGGCGCTTTACTCAGATGTCTTCACACTGTGCGTAGAACAGCGTCTGAGGCATCCATGTTTGAAGGGCCACAGGCGTGGGATTTAAAAAACTTGTTTTGTCTCTGCTGGCCTCCCTGTGGGTTCCTATTGCTTCGAAAGCAGATGGTTTGGTAAATCTTTAACTGTGAAATGTCCAGTGACCATTTCGTTTACTCATTTTTCAACTTCTGAAAGTAAATCATTTACCCTGCTACATATTTCCTGCCATTTAAATGGAATCAAACCCCCAGAGAATGGGGGTCCTGAAGGACCTGCTGGCTGGTGGGACTCCAGAAGCCCCAGAAGACGAACCCTGCAACCCTGAGGGACCCCTTGTCCCCCGCAGGTGTGGGCTTCCCGAAACTGTGCCTCCACCGTCTCCGCTGTCAGCACAGGCAGACAAGACGCTTTCTGCCTCCTTCCCGTGTCCTTCCCCTCCTCCTCCTGTCCCAAGGATCGCTTCTGTGTTTGGTTAGCACCAGAGGAAACAGTTCGGGTTTCTCATTTCCCCTCTAGCTTCTGCGTTAGACCTAAACTGCTCCCAGAACTTCCGGCAGGAAAGGAGGAGGCACGGCGGTTTCCCACCTGTGCAGTTGGCCTCGAGAGGATGCCCAGGAGGCAGCCCCTCTCCCCGTCCACGGTTACCATGCCAGTGGCCTCCCCAGCACACTTGCTCCCATCTGCTGTACAGCCCACCTCGCCCGCCGGCCACTCGCTGGCTCAGGCGCCATGCCATGCAGTGCCCAGGTGGAGTTTTACAGCCACCTCTATGGTGCTGAGTTGGCCGAAGGGTCGGTGAGATTTCACACGACCGTAAACCCATGTCCATGGATGTCATGGACTGATTTTTCATCCTGAATTCATTTGGGATGCACGGAAACCCAGCCGGCGGAGCTCCAGAGGCTGCCTGCCTCTGGCCTCCCTCCCCGAACAGGAGCACTCGGAAGGGCGGCTGTGCAGCGTCAGAGCCGCTGCCATCGGTCAGTTGGTGAGACTGTGCACCTCACATTACACCCGCGCCTTCCTTCAGCTTCGCCCACTTTTCTGTCCAGTCCTCGCCCGCTCCAGGCCTCTGCTGCGTCTCCTGCTGCCCGTGACAGCCCCTCAGCCTGCATCTCCCACGCCTTTGACACGCCCACCGTTCTTCTGCAGGCTACCCCTGTGTGTGCGTCCACTGCTTTCTCTACTCAGAATAAACCTGTGCCTTGTGGACGAGAAGACCAGAGAAGTGATGCCACATCCTTCCAAGTGCACAGAGGTGAGTTCTAACCTTCTCCGTGTGAGGCAGGGCATGTGGAGCTGCTGCTGGCGGACGAGCTCACACTGTGAGCACAGGGCGGGCGTGCAGGGACGCTCGGGTGGGACACTCGGGTGGGACTCTCGGCTGTGGAGCTGAAATCGAGGCAGGCGGCCCCTAAGATCCCTTTGTATTGACCAGAACTGTGATTCCAGTTCATGTATTCCTCCAGCAAGCACTGAGAACCACCACCACGTGCCACACACAGAGACACACTAACTCTTGTTTAAAAAAATGAAAACCACCAACATCTCAGGGCCATGTGCGAGCAGAGACGGAGAGAGCAGAGCGAGTCTATTCACGGACGACTATCGGTTTCTCAGGGAGCCCCGGAGAGGGTGGGGCCGAGAAAACCCAGTCAGGAATGATGCGGCCAGGTGTGCTGCAGTTCAGCTCAGCTCTGGTGCAACTGCCCTTAGCCAGGTCTGCAGGTCAGGGCCCAGAACCACAGGACCGCCCCTCCCACCCCCTCCGACCCCAACCGGACCTCCAGGCTGCTGTCTGTGCTTCTGGCTGACCGCTGGCTGCATTCGGGGGGCTGCCACACGCTTGCTACACCTCACTTGCCACAGCGGCTTCTGGAACTCAGGGAGGTGTCTCCTTACACTTACCAGCTCATCACAAAGGGACCCAACTCAAGGACAGGCAGGTGGCACGGGACACAGGGCAAGGTGCGTGGGAAGGGTAGCCCACCTCTGACCCCTGTGCTCGCCCACCAGGAAGCTTGTCCACACCTGTCCCGTGGGCGTGTCAGCATCACTGCAGGGGCATAATGGATGAAGTCACTGGCCAAAGGGAGTGGGACTCAATCCCCAGCCCCTCCGCCTCCCAGGAGGTCAGGGTGGGACCAGGGCATCCAGCCCTCTCACCCCAGGACTGGTTCCCCTGATACCCCGCCCCATCCCCAGGTCACCTAGGGCCTTTCCAGAAGTCACTCATGAACACAGCCACATACACCTCACAACTCTCGCCTGGGAAAGTCCAGGGTCTCTGGTGCCAGCACGGGGAGGAAGGCCAAGGGACAACTTTCTTATAAATCATGCTACGGCGGGAAGCTAAAGGGAGGCCATTTTCCCTCTCATCCCCCTTTCTGCCCAAACAGGACGGGCAGTCCCCAGGCACAGAGGGCTCCTGACACCACACCCTTCACTTGCCCCATCCCTTCTGCCGAGCGGGCTCGCCCGTGGGCCGGCCAGAGCCCAACTCCCAGTGGGCCTCACGCGCTCGCTGGGCACAGGCGGAGGTGCGTGGGCCCAAACAGGCTTTGTCCTCAGTTTCACAAAGTCAGCCTCTCAGCAGATGGGCCATCGTGTGCCTGGTGCGCACACTCCAGTGTGCTTGTGTCTGCCGAGCGCCCCGGCTGCGTGACCATCGCCAATGTGGACGACCTGACCCGTTTCGACCCGTGTGTCTGATGTCCATCGGCTCAAACCCGAAGGAGTAAACCTGCACCTGAGCAGCACTCCTGGACTCACGTACCTCCGACCGCCAGGGCGGGCGCTGCGTTGGAGCGCGAGCACCGAGCGAGGCAGACAGGCGCACACCCCCGCCCCACGCAGGCACGGGGTGCTGGGGTGTTTAGAAAAGGGGCCTGGCCGAGCGTACCTCCTCTCTACCCCGGGTTTGGGGCAGCCTGTCAAGTAAGACCACGGAAGAGCAGCAGGTGGAGAACCAGAAAGCGTTTTAATTGCTGACGTATGCCAGCTTGGAGACTGCAGCTGAGTGCAGGCCTGCTGAGTCCGAGAGGGCTTTAGCCCGAAATGGGGCCGGAGGGAGTGTGACAGAGAGGCTCTCTCACACACGGCCGACACAGGACAGACTGGAGATTTCAGTGACTGAATTCCCGCAAAGGCCCGATTTTCCAAAATGCCCAATATACAGAAGACTGGAACTTACCTCCTGACCCGTGAACACCTGCCAGGAATCTCTCTGGTCTTCAGGCCACTGAGCTGGTGGCTCGGGCTCGGACTTCCGCCCATAAACGCCTACTGGTCCCAAGCCCCGCCCCTGGCCTCACCTGTGTCCTGGCACAGCAGGCGTCGTTCAAACCACCGGTCCTCCGCCATTCCCGACCAAACCCCACTTCTTGTAGTTCATGCTGGCCCCAGCCCACCTCCTTATTTAGGCTGACACGAGCAATCCCGGGCCCACCCAGATGGACCCTGTGATCACGGGCAGTGAGAGACTGGGGCAATGGCCCGTCCTGGGGTGTTTGTCTGTGGGCAGTGGGACATGTGTGTGTGCTGGCCTGGCGGGAAGTAATGGACCGTGTGCCTGGGGAGGAAGGCTGGTGTTGGCATGGCTCTCTGGTGAAGGGACATTGCTCATGTCACAGGCCACTCCTGGTGCAGGGTGGGGCATGCTTTGCTGGGTGGGGAGACAGAATATAGGCAGCCAGGCCAGCTCCCCACGTAACGAGCTAGTCTAGGAATGATTCGTGTATGCAGGGGAGGCTGGAGGACCAGCCTGGGTGCTAGACAGACCGCACAGCAGGATGGATGCGCCTGTCAGCCCCTGGATGTGGCAGTGAGAGAAGGATGCAGATCAGAAGGTCAAGTGTCTGAGCCAGGACTGGGCTTGTGGGCAAGGCCGTGGGCTGTGTCTGGGCCCCTCGTATGTGCGCATGTGCTGGCACTTTATCCAGCTGTCGGGGTTTAGGGGTCAAGAGCAACATCCTCATTTCCCTCCCAAGTGTGCTGACCACTGGGCACAGGGCCCAGGAGAGGGTGACCTGGAGAGGAGATGTCCGGCCATGTGGGCTCGCCCACGTCTCCCCCAGAATCAAACACGTGTATCCACTGACACTAGAGCAGAGTTGTCAGTGCTGCTCTCGCGGCCGACGCAGACCCAGCACGAGCCTTTCACAGGAGAAAGAAACACAGAAGGCACTGACCGGGGCCGGCGCTTCTCCTCGTCTCGTCTCGGGAAGAAACGGGTGGCGGGCAGGCGCAGACACCGAGGAGCCGCTGCAGTCACTCCCGTCTGTGGGGATAAGAGTGGAAAAGACACGTTTGCTCTGGTTCCTGCACTCACAATTTCAACACGTCCAACAACGCGGAGACGGGCTATTCGTATCTCCGTTTCACAGCAACACCACGCGGCCCGGGCGGCTAAATAACTGGGTGAGGTCGTGCAGCTCTCGCGATGGAGAGGGCGAGGTTGAAACCTGGTTTGCGGAACCTGAAACACAGCATCTCCTGCTGTGTTTGCCCCACGTGGCCGTGGGCTCGGTGAGGAACCGCTGCGTTTTCGGGCTGGCAAGGACGAGCAGGCAGAGAGGCTCGGTGGAAACACATGGCCACCCCAGAGGCGGCTCCGCTGGAGTCAGACGCGGAGGGGTCGGAAGAACACACACGGGGGTGGGGCCTTCCCCAGAACGTGGAACTCCGCCCACGGGACCAGGCGAAGAGGAGGGATGTGCAGGCTGAGCAGGGTGGGAAGGGAACTCATGGGGGAGTCAACAGGATTAGGAGTTCCCAGGTATGTGCACGCTAACATGTTAACTGAAAGTTTTCTCTGGAATCTGACACATTTTCAGGGAAAGTTCATTCTGTTCATGAGTGTGTTCACAGGGGCCATGCTGCTCCGTGACTGGCAGCAGCTCGCCCTTGGGTTTGGATGGACAAGTAGACCTAGTGGCCGCCGCAGGCTTCCCAAGTGCTGTCTAGCTTTCGGCCCCAGGGTCTGATAGCAGCAGGTGGGGCCCAGCAGGGTCAGGGTGTCAGGACTCCCGGGCACAGCTTCCAGGGTCCCCTCTCCCTGCACTTGGAGGCAGTGACAGGCGGCAGGTGTGCCAGCCTCAGCCAGCAGCTTTAATGACCGGCTGGTCACGCAGACCCCTCGCCCTGGTCACTGGAACTCTCACTCCCTAGTGTGGCCGGCTCCCACTGACAAAGGCTTCCCTTGTTCGAGTGGGGATCTTCACAGTGAGTCCCGGGACTCGGTCCTTGGCTGGGCTCTCGTTTGTCCGGCTCCGGTGTGAGCGTGTGCCCAACACTCCTGCCATTGGTGACCCCAGAGGGGCTGCACAGTTGTGTCCCCAGGTGCCTCTGAGGCCACAGACAGTCCTGAGAACCTGTCACTCTGGGAATGAAGAAGCAGAAGCCAAGGGAAATCTAGAAGTACTTATTACACTAACTACACGACCTACTTATACAATAATTGTTAGTGCATCAGAATGACCAATGATCAGTTACAGTAGCAAAAAACAACAACCCAAATGAAAACTGCAGGCTGATTTAAGTAAACAATACAAGTAATGATTAAAATATAAAGGCAGGGGCAGCTTCTGACACGGGCTGGTCAGGATCCCCCAGGACGGCCCATCAGGGCACCCTCTCTCTCTCCTCTCTGATGTACTGCCCTCAGAAGGGGGTGCCCACAGTCGTCCCTGCAAACTCGACGCTCAAGGGGAAGTGGGCACAGACCAGGAGACTCGGACGAAGCCACGGCTGGTGGGCGGCCTCTACTGGATTCTGACCTGTGTCCATGATGTCATTGTTCACACCCTTTCCCACTTCTCAGAAAGCCCGTCAGCAGGCCAAGTGTGTGAAAAATGAGAGAGAGAGAGAACACGTGTTAACTCCATTTTATCAGAACGTCAAACCTTGCATCTGCTCGTGGGGCGTTCGTATTCTTGTAACCAGGTCGGGGCGGGGCTTGGGAGGGACCGGGGTGTCCTGGGCAAGGCCCGCTGCCCTTCTGTGTGCTCTGCCAGCCAGGTTGGCAGGGGAGAGCCGCGGGGATGGCGTAGCTGACCTCTGCGCCTGCAAGGTTCGGTCCCTTCTCCCATTCTCGGGTCTCGGAATGACACTCAAGACATCTCCTCTGCACTTTGGAAGTAGCTTTGGCAACATCCTTGTTTAGCTATAGTTCTTTTATGGGCAAATCCTTTGCAGTCTAGCTTTCTGAGGGGGACCAGGGAGCCGGTCCTTTCTGAATCCCCCCACCCTGCGGCCAGGTGGGGGGTGAGCGGGGTGTCCTCAGTGAGGTGGGTGGGCAGTGGCTGGCTTGTTCACTGCGCACCGCACATCTCTCCCCGTGGAAGCCGCCCTCTCCCCGCTCCAATCGCCAGGGATGAGTCCACCCAAGCCGATTAACTCACACCAAGGGTTTAAATGGAATGAAATAAAGACGGCTTATTTAAATCACGCATTTCGAGGATCATTAGAGCACCATGTCCTATGGATAAGGGCGATTAAAATTCATCAGTTTTGTGTATTCTTAATGCGAGTATGGTTTACCGGGTATCGTCTTTAACATGCCATTATGCCCACGTGGTGACAGCGACTTCTAATGGCCCGCACCCGGTAATGTGCACGAGGAGACAGAGTGCGGTTAAGTGTCTTTACATTATTCTTAATATAATAACGGCTCCCAGGGCCACGCACGGCTGTGAGTGCACATTAACAGGGCGCCCGCTGCGAGTTATGAATATGTGGTGCAAAGTTTTCAGGAAAAGTACTCACTGTGTATGCAAAGTAGCTGCCTTTTAAAGCTGGAAACTTGGGTGGGTTAAAATTGCTCCCAGAAATATTTCTGAAAGAAAATATTCAGAGGTAACGTGTGAAGGGAAGGGATGTGTGAATTACGGCTGCACAGTTGTCTTCTTAAGGCAATAACTCATGAAGCTGCAGAAGGCATCGAAAATGATCTTTTTATGCATGTGTGGTATGGAATCCATTCGAGCACATTTCGGTGACAAACATGCTTCATGTTTTCGCCGTCTTCATGGATGTTGCGATTTATCTTTCATTCTCGCGGACTGAGTGACAGAGGGGCGCGAAGGGACTTATTTCTCTGTGGATGTGAACTAACTCCCCATCAGTGCGGATGGTCTTAGGGATTAGGTCTCTAAACATCCATGCGGACCTTGCGTGGGTGACATCCGTGCCCACACCCGCTCCTCCCTGAACGCTCTCTAAACTTCCTGTCGCCCTCATGAACCACCCTGCACTTGGCCCTTGCACGCGGGGCCCTGTGGGTTCCCACCACTCTCTCCAGATTCGTGGTCTGTGGCCCCCAGCCCACCGTCCCCCAGACACCAGCATTTTGCAAACACTCACCACCTCTCACCCTGTGCCTCTGTCCCTTCACTCTGAATGTTTGCCTTGCCCCTCTGGACCCTTCTCAGTTTTAGAGCAGAGTGAAAGCCCCCTCTCCCCAGACCCCTGCCCCACTGGCCCCCATTCGCACACTCGGGTACTTCCTTCCCGGTGCAGTCTCGGGGTGGGCAGACTGGCCTCCGTGAGTCCTTCCCGGCCAGCGTGGTGTTAAAACAGGCAAAGGACCACTGACCTCACCAGGCTGACACAGACGCACGTTGAACTCACAGCATCACAGTGCAGCGTGCTACACTAGCTACATCCTTTCCTTTGACTGAACTGAGTTGCATCATTTCAAATTACAAGTCCTCCCTCCTTGACAAGGAACTCTGCGAGGACAGCAGCTGGGTCTTATTCTCAGGACCAACCACCATGCTAAACGTGCGAGGGTGACTAGTGGATGCACGTTGCAAAAGCCGGTTGGATATTTCCTGAAGTCACTGAGTAAACTGTGAAGAGTTTCTTCACATGTGAGGTGTGGCCAGGGTCTTTCATGGATTGCAAGGGTCCATTTTCTGCCCAATTTAACTCCTCTGCCATCGGGTGGGTGGTCCTAGCTCAGTGGGTGGCATTCATTTTCTCTCGGGGAACATAAGTGATGATGAGTCTTGCATTCAGTGGGTCCCCAAGTCCAAAGAAATACCACTTTACTCCTTGTAGCGGGAGTGTGAAAGCTGCCTGTTTGGTGTGTGGACCGGCTGGGCAGGTGCGTGCCCTGGCAGGTGACCACCGGCCGCAGTGGACAGACTGGAGAAGGCCCGAGGGGAGCCTCTGGGCCGTGGTCTCCCAGGGACCCACGCTCGTCCCATCTGGTGGCTTCCACACCCACTGGGGCCATGGCGCCCACTGGACTTTCTCAGTGACTCGAGGAGTGAGGCCACCAGGGGCGCAGCAGGAGGCCCCAGGACCAGCCGCAGATGTGGCCCGTCACGGGCACTGATGTCCCACAAGCAGAACGTGGTCACATGGCCCCACCCTACCCGAAGGCCCAGATGTGGGCCTGGAGGGAGGGGGCGGGGCTGGTGGAGCCTCCTCCAGGGGTCCAGGCTGCGCAGGGCCAGGTGGGCAGCTCCCCAGGTCTTCCCTACAAAGAGCTCACAGCCTCCTCGGTTTACTCGGCCAACGTGCATTTACCACCTGGCTGCTACGGGCTGTGGCCTAGGCTGGGGGGCACGGGGCACATGGGGCTCAGTCAGATTCAGTCCTTGTCCTGAGGACTTTTATCCCCCGGGAGAGGAGCTCCGACAGGCACCTCAATAGCTATGACGCATTTATCGGCTTTTGTGAATTAGGCTGCAACGACCAGTGATGGGGAGATTGTCTGTGAGTCGTGTATGTAATGTAAAGCATTAAAAACTGGCGAGAATGTACGGGGACCAGGAAGAGCCCCAGGAGACAGAGCCGCTGGAGGGACTGGGCAGGCTTGGGAGAGAGTGGTGTGGGCCTGGACTGAGATGGGGTGGGGGGACTTTGGGTACAGACGTGGGCAGGAAGGAGCCCCGAGGACTTGATGTCAACCTGCGGACAAGGAGAAAGGCGCAGGCCTGGTCTACATGTGCCCAAGATGTCTCCAGGACAGATGGATGGTCTCCAGGAGAAGAAAACCTCACTCAACAAATGCAGTAGGGTCGGGGGGAGGGGGTCTGAGCCGCGTGGGGAGAGCAGAATGGAGGGCAAAGTTCCCTGGGAGCCCATACCCCTTTGATTGCTTCGAAGCTGGGTGAGCACCTTGCCCCTCCGTCTCCCTCCTTCCCATGCTGAACAGAGCTGGGTGGGCCATGTTCCCGCAGTGTGGGGGGGAGCTTTCCGTCTGTTCACAGGGACAGCACGTATTCCTGCAGAAAGGATTCTTCCCAGTGGCCCTGACCCCACAGAGGGTGCTCAGTTTGTTCTCTGAGCACTTGGGCCCGGCCGCACTTGGAGGGCCAGTCCCGATATGCGGGGTGGGGCACTCCACTCCGGGCACAGCCCTTGACAGACAGGGACCCAGTGGAGAAACGCTCACCTGTGTTTCAGTTCACACGCTGAAAAAAATCTCCGAGGAAACCGTTAGTGTTTCTCACTGATAGCAGGCCAAGGGCGGGGAGAGTGACTGGTCTGAGAGGAGACGGCGTCCCGGGCGCAGAAGGGCCCTGCGGTCACAGGCCTCACCCCTGTCTGGGGCTCTGGAGAGGCCACACGCCTCCTGGGGAGAGTCACACCTGGCTTTCCAGCAGGTGACTGTGCTTGCACACACGCACGGGCTCTCCAGGCCCCTCCGAAGGGCAGACCACCCTTGGTGTAAGGCCGTGAGAGCCCATCAGCACCCTCCAGACTTCACAGGTTCGTCTCTGCTCACACCACTTCACCTGACTCGCATGCGTCTCTTTGAAAGCAGCGACACTTGCTTGCTCTAGACAGACTTCGAAATTGGTACGGCTCCAACCTGCAACACAGGCCTGGACCTCCTGCGTCCCTTCACAGTGGGCAGACCAGAGAGGCGCCAGGCACAACATGCGGGCACGAGGCTTCCCTGTGGTGGAGTCCCCTGGACCGCCCACAGGCTGAGCGGCTGCAGTGGGAAAATGCAACAGGGACGCCCTCCGGGCTTTTGTCATGGACACGGCCTGTAGAAAAGGGGACCCCTCCACACCAATTTTTGTTAGAGGGTGTTCTGCTCTTGGGCTAGGTCACAGAATTCTGTTTGCACGCCTTCCCATTGCTAGAATTCTTCTGAACCCCAAGTTCCCACCTGGATGACAGGAACGGCAACGATGTCAGAGTGACACCTGCTGAGTGTCGGCGGCCTACTACCTCGCACCACACATGCCTTCCACGCCCTCCGCCCGTCCCTCACGCTGACCTGCTGAGACAGGTGCCCTGACCCCAGGTTTCACACGAGGAATTCAGACTCAGAGAAGGCAAGTGATCACACACGAGCAGCACAGCCACTCACACAAGCTGCTGGACTTAGGCTTCCAGGGTCCCGCTTGGCTGAAGTGACAAGCGGGGTCTCTTGTCACCCTCCCCACTTTGCCCCTCCTCCACCAGCCCGCCCACCCCTGGTCTTCTGCTCACTCTGCCTGCAGTCACCTCTGCTGCGCTAGGTGCTGGTCTCCAGCCTGTCACGGGCACATACAACGTGGCCGGTGGCCAAAGCCACGGTCACAGTGAACCTACAAGGTCGCCTGAGCGGTTTGGTGTTCCTCCAGGTGCAGGTGGGCGTGGGGGCCAGAACACTCCGAGCTGTGTTGGTCCCACTTGGATGCGTCCTGGGAGGTGGGATTTACATTCTCTCAAAGTGGCCCCTTGTTCAGTCTCTGCCTTCATCCTCGTTCGGGGACAGTGTCCTTCCACCTCGACTGCCCTGCTCTGCCGAGCCCCTGGGGGGCAGGGCCCAGTCCTTTCCAGAGGGACAGCGCTGTCGGGGGCTCTGGCTCCCGCCCACATGGGTGGAGGGGGTTGGGTTGGAAAGAGACGATTCTGGATTCTTTATCTGAGAGTTCTCTCAATTCTCAAATACAATCTGACCATCCCTGACTTCTTTTTCAAATTGAGAGCTGATGTTGAGAATTTCTGGCCTTCTGACAGATTTCCCACATCGGCTGGAGGATATTTCCACCCTGCACCCCCTTTCCCACTCCCCCACCCCGTTTCTCTTCGTTATCATCAGGAACCAACATGCATTTCCTTCCCAGCCATTTGCCGCCACATCTCACCCACTGCTGCTTTTAGGGAATTTTATCTGAAGGTCCCTTTGTCCTCCGGCACCTTCTCCGTAGGAGCGAGGCTGTATTCCGATTTATTCAAACCCAATCAGCAACCGTTAATGAATTCCTGAGGGCAGGAGATCAATTATGTTCTGTTTATAGTTAATTAATTTCATGTTGCCACGCTTGTCTTTTAAAACTACTTGAAGCCATTGGAGGAAAGCCTATTTGTGATACGTTCTTATCTTTGAAGAAGTTTTTTCCTCCTTTTTTTAATGGCTTCTACTGAATTCACAAAAAATATCTCAGCTTCCTCAGGACACTCAGGACAGACACAGTGACACACTCGGGGTCCGGCAGGAGTGACACCCGCTTGAGTGTGGTGGGCAGGGCAGCAATATCGGTGTAATAATTCACAGTTTTCACTTGCACATTGCACCTACAATGTCACACGGTGTGTTTGAGGGTGACAGTGTTATGTTACAGAATGACATGCTTATGATTTTGTAATAAAAAAAAGGGGGGGACATTATTTGTGCCCAACCCTGTATATATTTTAATCCTCACCCGAGGTTTTTTTTTTTTAGAGACAGAGAGGATGGTGGGCAGGGACAAGAGAGAAAGACGCCTCAATGTGTGAGAGAAACGTGGATCGGTTGCCTCCCATTCGTGCCCCACCCAGGGATTGAACCTGTAACCTAGGTATGTGCCCTGCTTGGGAATCAAACCAGCAACTCTTTGGGACGACGCTCCAACTGACTGAACTACCCAGCCAGGCGACAGTGATATTTTCATTAGCAAAAGGAGCCTCACAGATTTGGTTCCTCACACATGTTCTTATTTCCTCCAGAACAGATTCAACCCCACGCTCTTTTCTGGCCCCAAATAAAACTCAGGGGTGCCGTGTATTGTGTGTGCGATTTCCCGTTTGCCTCTCTTTCTGGTGCACGTGGCCATTCATCTCCCTGTGCTCAGCAGTCTGCAGGGTGCACACAGTAGGTGCTGTTTCATTGGAAGACCTAGACACGTGCTGCATTCAAGCAACAGGAAGTGATGCAACCTGATGTGATGCAACAGGAAGTACGAGACAGTTGTGGCGGGCGGCGGGGATGGCTGGTCCCACAGACATCTCTGAAGCGACCACAGACAGACGTCCTGAGTTGACCCAGGGAGAGCGGCTCTCAGCCTGTGACTCCCTGACGCGTGGGCTGCCCTTCAGAGGAAAGGCGACATCAGTGGGTTCCTCACCCACTGTAATTGCTAAATGAAGGACTGATGAACCAGTGAACCGGTGAATCTTGGGGAAGTTACCCTGAAGGCATGAGTGGAACCAGGGTAACTATTTGCTCTCCAATTAATATTGTTAATCACTAATTATCATAAAATTAGTGGAAATAATTAAATCATCACCTTAAGGTAAGTGGAAGTAACACCACCAAGAACAAGGGGGGAGCAGAGTTCGCAGGGTAAAGCATTCTGAGACATTCTAGGAGTAAGAGAGAAACAGTGAAAATTTCAGGCTCTGTTAGGGAGTTGGAAATCAAGTCAAATTGTTTAAGATTTTAGCATTGACACTAAAAGAGTAGAAATATGAGCTATAATGCCTCAAGTAGCAGAGAGAGAGAGAGAGAGAGAGAGAGAGAGAAGTAAGTCTTATCAATCAAATAATCAATTAGCAGGCTGGAAAGAATAAAGAAACACAGGAAAAAATATGAAAAAGAGGAAACACAAAAGAAGGTGGCATAAATGAATCTAAGTCAATCAGTAATCACAATAACTGTGAATACACTAAATGCACCAATTTAACAAAAAAGCTGACCCAACTGCATATTTTCTTTAAGTGTGCCCAGTCTGGACGGACCAGTGTCCCCTCGTGTGGAGGAAGATGGAGTGAAGCAGAATCGTCACTCTGGTGTCCTTTTTACTTCTTAGGATTTGGACGGCTTCGCTGTGACCCGGCGATGCAGGAAACCAGAGTGAGGTGCTGACACCACTGAGTTTGCCAGCACGTTACCAAGCAACTCTGCTTTAAGGGGGGCTGGGAGTGAGGTCTGCAGCTCAAATCCTGGCTCGCCCCTCGACTCTGGAACCCAGAACAAGGGAAGATGTTGGCAGCTGTTCCCTTGCCTGTAACAGAGCTCAGAGAATCCGCTTCATATGGTCATAGGGAGGGTTAAACTGCACGATGAATTTAAAGCATTTAAGGTTAAATGTACGTTAGCACCCCTCTTTTCCCCCGTCACTCTTGGGGGAGCGAAACTCATCCCGTGTCAGCTACCCGGCAGAGATGGCGGTGTGCTGGAAGCTCTACAGAGAACTTAAGGGGATCCCCAAGTCTCTGCCTTTCTCACAGGCTGCTGTGTGACACTGATGCTGCTGGTCCGAGGACGCGGAGGCTGACGGTGGGACAGACTCGGGAGCCTGAACCTGCAGGAGACCGCGGCCTGCCCTTCGCCTGCCCCGCTGTGGAGCAGTGAGGAGGGATTCTCCAGGAGGCCGCCTCTAGGCTCCCCGTCAGTGCCTTTGTGCCAAACTGAAACCTAAGGGTTTCAGCTGAAACAGGGACGGGTCTCAGAGCGCCTCTGTGTTGCTGTGACGGATGCTGGGCATTCCGAGCCCGTGGAAGGGAACCCCAATCCTAGCACGTCTGACTGTTGGGTTTGAACTTGGGTGGTTTGACTCAGCGCACAGCCTTTCCCCAAACGCCTCTTGCTCCTGGGATTTGACCAAGGCCCTTATACCCCTGGGCTCAATCACCAGGGCTGTTCTCACAGTAATTATTAAAAAGAAAGAAAGAAACACTTAAAATTGTTCTTTAAGTGCTAACTTCTTAGATTTATGGATTCAATAAAAAACAGTGCCTCTTCAATTTTTCAGGTCTTGGGCTGATGTATACGGGCCTTGCTGGCACAGAAATTAGATTAATTTTTTTTTCTTATTGAATTTGGTCTGAAATGCTTAAACTGGAAGGGAGACGTTCAGAAAGAAATCTCATTCTCCCAATTTTCTCACAGGCTTGGGCTTTGGGAAGAGAATGGGGAAGCCCCGAGGAGGCCTTCCTGGTTGACCTCTGGTCACGCCCCGCCCGCCCGGCCCGCGGGGAAGAGACTGCCGCTGGTTTCTCATCAGCGGAGCTAAGGACCCTGCTGGTGCTGCCAGGGGTCGCAGCCTGTCACCATCCACAGAGGCAGGGGTTTGAATTTTTCAGGGTTCCCCCAGTGGAGCCCAACTCTTTCGGACTCACTCATCAAGAAGGAACTTCGGGGAGACGTCTTCGGTGGATTCGGAAGAGCTCATTTGTCAGATCTCGACTTTCAGATTTCTGGGCTGCAGCTCCGGCAGCTCTAAGGACGGCCTTTCTCTGCTGGGCCCCGATTTCCTTGCTGGGGCGCGGTTTGATCTCGGGGAGTCCAGTGGCCCCCCGCGCCCTGGATGAGCACGGCTTGGAAGAGTAGGAGACAGCTGCGAAGAGTGAACTCGAGGTCCGCCTGCCTCCTTCGTTCCCACCCCGGGGTCCTTCCAGGCTGCGCTGTGAGGATGATCAAACCCTCCGGCGGCCCGTCCCGCGGCAGGTGCCCCTCGAGGTGTGGAATTGGTTTCCTCACCTTGCGGGACCAGCGGTGTGACTCCCACAGGGCTTGCGGTCTGCTGCCTGGGGTGGATGTCCCTGCCACACAGGTGGCAGGTTACATAAAAATATTTCTTTTCGAGAAGCTATTTTCAGATGCATTGTGAGAGAACGTCCCCTCTGCTGGGTTGCCCACGCCATGGAGCCCTGGCAGGAGGGTGGGGCTGGGTCTGCTGGCAGTGGGGAAGTGACAGTGGTTGTCAGAAGGGCTGTGTCCAGCTGTGTCCAGGCCGTGGCACCGTGACCACTGACACGGAAACTAAAGAAACGCCGGACCATGTGGCCACCCAGCCGGGGGCAGTGACAGATTGCGGCAGGTCATTGGTGCGATGTAGAGTCAAGTTCTGGTGAATGGGGGTGTCACACTCATTGTCACCAGGGTCCACGTCAGCCTCACGGTTGCCTTCAAAGGGCAGAGTGCAATGTTAGGACTGTATACATGTCACTGCTCCTTAACTAGGGCCAAGGAGCTGGGTGCTGCCGTCGGGTAGAAACAAGGAGCCAGGCCGGATGAAACAAGGTGGAGCTCGGCATTTGGCCCATGGGCCTTGTGTTCGCCACCTGTGCTCCAGCAGGAAGAAAAGGTTTACAGTACCGTGGAAATTACCGGGCGGAAATTCAGGTGCCTTTTCTTTGCTTTTGTTGTTTCCCCTGCTCCCCTTCCCTCACACCCCGGAGGAAACACCCCAGCTGTTTCCAGTCTCTCGCCCACAAGAGCAGAGACCAGATTGGGGGGAAATTTATTTATCTTTGACGGATGAATGGCGCAGGCCCCTTCTGAGGAGTGAGTGTTAAGTGGGCTTTGACTCTCGGAACATCGCTGGGCATCTGTGTGCGGGCACCGCCAGCGAGTCAGAAATGCACTAGAAGTCAGACCCACTGCTGTCTGTGAAGTGCCGACGTCGTACAGCCCTGTAGGAGTCAGATACCTCCTTTCAGAGCCCGCTACCTGGTGCGCCGCACCAAGCTCTCCGTCCCTGCACCTGTGACCCGCCCACAAGCCAGCGTTCCGCCTCGGGTGCGTGACTCCGGCAGTGAGGCCCCAGGGGACACTGCCCCACGGAGGAGGTGGCAAACTCTTCAGGTCCTGCTCTGCACCATTGTTCATCTCCCGCCTCACAGAGACCCCCCTATTTCCTCTCGGCAGCCCTTCGGCCCCTCAGCAGGACGAGAAGCTTCGGAGAGGGAGAATGTGGCGGGGCCCTCATGCCCCCCGGGGGCTGACTGCAGCCCCCTCCACTTCATCCAGACAAGAGAGACATCATTCGTGCTCTTAAATGGCAGAGCTGACCTTATGATCCGTCACAGCTCTGCTACAGCAAGAAAATGCTGAAGAAAAAAAACCCTTCTGCCACATCTTCCTAGACTCCTGGAAAGACACTGCATAAGAAACCAAGAGCCTGACACACAATGAAGACAGCTCCCGGCTCTCTCTCCTTAATCGGAGATGCTCTTTCGTAAGAAGCTCTCTTTCATTTCCACGGACTTCAGGGGAGACTGGGGTGGTGTGATTAAACTAGAAGATTCTACACAGGCGATCTAACGGTGTTGTTTATTTCAGAGCCGTGGGGCGGGAGGGGAGGCCCAGACTGAGGTGGGGGCCCGACGGTGCCTCTCGTCCAGGTTACACGGGAGTCCACGACCCTCACTGGGCCGCTGCCGGAACAGGTGCGAAGGTGAACCGAGGACCCGGCGCAGTGCAAGAGTGCCGTCTGTGTCCAGGTTACATGTGCACGTGTTGCTTTCTCACCACGAAAGTCACCACCTAGTTTGCTATTTATTCGTCCATCCACCCCAGTCTGCGAACATGCGTGACGTTTCTGCATAGTGCTGGACGTCACACTGGACCTGAGGGTGCAGAGACGGGTCCCTGCAGCCCTGACCTCACGTGACTCGATCTCGTCTGCCCGCCCACCGAACAGCACTAGCTCGGACTGTGTCCTCCTAGGACGTATGTCCACCTCCGAGTGTGGGGTGTCCAACCTTGGGGTGGGGCCTTCTTTGGAAATAGGGTCTTTGCAATGTAATTAAGTGCCGTGTGACCAGGCCAGGTCACACTGCACATGCGTGGCCCTGATCCAGTGATTGGTGTCCTTACAAAAGGAGGGACCTTTGGACACGAATGCATTCAGGAGGCAGCCAGGCAGAGAGAGAGGCTGAGACTGGGCTGGTGCAGACACCAGCGAGGAGAGGTGACGGCCACCAGCAGCTCGAGAGACAGGGAGGGCGCTTCTGTGGCCTGGGGGCCGGCACGGCCCTGCTGACACCTTGGTTTCAGATTTCCAGCCCCCCGAACAGACGGTCGATTTCTGTCATTTGAAGCCACTGAGTTTGCAGTAACTGGCTCACGTCAGCCCCCGCAAAGCACTGCAGATTTTGGTTGTGATACGAGCTACAGCAGCCCCTGAACGACCCTCTCCTCTCAGTTGTGCTTTTGCAAAACCATTCCGTTCCAATGGGGAAAGCTCCCCAGCCCACGGTCACTGCGATCTGAGAGGCACCCTCGACCTGCTCTCTTCCTCTCACGCACCCAGTGCCCTCCCTCTCTTCGCTCAGGGCAGCCGCTGCCTCTTCCCAGCATGTGTCTGTGAGGCCGAGGCTGAGGCTGGCTGGGTGCAAGGGGAGGACGTCTGTGGGGCAAGAAAGACCAGCAGTAGGGGGCTTGCTAGAAGCTGGGGGCTTCGTAGCTGCTGTGTTCAGCCCAGTCACTCGCAGGCTAATGGTTAATATGTGCTTCTAACCTCAAGTCCAAGTGCTCTCTGTGAAAAGTGAAGATGGAAGGAAAATGATATCAGGGCCTCTTAAAATTGGAATTTCTACTTGGCCACGTCTGGACAAATAGGAGCTGGCCAGGCCACATTGCTTCTCCCCGCACAGATGGATGTCATTTCAACCCAGAGAGCCGATGGTCAGGTGCCACTGCTAGTGTGCAGACGGGAGTGCGTGGGGACCCGCCGACGGGGCGAGCTTCTCGCCAGTGTGTCCCAGGAAACGGGAAACGCAGGCTCTCGTGGGGACTGCGGGTGACCACAGAGACGTTCTAGATTAATGTGGTGCAATTATCAATTAGCGGTAAGCGTCACACTCCCTCTGGAATCTCATTACCGCCCAGCCCCTGGGGCGGGCCAGGATCGCGTCTCCCATGGAAACTGAGGAGGCCGAATTATGTTGTTTTGTGTGTTTTTTCTTGATTCAGAAAATAGGTCTGCGTAGAATAGAATATTCACAGCCACTACTTTTCAAGCCTGTTCAAATGAGCACCTTCCACAAAGGATAGGACAGAACATGAAGGGCTTGTTAGGGTGTTGGGCAATGGGAGAAATATAAATCACCTGCATGAGTTAGATAATTTTTATTTTTTTTTTCAAGGAAGAGCCTTCTTCCTTCTTCCCTCCCTATATTCTCCAAACCTCCCCCCCTCACTTTCTCATCTCCGATCACGTATAAAATCTGAGAACACACATACACACACACAGGCCTATCCAACCAACAGAAACTATTCTCATGGGCATTTTTTTAAAAATATGCCTTCCTAAAATATTTTCCTAAGATAACAATGCTTGAGATTCATCCGTGGAAAACAGCATGGGAATCCCTCAAAAATCAAAACCATAACTACCATACGACCCAGCAATCCCACTTCTGGGAATTTGCCCGAAGAAATCTAAAACACTAGTTTGGAAAGGCACCGCATCCCGGTGTTCACTGCAGCGTTGGTTACAGTCGCCACGGTGCGGAAGCAGCTCGGGTGTCCACCCACAGATGAGTGGGGAAAACGCTGTGTCACATTCATACAACGGAATAGTACTCAGCCCCCAAAAGAAAGACATCTTGTCATTTGTGACAACACGGATGGACGTAGAGGGTATTGTGCTAAGTGCAATACGACAGAGGAAGACAAATACCGTATGATTTAACTTACATGTGGAACCTAAAGAAGGAAATAAACGAACAAACAAACAGAAATACGGTCAGAAATGCAGAGAGCAAACTGATGGTCACTGGAGAGGAGGGGTGGGGGCGGGGCGTTAAGTGAGAGGGTGACCAGTGGAGAGGATGACCAGTGAGAGGGTGACCAGTGAGAGGATGGCCAGTGAGAGGGTGACCTGTGAGAAGGTGACCAGTGAGAGGGTGACCTTTGAGAGGGTGACCTGTGAGAGGGTGCCAGTGAGAGGGTGACCTGTGAGAGGGTGACCAGTGAGAGGATGACCTGTGAGAGGGTGACCAGTGAGAGGGTGACCAGTGAGAGGGCGACCAGTGAGAGGGTGACC
>PVIA01001869.1:0-23884 GCA_004024845.1 Tonatia bakeri
GCCGTCCCTCCTCCGGGCACTCAGAGCATGTGAGCGTGTTTTATACAGCCTTTGCACAGAACACACTTCCTCCTCTTCCTCTCCTGGTTAGTTGACTCTGACATGTTCTGCGGTATTCAACTTAAGTCTCGTTTTCTTCAGGGAACATTCTGTCATCCCAAACCTGATTTGGGGCCCTGCCCTCAGTGCTCCCACAGCCTGCTGCACCTACCTGGTCAACAAAACAGAAACACTAGTTGCTGGATGTTTACTTCTTGAGATCGAAAATATCTTGCTTGACTTCTTCTACCAAGTCACGACAGGACTAATGCAGTAGGCACTCAACGAATGCTTTTTACAGAAAGAAAGGAGCCTTCCATGTGCACCTGCTGGACACTAGCAGCCTACCCGACACTCCCAGCCTACCTACTGTTTGGCTTCTGAGTGAAGGAGAGCAGCTGGGTTTGCTCTCAACGCTCCTTCTCTTTCTCTGTCCCTTCATCGAGACTCCTCCTTTCTAATCTGTATCAATTTAGGGAAGGTCTGGTATCAGCTATGTGTTTGGAAATTCTTTGACAGGAGCGGATTCACTTGCTGTTACTTTGCCCAGCATCTGCTTTCAGCTGGTGTGTGTCTGTTATACAAGGAAAGACTGGATTCCAGTGAAATCGGTTTCAGGGCAGAAGCACCTTACTGCCCCTTGCTTTCTTACTTGCGACTCCAGACTTTAATATCAGGTTTAATCCCTCTGAGATGCCCGGAGTGTGCTCAGGGTTCTGCTCTGCAGGTGGTTTCACCTGGCAGTGAGTTCCGAGGGGCTTCTGGGGGCTGACGGGAAGAAGTGCCTGTGCTGCAGTCGCTGAGCTCAGAGACCGCCAGTCCGTTCGTCAGTTCTGTGTCTGTCTGGTTTTCGTTTTGTCTTCTCTAAAGCAGTGATACTGAAATTTTGGTTTATTTCAGAATCATTAGAGTAAATCAGTAAAGAACAGATTCTAGGGCACCATCCTAAGACTTTCTGATCCACACAGTCTGTAATAGGCTCAGGAAATCAACACTTTAATGTGTTTACTAGAAGATTCTAGAGCAGATGACACATACCAATTTGTGTAGACGATACTTCCCTTCTCTTCTCTCCATCCAATCAGAAGATAGAACCTCTCTGGGGTTCTATTTATTCTATTTCCTTCCCTAGATAGACTTCAAGTTCTCCTGACTTGAAGAGGTGAAACTCATCCGTTAGTGTCCTTTTTAAAGAGTGAGTCCTCTGTCTCTTTTACCTTAGCCTTGCAGTATCATTTCAGTTATTTGTCACATGGGCTCTCCATGACCTTGTGACCAAGAATGTCCATCACCTCAGCTTTATCAGGATGCAGGGCATGGTCAGGAAGCAGATCATGCAGAATACACTGTCAGGGGGGCTTTGGAAAGAAAGGGAGTCTCTTGGGGTCTTCCCACCCCGGCCAGAAAGATGATGGGCAGGTGAGAAATAGGAGAGCTCACGTTTTGTAACATTCCTTCCGGATTCCTTGTTTTAACATTTGACATGGGTTTCAGGTTACTACAAATAGTGTCAGGAAAAATAAAAATGTTCCTGAAGAGTAAAATTACAACTGACGCCAACACAGAGAGAGAAAAATTTCCAAAAGTTTGAACAGTTTTTAAGTGACATCCATACATTTTGAATTACTGATTCATAATTCCCAAGTAATATAATAATCATGCATTTTACAAAAGATATAGTAGATTAACCTAGGATATATATTAATGTTTATAAATTTTGGTTTATTGCAGCATTTAATTTCTAACATGATTAAATTTCCTAAGTGTTCCTGTATCATAATCAGGACTTAAAAATGAATGACAACGAAAGCATTGTTTCCCATTGCTGTGAATCCAGAGCCCAGGGCACAGCTCCCACTGTGCGTCATCCTGACCAATCAGGTGTTCTGCAGTTTTCACCCCACTGGCTGCCGTTTTCATGTCGGTGAGGGAGGGCGGGCCATTCAGTCCATCACAGACTCCAACCTGTGGCTTCTTGGAGCTCCTCTTAGCCCTTCCTCCTTTTGTTCTGATCTTCACACACCATTTGAAAGGGAAGCCAGTACCACAGACTCAGAGTCTTGACTTCACTATTTAATTCTAGGCTTCTTTAAGAAAGGGGTTCTTTCTTCCCCAAGCTGGTTTCTTTTGTAATGAAAAAGCTAATTATCCTTTAAAGCAACAATTTTTTTCTTGCTTTTCGTAATAAAACTAGGAGGTAATTTAGTAAGTTCTAATAGTAAGTTAATGAGTTTCATCCAAGAGCTGGTGTTGTGTAGTGCGTATTTTTGTGTATATAATGTTTCTAAACTAAGCCCAGTTGATTTTTTTTAAATTTTATCAGCAAGAAAGAGAGGCTAAAAGCAGACTCACAGCTCCTCAATGTGTTTAATAGGAGAATTTAACAGCACCCGAACATAGTCACTGGGCACACAGAAAGCTCTTTGCCACACAATGACCAAATGTCCGAGACCAGTCACTCTGACAGGTCACAGGAAACCTTGTGTTCACAATGTCCCTACTGTGCTGGTTGCCCATGGAACACAACTAACCTATTTCCCTCACCCTCACAGGAACAAAGCAGAATGCCTGTAGGTGGGTGGGTTGTATATTGGGAGGTGCACGTGGCCGTGGACCTAACCTAAATGAAAAACACACCTAAATGAAAGTGTGTTTTTCTTTCATCACAACTCAGGAGCCTCGTGATTCAATTCATCACCTTGTCAAACATCACAGTAGACTTACTATCTCGGGGAGTCTTGATAAGAAAGATACAAACTGGGAAAATGTATGAGGGAAGAAATAATATCAGTGACATGAGTGAAAGCCTCCTGAGAGCGAAGCAAGTGGCATTGTTCCCTCTCTGACCCCTCCCCCACATACAGCACCACAGCGCAGCAACATGGCTTGCCCCACCCTGGTGAATATCTAAGGCTCTGCCCCTTACAGTGTAACAGGGATGGCAAGAAAAAAATATAGGGCCCAAATGAAAGAACAGATCAAAGCTCCAAAAATAGAACTAAGTGATAAAGAGATAGCCAACCTACCAGATGCAGAGTTCAAAACACTGGTAATTAGGATGCTTATAGAAATGGTTGAATATGGTTGCAAAATAGAGGAAAAAGTGAAGACTATGCAAAATGAAATAAAGAAAAATATACAGGGAACCAACAGTGAAGGAAAGGAAACTGGGACTCAAATGAATGATTTGGAACAGAAGGAAGAAATAAACATTCAACCAAAATAGAATGAAGAAACAAGAATTCAAAAAAATGAGGAGAGGCTTGGGAACCTCTGGAACAACTTTAAACCTTCCAACATCCAAATCATAGGGTTGCCAGAAAGAGAAGAAGGAAAAAAAGAAATTGAAAACTTACAGTGAAGGAGAACTCCCCTAATCTGGCAAAGGAAATAGACCCCCAGGAAGTCCTGGAAGCTCAGAGAGTCCCAAAGTTGGACCCAAGGAAGCATGCACCAAGGCACATCATAATTACATTGCCCAAGATTAAAGAGAAGGAAAGAATCTTAAAAGCAGCAAGAGAAAAGGAGACAGTTATCTACAGGGGATTTCCCATAAGACCATCAGCTGCTTTCTCAAAAGAAACCTTGCAGGCAAGAAAGGGCTGGAAAGAAATGTTCCAAGTCCTGAAAGGCAAGTAACTACATCCAAAATTACTCTATCCAGCAAAGCTATCATTTAGAATGGAAGGGCAGATAAAGTGCTACCCAGATAAGGTCAAGTTAAAGGAGTTCATCATCACCAAGCCCTTATTATATGAAATTTAAATCAACTTATCTAAGAAAAAGAAGATGAACAAAAATATGAACAGTAAATGACAATAAACTCACAACTATCAACAACTGAACATAAAAAAACACAAACTAAGCAAACAACTAGAACAGGAACAGAATCATAGAAATGGAGATCACGTGGAGGGTTTTCAGCAGGGAGGGGCCGGGGGAGAATGAAGGAAAGGTACAGGGAATAAGAAGCACAAATGGTAGGTACGAAATAGACAAGGTTAGGTTAAGAATAGCATAGGGAGTTCTATGGATTAGCCAAAGAACTTACATGTGTGAACATGAACAAGAACTAAGGAGAGGAATGCTGGTGGGAGGGGGGGTTGTAGGTCGTAGGGGAGTAAAAGGGAGAGAAAAATGGAACAACTGTAATAGCATAATCGATGAAACATATTTTAAAGAAATAATGCTTTAGAAGGCACTAAGAACAATATAAGGCAAATAGACTTCTTTATTCAGTCATTGAAGTCGATCGCATTTTTCAGGTAATTGAAGATACAGTATGATAGGTACAGAGACAGAGACAAATGTGTGGATTTTTACACAGATTTTATTTTGATTTTATATTTGCATAAAACATATGTTCATATATTTTATAGATACATAAATTTTTAAAGTAGATTGTAATTTATTATATCTAAAAAACCTAAAAAGTTGAAATTTGCTTTCAAGGAATCTACCGTATTTACAGGGCGGAATAAAAGTAAATTTACAGTTGTGAGTACATGAAACAGTTTATTCTTGTATTATCATTTATTAATTATTGTGTTATTTCCCATACAAACCACTGTAAACCTACTTCTGCCCCACCCTGTATTCCACTATGTATATCTACAGTATGTATATAATTTCCAGCCTTCTAATTCTTTATATACACATATAACATATGTACAATGACATAAAGCTGGAAAACTATTTCAATCAGGACAAAGTCACAAAACAAACTTCAGCACGTGCCGCAGAGAATGCAGTTTAGTGGAGTGTTCAGAATAGCATGAGGTTAATTAAGTGAGGACTCTCAGAAAAGCGGGATTTACACCGAAAGGAATCAGTGCGTGGTATCGATAGAAAGAAGAGGACCCTGTAGTAGATAAGATCTCGTGCGCAGGAAGCACAGAGAAGGGAAGGGGCACGCCCTCTCAGTTGCCAAGGTGAAAACCATCTTCGACGCCCGTGCCTGCTCACACCCCACCCCCAGCCCCCCAGCTGATTCCGTTCATCACGGGTGCTCTGGGCCAAACCCGTTTAACGTGCCACGCAGCTCGCCTGCCTCGTACGGCTGCAACGCAGGTTACGTAGGCTCAGGGACTTTGACCCCTTGGGTTCATTATTCCATCCCCAGCATTTAAAGTAGGGCCTGACACAGTAGTAGGTCCCCAGTCGGTATCTGTCGGATTAAAGAAACATATTTATTTGTGTTGGGTGCAACAAGGAAGCTAGTTGGAAGGGAAGTGGGTGAAATTCGACCTACAAGAGGTTCATTGAATAGATTTCCAAATGAAGTGTGTTGAGGGCCTCTATTAAGATTGTACTTCACAGGATGGTACACTGATAATTAAATGAGAAGTAGAACTCAAAAGTAATATCTAAGTATAGATCCTAAAATAAACAGCCCCACATTATTTCTTCTTGGAGAATTAAGTGTGGTGTTGTTTCGGCTGTTACAGTAGAGACAGAGACCTTACAGAACCTAGACGAATTAATGAACGATCAGAACTTTTTGAGATGTTATGAGAAAACTTGTCAAGACCCTTATGATGTAATTGTGAAAAAGCACAGATATTTCCAGGGGTTGATAAACATTATCTACTGCTAATTACGCACTTTGTACTTTTTTTTTTTAAGCTGCTCCTGTGAAGGAGAAAAAGTAGACCAAACTAATCATAGACTCAGAACCATTCGCCGTGTACAGTTTACAAATTAATTAGCTTTCCCTTAATCTTTATAATTAGAAAGGTGTTAAAACACTCGTTTGTTCCTACCTTCAGTGTTAAAATGCTGGTTAATTGGGAAACATTATGAGGGGCTAATGTTCAAATTCCACGTACAGGAGTCAGGGAAACAGAACATGTTTACATTTGATTTGCAAACCCAGCTTTCCCAAGTCCCCTTGGGCTGGAGCCATACCACTGAAGTACACACTCTCTGATGTGTGTACACACGACGTGTGTGCCGAAGTTTCTCCGTGTGACTTGCATGTGGAGGTGTGTACAAATACACATACACACATCTGTGTACATATTTTAATAGCATCAGCTTTAGTCGTAAAATCATAAAACAGTGAAGAACAAGGCATGGAAGTCTACTTATGATTTACAGACTCAGAGTCTGTAGTTCCTAGGGTTTTCTTCTTTCCAGTTCTTTATGGATCGGAGAGCTGGAGTCAGATCACAGACATCTGTTATTCAGATGATCTTGAGATGCAGTGAATTTGCTTCAGATTTGGAATCCAGCCTGCTGAGATTTTGAAGAAGAAAGCTGTGGCGTAGAATCCGAAGGCATTTGCAGGGTGATTCTGAGTCAGAGGCAGCCTTGACTGTAGGGAGCGAGGTCCCCCGAGGGGAGGAGAAACCCTCCACCTCCTGAACCCTCGCCATGGCGGAGGGAGGGTGCCACGGGTGCTGCTGTGTTCTCAGTGGGCAGTAAGGAGGTAGAAACAGACTTCACACACAAATGTTGTGACGAGTGACAGATGTGAGTGAGGAAGTTCAGACAGGGCATAACGGGTCAATTAACTGATGTCAGGGAATTATTTCTAAAAATACGTAATGAGTCTGTAGCACTAAACTGGCAAAACAGTGTAGAAAGCAAGTGTCCCTCCACTAGAGAAAGCTGTTCTGTGAAAGAAAATGATAAACTACGTTTCCTTTGCACACACGCGAGTAAGAAGAAGACAATGTGGAGGAAGGGTTGCTCTCCCAACATATTTGACATTGGCTGTTTCTTTGTTAAAATGTTTGGTTCATGTCCCAGAAACTTAGGGTTTAAGTCCTTAAGAGGATTTAGCAGTAAGAATAAATGCAATTAGCACTTTTCCCCCTGCCTGAGTCATCTTAATGTTTAAACAAACATATCGTCTCTTTAGAAAAACATTTTTTTTCAAGATGAGCTATGTAACAGGGAACAGTTGGAAAGAATAAAAAAGTGAAGAGACTCATCCATTGCATCGCTATCCAGAAATCCAGAAATAACCACTGTTGCTTTGTTTTGACACATCTTCCCCCGCCCCCGCTGTGTGTGTGTGTGTGTGTGTGTGCATGTGTGTGTGTCAATTCATTAAAAGCAAATTTCATTTTTGGTAGCTGCTATTTAAATTAGGCACACAAAATGGGAAGATATTTTAAAATATCTATTCTGTAGCTGCAGTGTATCATAGCTGCAGAAGAAATGAAAATATGTTGAAAGTGAATAAAATGAAATTTATTAGATAAATGGAATCAATCAAATTAACTGGAGTTCCACATGATGGCCAGTTGAAAAAAAGAAAGAATATCAGAAAAAGGAAAGGGAAGGGAAGGGAAGGGAAGGGAAGGGAAGGGAAGGGAAGGGAAGGGAAGGGAAGGAAGGGAAAAGGAAATGAAACGAAGAAAGAAAAGAAAAGAAAAGAAGGAAGGAAAAGAAAAGAAAAGAAAAGAAAAGAAAAGAAAAGAAAAGAAAAGAAAAGAAAAGAAAAAAGAAGGAAAAAAGAAGGAAAAAAGAAAGGAAAAAGGCAATGTGAGGGATTCGAGAGAGAAGAAATAAACGAGAGAAGGTAGGAGGCCGAGACTGAGTGGAGGGCACGGGCAGAAGGAAGCATGCGGATGGTGACATCTTTCCTTGGCCACGTTCAGACGTTGGTGGCCCTGCCTGGCACCCCTCGAATACCCCTTGTGGCTTCTGTGGTTCAGCATGTACCCAGATGTGTAAACACAGCAAGAACACCCCTGTGAAGAGGCCAGGGCTTTTCTAGACCTTCCCTCAGGTCTTCATGTGGACAGAGTTGTATGGTGCACTGTCTTGAGTGCTTTTAGAAATTTCACCAATGCTGAACATGGAGGCCAGCCCTGTTTTCAAACGACGAGACCCTTCACTGTCAACCTCCCTATAAACGAACAAACACATAAAACGAGAGTTACTATCCTTTCTTCTATGGGTAAATTTTTATTGAGTCTTTTACTTTACAAGGGGAGGTGAAAGGAAAATGAGTCCTCCAGAACCAGTATTTTACACAAGCTGTAGTGAAATAGTTTAAACTTCAGGGATTGATAATGGGTTCCATTTCTTAAAAGGTTTGGAGAGAAGGGAAACAAGTTCCAACATAACTCCTTGAATTTTCCAGTCGACACTTCCCTTCCAATAGTAACTGGCTGTAATTAGTTACATCAGTCTCTGCAAGGCCATTGCTTTAGATCTGAAGCATTGACATTTCAATCAATACCCAGTAATTCCTCTTCCAAAATGAGTTTTGCATCTGGTGGGATTTTGGCTCAGGGCGTCCTTTCCACCCATAATCCCACTCTGGTTCGATCTCCCATAGCACCTTTTCTCCTTCACTCATGGTCAAGAGCGCTACACCCCATCCTCTGACAACCCTGCCTGTTCCAGCCTCCAAACGTAAAGGCTTGGCACTTTTCTTCTGTTTGAATGTTGGTATCAAAAACAGTTCCGTCCTGTAGTGCTTCTGCTTACCAGCAGGGGACAGCATCTCCCTGTGTGGGGAAGTGAGTTTTATCCCCCTTTTTAAGAACAGATTTTGGGGGCCCCTCATCCAGAGTCTCTTGAGACTTGGTTTCCTTGGGTTTATCTTCACATTTTTCTCCAGCTCAGACACTGGTGCTTTCGGTCCCCTTGAAACCCTTACTTTCAAAAAGGTGGTGATAGGCTGTAACCAAATGGCTCTTGTTGGCTGTCTTGGCCACATTTTTAATATTTCCTCGTATTTTATGTTCTGCAAGAAACGAATGTGAACCGTGGCCCTGTAGACACCTGACCACGGCCTTCCTGGGAAGCTGCTCGCTGCAGGGCGAGCCCCCGGTCCAGGCCCGCTGTGGGACCCCTCTTCCCCCGCTGCCTCTGCTGTGCTCCACTTCATTTTCCATTGCTGGTGCGGCGTACTGCCACAAGCTTAGTCACTCAAAACAACACACAGTTCTTATTTTACAGTCTGGGGGTTAGAAGTCTGAAATGGGTCTCACGGAGCTCAAATCAAGGTGTCAGCAGGCCTGCTCCCATCTGGCACCTGTAAGAAGGAGTCCTCCCCCTTGTCTGCCACAGGGTCCTGGAGCCCACCTGTCTTCCTCTGGCTGGTGGCCCCTGCCTCCATCGTCAAAGGCAGCACCGGCCACTGCAGGGTTTTTACACAACCTGTCACTCTGACACTGACTGCCCTGCCTCCCCACCTCATTTATAAGAACCCCTGTGTTGCCCTGGTTGGTGTGGCTCAGTGGATTGAGCGCTGGCTTGCAAACTGAAGGGTCGCTAGTTCAATTCCCAGTCAGGGCACATGCCTGGGTTGTGGGCCAGGTCCCCAGTAAGGGGCGCATGAGAGGCAAACACACATTGATGTTTCTCTCGCTTTCTTTCTCCCTCCTTTACCCTCTCTCTAAAAATAAATAAATAAAAACGTTAAAAAAAAAGAACCCCTGGGTCTGCATTGGGTCCATCCAGACAATCCAGAATGACCTCCCACCTCAAGATTAAACCATATCTGCAAAATCCCTTTCACCGAGTAAGGTCACATACTCCTACTATAAACATAAATGTGCATTCTGTGATTATTCTAAAAAGGAATACACTTATAAAATCAAGCACTCCTCACACCCATTTTACACAGGCAGAAATAAGAAGGCATTACGGCCCACCCAAGAACCATGAAGCTTTCAGGAGGACCCTTAGGTTGTAATTTTCCCACTGAAGGGAGCCTTTCTTCCGTGTCTAAAGGTTTCTCAGTACTATTTTAGCACTCGGAGTCTTCTTTGTAATCTCAAATATTTCACCTGTTTTTATTCTTAAGTTCCTTCTCATTTGATTCCTTTCCTTGTTGCTTTTCTAAGAATCCAGTGACTGGATCCTGGGACAAAGTATTGGGGGGCTGGGAACCCAGAGCGTGGAAACTCAGTGAGTTTCCTCGTGAACTCAAACACTCAGCAGTCAGAAAGGAGGCTGAAGACGCATTCAGAATGTTAATAAAGGCCGTAGCACTTCAGGTCAAGGATTCCGAAGAGACAGACGTTCTATAGGATCACGTTGTTGCCTTGGAGCTTCCTCTGCAACATCCAACCAAAGAGAGCAAACGATGGCCCTCCTTATGTTATTTTTCCCAGCAGGATGGTTTACTGGCCACTTCACACCATCGCTGAAGGGAGATAGAAGGGAACTGTGTGTGCCACCGCCCAGGTCTCTTCCTTCACGTCACCCGTCTGTCCTTTGTCCGTTCCGTGAACGACTTGCAAAGGTGATTTCCTCCAAGCTGCCAGGCCACAGTCATTCACATTTAACTACCAAGGAAGGAAATCGCCAGAATGAGGTGGAGGGGACTTCGTTGGATACAGCCTTTTCGTACATCCCTAAGAGAAAGGGGGGCAGGCTTACCATGTCCCAAAACTTGCCAAGTGCATTGCACCCTGAGAATTCTAATCTTCCTATAAAAGTAAAACAAGAGTTCCGAAAAATTCTAATTCATGGAACTAGTCATTTCTTCCCCTACTCACTTGTCATGTTCAGTGTCTCCTTCCCATGCCTGGGTCTCTACTTAAATCCCTGTAAAAACATATACGCTGCGTGAAAAATAAAACACAGGGATAAACCCTCCCTTGGCGTGTTCTGTCCCCAGCGTGTTGCTCCCATGCCTGCCAGAGACGCCGTCCAAGGGATCGAGACGGGTAGCTGCCAGCCCCTGGCCGCTCTCCCATCGGAATGCCTCCCACAGGGTGGAAGGAGGCTGCGTGTGGTCCCGCAGGGGCATAGCTTTGGGATGGTTGCATTTTCTAGGTCAAAGGAACAAAGAGCACATGCTGACCAGGGCATTCTAAATGGTGTGTGTGTATGTGTGTGTGCACGCGAGTGCAACAGATAGAAAAACAAAAACAGATAGAGGAGGGTATATATATATAGAGAGAAAAATACAAGTCTACTCTCACAGTCCGTGAAACACACTCCAAGTCGAGAAAATAGTGCATGGGAAAGTAGAACCGAGACACCTTGGCGGGAGTGAAACCGGTCAGGTGTGTCTGGAGCACATGCAAGGCTGGCAGGGGACTCGGGTGGGTGGGTGGGCAGAAGCTGGTGGTAAAAATTGGGGCATCTCACCCTGGCTGGCATAGCTCAGTGGATGGAGCGCGGCTGCGAACCAAAGCATCGCAGGTTCGATTCCCAGTCAGGGCACATGTCTGGGTTGCAGGCCATGGCCCCCAACAACCACACATTGATGTTTCTCTCTCTCTCTCTCTCTTTCTCCCTCCCTTCCCTCTCTAAAAATAAATAAATAAAATCTTTTTTAAAAATTGGGGCATCTTAAGCTTCAGTCCTTGAACTTGATGGCAGAAGGCCTTCTTACTCTAACAGGGCTGCACTTCCTAACACAGGGGGGATTATGTGAATGAGCTGTGCATGGGGTGCGGGGGTGGAGAAAATTCTCAAGCAACAAGTTGCTTCGCTAAACATATTTTAAAATACATCAATTTCAATCTCTTTAATATTCTAATGCATGCCTTCTTTCCCTAAATAATTTTGCAACAGAAAGCTGTTTGGGGGGTAGCTGGGGATCTCAGGGTCTCAAGGGAACTGCTTCGGCAAAGGTCGGAAAGCATTTGAGAGGAGCTGGGTCCTCGATGTGGTTTGAATCCTATGCACAGTGTGACTTGAGGCAGATAATTTCACTTCTTTGGGCTTCTTTCTTTCTCCTGCAAACTAAGGGGGTAGAGAAAATTGGTCTCTGTGATCCACCCCTTCCAGCCGTGATGTTCTGGTGGTCTGTGGAAAATCCCCTCTAACCAGCCTGTCTGGAATATAGATATCAAGCTTGAGGTAACATTTCACTCAGGAGAATTAAATCGGTGACAAGTGGCATATTTAAGAAAAATATATAATCGACCTGAATACTCTCATAATGGCTTAGTGCACATTGCTTGAAGGAATGATTTTTAACAAGGTCATGATTTTAAAGGCCAGTGTTCGTTTTTGCCTCAGCCATAAGGAAGAACTAGCATGTGGCGTATGTAGGTCAGTACTTTCTAAGTTGTATTTTAGGATGTGCTCACCAAATCAATTAGACTTTTAAATGAAAGTGAAAACCTCCTTGAGTTCAGGCAGAGTAGATAAAACTAGCATAACTGGTGAAGAGGGGGAAATCATGTGCTCATATTAATGTTTTTCCACCAGCATGCCAATGTGGTAAGAGAGAGAATGAAGATATTTCCAAGTACCGTAATTTTCAGACTGTAAGACACACTTTTTTTACCACATTTTTTTGCTTCAAAACTTTTCCCCTTATTTTCCTCCTTTAAAACCTAGGTGCATCTGGGGTCAGCACCGTAAGAGGCACCCAGGTTTTAGAGGAGGAAAATAGGGGAGAAATTTAAGAAGCAAAAAATGTGGTAAAAAAGTGCGTGTTGTAGTCCGAAAAATGCAGTAGCTTCTGGGTTGTTGTTTTTTGTTTTTTTTTTTTACTTCTGCTTCACATGTACTTGTATTTATTCCTTTAAAATGTAGACCATAAATTAAGTTTTTCCATCATTCGGACTCCATCAGCTGTTGAACCAATGGATCACTCTACCCTTCTGAGTTCCATGAATTACTCAAGATAGGTCTTTGTTTTCACTTTTTACAGCTCGGGAAACCGAGGTTCAGACATTGCAGAGATCACACCCCAGGTTCTAAAAGTAAAATGCTGCAAAACCAGAAATGCCGTGTAAGTCTTCCTGGTCTAGTGTCCATTTGTAGAGAGTACACCCTTTCTAAAATACAAGCGCATAGAGTAGCATCTCTCACAAAGAAATGCATAAACGTCCCCCGAAGAATGCAAGCTCTCAGTGAGTTTTTAAAATACATCCTAAAAGTCTTGTCCAAGACTGTAGTCAGTGCGCACCGATGGCCTCGGAGACCACGTCACACGGCAGAAGTTGTTGCGATGGCCCAAATCCTCTCTTACTCTTTGGTGTTGGGAGACACCAGGTACACATGTGACCCAGTGCCAGGGGTTTGTCATTAACTAGTGCCCACCATGGCACCCTTTTCCTGGCAGGAAACGACTTTTGTTACGGTTTTGGTTCTCCTAAAAGCAAGTCCCGAAACTGGGACTGGGCTGGAGGCGGCTCACTTGGGAGGTTCCCCTGGGAGGCCCCAGTGAGGAGCGGAGGATGCTGGGAGGAAATCATGAAAGGCATGAGGATAAGTGAGTGACAAGTGACTGCCGTCATTGGCCGGGGCTCAGTTCCCCCGGAGAGCCTGTGAGAAACCTTTGGGTCCCTGGGGGTGCTGGAGCGTTTGCTCACTGACTCTGCCCCCACCGACTCAGGCCAGACTGTGAGAGTGCTCACGCTCGCACGCTTCCTCCTTGCACGTCCTGGCTGAGCAGGGGCCCTCTGAGCCCGAAAGGTCTGTGGGGACAGGTGGCTGCTGGAGGAGGGAGGCTGCCCTTGGACCTGAAGTAGCCTCGGGTGCAGCGGAACTCAGAGGTATGTGGAAGGGATAGAGGACACAGACCTGGGTTTCCCCATTCACAGGCCTCGCGGCCATAAAGAGACTGTGTTCCTCCGGACAGGCTGGGCTGCAGGGACACGACCTTCTTCGGGAAGGCCACTTGGGCTTGCTAAGGGCGCAGGGGTGAATCCTGGCCCAGCAGAGTGCAGGGGCCGGGGGGTCTGGGGCGCCAAAGGCTCCTGTTCTGTCTCTGGTCCTGCTTTCCTCGTGTGCCGGTGTCTCACTCTTGCACTCTCCTTCACACTCTTGTGTTTACTCTCACTCACATTCACACACACATTCACTCACACCCACACACATGTTCACTCACACACAATCATTCACCTCACTCACGTAGTCACACACACACTCTCACACACACACACTCACACACATTCACTCACATGCATATTCACACAGTTTCATTCTCACACGCATATTCACACACAGTGATTCTCACACACATTCACTGACACTTGCACACACACATGCATATTCACACACTCATTCTCACACTCATATTCACACACAGTGATTCTCACACACATTCACTGACACTTTCACAGACACATTCACTCACACAGATTCACTCACATGCATATTCATACAGTTTCATTCTCACACGCATATTCACACACAGTGATTCTCACACACATTCACTGACACTTGCACACACACATTCACTCACACACATTCACTCACAAACATGTTCACTCACACGTACGTATTCACTCTCAGACACACTCACAGATAGACCCGCGTTTTCTGTTTCTTGTGCCTCTGCCATGTTACTGGTCCAGCCGAGAAAGACCAACTTGCATCTGTTACTAACAATTCTGTATTCCCAGGGCAGGGACCCAAAGGGCCTGTGGGAACAGGAGGAGCCAGGTTATGTGCACCCCACAGGAATGGGGTGAGGGGAGCTGGAGAGTTACCTTCTATGCAAACCCCTTACAAAACCAACCAGAGCAGACTGATATCCCACCAAACAGCCAAGTCGGGGGCGAGCTGGAATATCTCCTGTGCTTTTTGAATGAATGACACTCATTGGACGAGCCCCAAGCAGCCCGTGTAACACAGTTGCCATCTGGGAGCTGTTAGGCAGGCAAGAGGACAGAGCCGGGTCACAGCTCCGAAGCTGCTTTTTAGGACAGGAAGGGGAGTACCGTGTCAGAAAGTTACGCTGATCCTAAAATGGAAACGCAGAGTCCACTTCAGAATCAAACAGGGCAGGACAGTGAGTGCAGAGCAGCACCTTCCGCATTGTGCTGTTGAGATTTGGTGGTCTCTGCGTTTAATGGCACCATGTGGTGAAACGTGACACTGGAGAACCTGGGTTGTTTTTATCCACATGGTTCTCAGCGAAAAAGTGAGCTTTTTCTCTCCCAGTGCAAACAGAAATTAGTGAATCTCTTTGACGAGTGTTTCCGCAGGTTCTGGTGATCCGTTCTGGCTTTTCAAAGTGAACCCAGCATATTAACACAGGGTCCTTCCTCCCTCCCTCCCTCCCTCCCATCGTTCGTTTGTTTATTCACCTACATTACCATATTCCAGGTGCTGCACCACACACGCCAAGTAAACAGTTGACACCAGACACAAGGTCTCTGCCTTTTGGGATGTGATCACGAGGCTACAACATAACATTGTGGCTTTTTCAGAAAACCAGTCCCAGTTCCTGAGCCCAGTAACATTGTTTACTAAGTCCAGCTGTTCCCATGATGTTACCAACCTCTTCCAGAACAAAGACCAGGAAGTCAAGGCTTAATAAGAACAGAAGCAAAGTATTATTTGTATGTTTTCATGTGTCAGGGCTGCAGGTTTCCGTAAAATAAAAATCTGATGCCTAGGCAATTTTATTATTACCGATTTCAAAGAGGACACAATTTTCACCTGCTTTCTACAGAACATAAAATGGTGTGCGCTGGATAAAAAGGGTTTTTTTTTCCTATTTCCATAATGCTCCATTATGTTGCTGAACACAGAAAAATTATTCCATTTGCTAGGAAATTGTAGGCTTCACCCAGTGGTGCTGAGTTCCCTGTCTGATCAGAGTTTAGCTGTCTGCCTTCCAATCATCATTAACCTACCTATCCAAACCAGGTCCAGCATGGTATCCAGAACAGCCAGTGCGTCCCTCCTGGTAATGGGGATGGTGGTGATGACAATAGTAGAACGTCATTTTCGTAGGGAGCACTAGAATTCCTAAAGCAGTTTCTCACGAACTACCTCGTTTGTTTTTCATAAGAACTCTGGGAGACAAAGTCATCACTCCTGTCTTACTGATGAGGATACTTAGGACAACAGAGTTTAAGAGGTGTGTCCGCCTCCACATAGGCAACAAGGACAAAGCCACAGCTAGAGTCTATTTTGTTTGGGGCTTTGGCTTATTCTTATGTTTAAAAAAATGAATGAAAAGTCACCATAAAGATTTTCATTCTCATTGTAAGCTCCAGATAACCATGTTATTGCATCTCTGTGCTGAAAATTCTGAAATGTTACTGAAACCTGTGAAAAGAATTCATGACCTAATTATTTTTACATCAGTGCTCTCCTTTCTTTTTTTAAAGATTTTATTGAATTTATTGGGGGTGACATTGATTAATAGAATTACACAGGTGAAAAAGGTGAGGGGATTAAGCAAAGAAAAAAATCTCAGACACAGACAACAGTACAGCGATAACCAGAGGGAAAGGGAGGTGGGGCACATAGAAGAGGATAAAGGGGTGATAAATAGTGCCCTCTTTTCTGTTTTTTTTAAGATTTTATTTATTTACTTTTAGACAGAGGGGAAAGGAAAGAGAAAGAGAGGAAGAGAAACATGAATGTGTGGTTGCCTCTTAAGCACCCCCTACTGGGGACCTGGCCTGCAACCCAGGCATGTGCCCTGACTGGGAATCGAACTGGCGACCCTTTGGTTCATAGGCCAGCACTCAGTTCACTGAACCAAATCAACCAGGACAGTGCCATCCTTTCTAAGGCTTTAAGGGAAGAGCCGAAGCCTTCGGGGCAAATTCTTCCCAGAACTGACTTCTGTAAACTCAGTGAAATGAGAAAGAGGGAGGAGCTGAAGGAGCAATGGCTCACCGTATACATTTTCAGTGGTACCAAAAGGAGATAAATGTATAATATTCATAAAATCGAATTCCGTCTTTTAAAGTCTGCTAACAAGTCCAAAAGGCGATACAAAAAAGGAGATAACATTTATAAGCTTCATGCTTAAAGGAATACGCTTTCATTATTATTTTTTAAAACCACATGCCCTTTACCCCATTCTCTCAGTGACACTGGGTAAAGGAGGCAGGGCTGAAAGGGTCAGTCGTTCCAGTCACAGTCACAGTCGGACTGGCTCCCATTGTGCTGGCAGTCATCATTAGCAGGCACTGTGGAAACAGTCGTGCAATACGCACACTAATGCTAGTGTAACTAATATTGTAGTTACTATGTGATATGCATCCTATATGATACATTATATGTCATGTATAATAGATATTATGTAGTTAGAACTAGCAGTACACCCTTTCCCTTTCACCATCACTTACAGGTGGAGAACTGGAGGCTGAGAGAACCGTAACACATCAGCCAACTATCTGGTGGTTTAAGACAGCGGCACTGCCCTTAACTTTGCAGCATTTAGAATTATGTAGTTTTCATCGACATGGAGTGCAACCTGAATTTTAGGCACCCATCGGTAACACGGCTGGTTTTGACCACCCAGGGGACATTTGGCAGCATCTGGAGACATTCCTGATTGTCCCATTCAGGGAGGGGGAGGGCTGCTGCTGGCATCTCATCGTGGGCGGGGCCAGCGACGCTGCTGGATGCCTGGGTGGGCACAGGGAGGCCCATGGTACAGAATTATCCAGCCCCAAATGTCAGCACTGCTGAAGGTGGGAATCGCTGGAGGAAACCTACGAGACTGAAAGATCACAGAAAGTTGTTTTTTTTTTTTTTACATTGGTTGGCATGGTACCATTTAGAATTGTATTTTTTAAGAAGGTGCAACTCCGTCTCATCTGGCCCGAGCCTCCTCAGGGCACACAGCACCCTGTCAAAGAACAAAGGCAGGACCTCCTCCTATTCTGAACGCCGAAGGTGTGCTCAGGCTGATGGTTGTAAAATTTGACTGGCACCTCTGACAGTTCCCGGGAAAATGGCTCAACCCTGAGCCTTTTGCAGATGGGCAAAACCGGTGGGTTTCATGAATATTAAACCATCATTCCCAAAAGGAGCCTTTTAAAGCTTAAAGTGCAGACATGTTGCATCCGGGTGGAGAAAGATGAGGAAGGAGAATCCCCAAGGGTGGTGGTCATATACCCTGACAGTCCCAGCCACAGGGACACGCATTTGTGACGAGTCTTGCCCCGTTGCCTTGTCGTGCCGATCCTGAAATCTAAGGCCCTCCTCAGAGTGCTTTCTGCTGCTTTTCTCTTCCTAGCTCTGAAGTGCAATCTCCAAGATTCCAGGCACATGACTATGAATACAGATACGCCATCAGCCACATAAACTCACGTGGCACAGGCAAGTCATGGGCAGAGGTCTCAGTGCGCCCAGCAAGCCCGGTCCCCTCTATGCCCCCCAGGCCCATCCCACCTCTGACCTAACAACTGGCACTCAGCAAACACCCAGGGGGTGGTTAAATGCTGAACTACAGCTCGGGAAACAGCTGATGCCAGCAGGTGGCCAGCATCTGTGTAAGCATCAGCTGGTTAAACGTAGGATGAAAAGTCACAGCAGAAAAATGCGTCGAGCTGCAAAATAGAGTCGGACACGAGCTTCACCGCAGAGCGAGTGGCGGACCCTCCGCACGTGTCTGCCGCCTTTGGGTGTTTGCGCTCTCTCCTGTGCAGTGAGGAGCTGGACGGGATAGTCGGGGAGACTCAGACATGAGTCTGTTATACTCTATCATTTCTAAAGAGAAGAAACCAAAAGTTCCTCGAGCCCCAGATAACTGCCGTGAAATTACTATTCCGTGTCTTTGGTGTTCTTGCTTGTGGATCAAGGGTTCACACATCCCCAAAAGTTCTAAGCTGATGGGTGATAATGGAGCTAATGATTTTGAAATATTGTAATGTCTTTTGTTCCTTTGCGTCTCTGTGTCCCCCTTCCTCCCCGGATGGCCCGAAGCATCCTTCTGTGAGTGGGTGGGGGAGGAGCAGAGGACTGAGTGGGTCACAGTAACACAAATAGTAAGAGTCATTTAATAATCTTCACTGTCTGTCAGCAAAAGCCCGCTTTCTCAGTCTCCAGCAATACAGTGTCCAAGGCTTAAAGACAGGCCTTGCCAAAAACATGTTTTTCTCAATTCCTCTCCCTTCCCATTTACTCTGTCAAATGACAGCCCGGGTAGCCTTTGATCGTAGCAGTTCAAACAAGGGAAGGTCCAGGCAGACGGGAAGAGGGGGCCCACTCACGCCGGTCTCGGCAGGGGAGGAGCCGGCTGCTGAAAATCTGAGCTCTCGTGCGATCCAATCAGGCAGGAATTGGGCTCACTAAAGTGACTTTTTTTAGTAGTCTATTTTTTATTGTATTTTTTCCATTACCATTGATCCACTGTACACCTTCTTCCACCTCCCCACGTGCCCTGCCCCCGTAGTCACCACACTGTTGTCCACCTCCATGAGCTCTTTTCCTTTTTTCCTTGATCGCCCCACCCCCTAACTCCCCCCTCCCCACCGTAGCTGTCAGGCTGCTCTCTATCTGTGACTCTGTCTGTTTTGCTTGTGAGTTCAGTTTGTTTACTAGATTCCACAGATGAGTGAACTCATGTGGTATTTGTCTTTCTCTGACTGCCTTATTTCACTTAGCATAATGTTCTCCAGGTCCATCCATGCTGTCACAAAGGGTAAAAATTTTTTCTTTTTTATGGCCGAGTAGTATTCCATTGTATAAATGACCCCTAGTTGTTTTATCCACCCATCTACTGATGGACACTTGGTCTGCTTCCATATCTTGGCGATTGTAAATAACGCTGCAGTGGATGTAGGGGTGCTTATGTTCTTCTGAATTCACAGTATGGAGGTACCTCAAAAAACAGATCTGCCTTTTGACCCAGAGATCCCACTTCTGGGAATTTATCTGAAGATCAAGTGGGATTTTTTTCCTATTTTTTATTGTTCCATTACAATTGTCCCTATCCCCCACCTCCTCCCATTACTCTCTCCTCCTCTACCCACCCCCCACCTTCCACTTTTAATCCTCCATGAAAAACTAAACATTTTCAGAGAAACATATGCACCTCTTCCAGCATGTTTTCAGTTTGCCAGGGTCCAGAGATCCTAGTTTATAGTCTTGCATTGCCTCGGGGTTCATGTCTGATGTGCAACTGGTGGACAGGATAGACTATTTTTAACAACTATTCTTCCTCATGGTGCCTGACACTGCATGTAGTCCATGCTAAGTGCTAACCAGAGACTTCTGGGATACATTTTCCTGTTTCTTTCATGATTTCTTCTGATCTCAATTTCAAGAATCTCATTCACAGACCATTGGAACTCTCCCAAGAAAGTGAGTGAGTGATTATTTTTCGACCCTAATTTTCTGGACATGAACACTTAAGACCTGACAGCAGACAACTCCTCAAAACGATGCAAGTCAGATTTGAGACAAAAGAGAGAGAATCAAAATTCAGGGAATCTAAAGGTCAAGCTGTGGTTTAAGAAAGCTGAGTAAAGAAAATGTGGTTGTCAACCAATAAAAATGTCCTCGTTGCTGGCAATTTTTGAAGGGTGCGTCTTTTGCAGACCATTCACAGCTGTCTGCTACAGTGATGGTAGCCATGTAAGTCAGTCAAAGAGAAACTGCCTCCCTACCTTTGAACTTTTTGTAGAAAAACCTATATTTTGACGTTTTCAAAGGAAAAGAGGGTAAAAAAAATCACTGACCTCAGCTGAAAGGCCTGATACTATCTTTATGCCAGCTTCTGCCTGGCTGTGGTAACTCACTTCCTACTTAGTTTCATCAGCTAAAGGCTTTGCGGTTAACAGAGGGAATGTTCTCCTCTAAACGTTCTCTTTGCACGTCTGTCTTCTTTTTCAACTGGTGAATTGATAACAGACTATAACAAAGAAGATCATTCATGGGTTTATTTTCACTCTTCGGGGGGGTCATCTTCCCAAACTCCCTCCACCCTCCAACAATCTGCCCGAGACTGGGTCTTAAAAGCCCCTAACAGTCAGCCCTTGGGTGTGCACCTCAGCAGCAGGATTTTGCTTTGGGGATAGCTGGGAAGCCGTGGCCTGTAACGAGCCCCCTTCATCTTGATGCCCCGATGCCTGAAATTCACTGGTGGTGAACCAGAGCACTTTGCCTTCCAAACATATGACGGAGCTGCCAGTCACCAGGGGCCCCTGGCTGCGGCCTTCTGAATCATCTGAATAGTTTCCACGGAGGAATGTTTAAGCTTCATGCAAAATTTGATGCAGATTCGTTGCTCTACTTTTTCATTTTTAATATGACAGCCACACAGTGCACACACTCACTCAGTGGCATCTACCGCCCCCACTGACTAGTACAGTGAAGTCGTCACTGTTCACACATGCCCATTCCAGTCCACGCTCCTTGGCTGCCAGGGTACATTGATGTCATGCAAACTGTTTCATTATATTAACAAGGGCTGGACTTTTTCAGGACAGACTATATATATACACGTGTATATATGTGTGTGTACTATATGTATATATAGTATATGTATACACATATATACATATATGTAGATGTGTGTATGTATACACACACGCACCAAAAAAAGTAAGCTAATTTCCCATTCATCTTTAGTACACTACATATCTTTTTGTTTCCATAGTAATGGTCCTGGGGAAGGTAATAACGGACATAATAATAGCTAGTAATTACTGTGTACTATTCTGGCCCCAGAGTTCAGGGTTAAAAATAACACTGCCCGTTCCCTAGCACCCTGCTGAGAGGTCACAGGGATGATCTCAGAATATTACTAGATGACCAGACAGACCGGGATTCTGGAATGCTGATTTCTGGTGTGTTTTTCTCCTGTCGTTATAAATCTTTACATTTGTACAGACCAGGGAAGTAAATTAAATGTCAGAAGAGCCTTGAAAGCCAACGACAGTTGCTGTATGACTCCAATGCTGTGCCAGTATCAACTTCCAGCTGAAATCAAGGAGAGATTAAAGTCAAGCCAAAGCCCGCTCTTTCTCTCCCTTTCTTTCTTTCTTTCTTTCTTTCTTTCTTTCTTTCTTTCTTTCTTTCTTTCTTTCTTTCTTTCTTTCTTTCTTTCACAGCATTGACCATGTTTTAGGGAATAACCATAAACCATGGAATTACAGAGTCTGGGAGCTGAACGTGATGGTCCTGGGGGTTGTCTATTCCTTCCTTCTTATTACGGATATGAGGAGCCTGATTTCTGCTGAGAGGGTCCTGTTTAAAAACCATGCCGAGACCTTACACCTGGTCCTCCCGACTCCATGGCTAGCGCTCTCAAGTCCAGTGTTCATACTGTAGCCAGAGGGAATTTTTAATCCAATTTGGTCATCTCCTCTTGCTCTTGAAACCCCTCCCATTACTCCCAGCACTCCCCGTTACTCTCAGGCTGAGTCAAAGTCTTGAAGTTAAAGCAACAGTTCCTTGCAGACGGGTCGCTGATTGATTCTAGTCTCAACTCCTCCTATTGGCTGGTCTTGAACTATGGACTCCAGTCACTCTGAATGCCCAGCAACACACCCCTCCCAGCAGGCATCACACTCCGGCCTCTGAGCCTTTGCACACCCTGTTCCTTTGTTTATACAGCCCTTTCTCTGCCTTCCCTTGTGGTCTCCACCTTATCCTTCAGAAAGCAAAAAAACCTCCCAAAGGAAGACAACACTAACCTACGGGTCAGATCTGTTTTATTTCATTTTTTCTAACATCACCCAGTCTACCTGCACTGCTTCCCAACTCATAACATGTTACGAGTGATTTCATTTCTGTGTGGACAAGAAGTGCAGTTAGAATTTTCACAGTAGCAGCAAGGCATCCTAAGCAATAATTCGATGAGGACTCACAGTTGATGAGAAAGGGAAACCAACAAGTCCACGAAACCGAGTTTTCTGGGATCATTTGGTGAGGGTATCATGTCGTTACAGCATCACACAGTGATTGATGTCAGTAATTATGAAACCTGAGTCAGCAAGAAATAGCAATTATATTTAATGCAGTGTTTAAGGGAGCAGAAAACTTAATGTGCAATGACTTTTAGAATGATTTTCACTGAAAATGTTTAAAATAAAATGAGCTTTAGTGCTTAAGGGAAGGAAAATAGTTCATCAGTTCCTTTGTGCTGGGGTTTGTAAGACATAGAGGTCATGTACCACCGATGGGAGACCCAAGTGCTCGTCTGTAATCGACACTAAATGAATGAGTGACTTAGAAAGACGTGTGACATATTTGACTCTCAGGGCTGGGATAATATAGTGGCAAAGATCAGAGGTCAGGGGTTCAAATTCAATCCTGGCTTCTACTTTCAAACTCTGCAGCCTGTGTAGTTAATTTGATCTCTCTGAGCCTCAGTTTCCTCATTTATGAAGTGAAAAGAATAATACATACCTCATAGAATGACTGTGAAAATCAGATGGCACATTGCATGCCAGACGCCCAGCAAAGACTATGACGCACAGTAAGAGCTCAAGTAGCTGCTGCTGTTATAATTATTATAATTATTATAATTATTTACAATGAGACAGCTAGACTAGATGATGCCGAGGTCTTCCCAAGCTCTGAAATTCTACAGTTCTATGAACAGTGTGTTTCCAAATGATATCAGGTCAATGAGGTTTCACTGTATGTACATTGGGCAAGAAATCAATATGGCCAATTTTCAATTGTGCGCAGAAAGATGTGCTGAGCAGAGCATGAATTATTCACCGCTTTGGTTACACTCGATAGATTTCTATTTGATCTTAGACTGCACAGAACTTTGTAGAAGAATATTTTTATCTTTCTCATATTGTGCTTAATGATTGAAATGAGTGTGGCCTTTCGGTGTTTGCCAAGGGAAAAGAAATGGAACAGTGCTAGATGGTATATATGTGGTATCTCACCTAATCACTAGCTATTTAGATGAAATCATCCAGCAACTGATTGGGTAATAGACAAATAAAGCAGGCTAATCCAGTTTCAGCCCAGGGAATGGACATGCCTGTCACTGAGAGCCAGCATCACACCGTCTCCTCACAGAGCTTTTCAGAATCTCAGGTAACTTGGATCTGCATGTGCCTTGAAATCCTCCGAGTGAAGAATGGCTACCGAGTGATTTTCCGACAGATATCTTAATTTTGAAAATGGCCTTACCAAGAAATGACATCTAATTAGAATTCCCGGCACAATAGCTACAGCCCAGCACTAGCATAGTGTAATTATCTAAACTTTCATTTATCATTTGAAAGTGTTTCCCCACCTA
>PVIA01001869.1:23984-243651 GCA_004024845.1 Tonatia bakeri
CTCCCTCTCTCTCCCTCCCTCCCTCCCTCCCTCCCTCCCTTTCTCTCTCTCTCTCTCTCTCTCATCACCCAAGATAGAGGAGATCAGTGTAGATTAACACACAGAGAAGATGGAGCCAAGGGAAAAAAGAGAGAAGGAAAATCAACGAAATAATTATCTCAAATTATCAGAGGACTGGCATGGAGTAACACAGCATTGGGAGGAGCAGTAAGGGGGTCCTTCTCTTCTCCTCCTGGCAAACTTTTCTTCATCCTTTAAAATTCAACAGAAAGTAAATTAACAAATAAAGCCTTTCCAGACTGTCCTAAACCACCTAAACCAATCCCTTATCTAAAGTCTCCCAGCTCTTTGAGCTGTGGCCGGATGGCTCAGTTGGTTGGAGCATTGTCCTATACACCAAAAGGTTGTAGGTTTGATCCCCAGTCAGGGCACACACCTAGATTGTGGGTTTGATCCCCAGTTGGGGTGCATATAGGAGGCAACCAGTTGATGTTTCTCTCTCACATTGATATTTTTCTCCCTTTCTCTTTCTGTCTCTCTCTCTCTGTCTCTGTAAAAATCAATAAAAATTTAAAAAATAAAAGTCTCCCAGCACTTTGTTTATATCTCTTTTGCAATACTTAGCAAATGATCCACTGTCTCTCAACACGTCTGCCTCCTATATTAGATAACAAATTCTGTTCATACTTCTTTATTTTCAGTATAAAGCATAGCACTAGGTCTATTGTCACCTTAGTAGATATCAGTCAATCAATCAGTCAGTCAATAAATAAATCTGCACTAGGAAAGAAAAAGGACCTGTTTAGTGCAGAATTCGAGAGGGGAGATAGGCACTAACTCATCTTGAGTCAATGTTGTTATTGTCATCACCGAGATGTAGTGCAAATGAGAGTGAGCGGGTAAGAAACAGGACCAGGGATTAAGGAGACAGAACAAGAGAAAACCTCTGTGGGACCTGAGTCGTGCGGAGGGTTGCTGGGCTCCACTATAGAGACCCACGAAGACGGGGGAGAATGAGTTTGTGGTACAACCGCGTGGGTTTACAGGTTTCTTTCCCGCCTCCTCGTCTCCTACAAGGTGAAAGTGATAATGAAGAAAATGCAAGCAGGGCTTGTCCAGCTGGAGCCCTGACATACGAGACACTGTGATGTTCTGTGGGGTCATGGTCAAAGAATACAAAGAATGGGTGTTAACGTCCTGAAGGGGCATGTCAGGCATGATAATACAAAGACACAGAGTCGCAGTTATGTGACTGTCCTCGCAAAAGTGTGGATTATTGTTTCCTGTAAGGTAGAATCTTGGAGCCAGTGTAAAGGCAGGAAGGATTTGGGAAGGACCAAACAAAAGGCAGAACTGGAATGGGAATGGGGAAGAGACAGAGTAGAAATGAAATAGTAAATGTAGATTTTACTCTGATTTAAAAACAATTTTTTTGAAGGACTGACATGTCACATAAGAGGTAAAAAATCAAAACTTTGTTTTTCTTCCAAATTACCCATTTCCCTCGAGACTTGAACAGGCAAAAGGACCCATTACAGGATGATAATAAATAACACCTTTTTGTTTATTGACTTTTAGAGAGGAAGAGAGAGAGCGAGACCGATTTGTTGTTCCACTTATTAATGCATTCATTGTACGTGCTCTGACCAGAGATCGAACCCATGACCTTGGTGTGTCAGGACGAAGTTCTAACCAACTGAGCTACCTGGCCAGGGCAATACATAGCATCTTACAGAGAAGTTACCTTCATGGAAAGAGCATGACATAATATTAGCATGCAGAATATCTGTATTTAAGCCCACACTCCACCACCATCATTTGCTGTGTGCCAATAATGAGAAAATCATTCCTAGGGGAAGTAATGTGGTCAGGGCACTTATTCAAGCTTAAAAATGTTATCGAAACAAACCAAAAACATATGAGGTTAATATTTAAGTGTGAACAAGGACTGGGTCATTGTAAAGCTTACACGTGTACTAATTAAAAATAATTGCACGGTCCTAGAATAGGAGCTCTCCCCGAGGCGGGTCTCGAGGCCACTCCTGCCTCCTGGACTTCCAGCTCCTCTGTCCCTCAGTGTCACCTGAGTGGGAACAGTGAGATTCTGAGGGAGCTCTTTTCTCCGACTCAATGCACGAGAGCCTGACTGAGATCAGAAAGTCCATTTCATCACTTCAAGCGAGAAATACAGGGGTGGGCAGAAGTAGGTTAATAATAATAAATAATACAATAATTAATAAATAATGCAAGAAGAAACTCTGTGTTTTGTGTATGCAGGACTGTAAACCTACCTTTGCCCTCACCTGGATCTCTTTCCAGTGGAGAAGCTAATTTTTAAAGATGGATTATAGATGGATTAAAATCAGGAGGTGGCTCGGTTACTAAGAGGGATCGGAATAAGAAGGGCCCTAGACACATCCTGTTTAGAGCACCACCCATCCACATGTGCTCCAGGCCCTTTTCCAGGGCCCAGAACTCCCATTCCGCTTTTTCTGGCATATCCACCTTTGCCATCAGATGGCTTCTTTACTAATTCGAGGACAGAGCTGCAGTAAACCAGTCTCCCTTTTTAGCATCTTGTCACCTGGTTCCTACAGCAAGCCTGCGTGAGTGTGTCGTCACCTCCAGTGTAAGAGACCAGGAAAGTGAGGGCATCCATCAGCTATCAACACCCCAATATCACTTTACCGCATCTGTTCACAAAGGAGCTATAAAGTGACTGTATGCTTCTTTCTACTTTTGTATCAAATTATTAGGAGTGAATCTATCCCTTTCTGCACAAGCAGGAAAAGACTACTTAGGATATTCCAAAAATAACTTTGTGTACAAGTTCCTTCTTCAGTTGTAATGAACTCTCTAACGTGTACCAGCCTTGGTCACCCCCAGCGACCCGTGTGCTGTAGAAGGCAGGACCAGGAAGGATGCAGATGCAGGGATGTGTGCAGCATACGCAATGGCCTCTCTCAGGGCACGAGGTGTGGTGGGCGGGGAGGGTGGTCCCCAGCTCCCCAGCACCAGCGAGCTCCAGACAGCAGGAGCTGGGTGCTGTGCAGAACCCCCAGCATAAGGTTCTGTACCCAATGGGCCCAAAGTAGCTATTTCAACAGGAAGATATTTCTCTCTTAAAATTAAAGTGGGGGAACATGATGAGGAGTCCTCCTCCACATCACCCATAAAATGTTGAAAAAGCTCAGAGGCAGGCACAAGGAGAGCTTGACCCAGTTAGGTAGCAGCTGGAAGTATCTGTACTGGGTTCCCTGAGCTGCTGTTACAAAGCATGACAGATGGGGTGACAACAGAGAGGTATTGCCTTATAGTTTTGAGGCTAGAAGTCAGAAATCAAGCTATCTGCAGGGTTGGTATTTTCTGAGGGCTGTGGGAGAAAAAATCGCCAACATGTAGTTGAAAAGAATTTTTCAACTATTAATCAAAAACACAAATAAAAAATATGGCAAGTTCTCTTTTTTGCTAATCAAACAAGAAACTATCTTTTGTTTTGCTTTCCGAGTGTAGCCAGTGAAGTTTCTGGTGAAGTTCACTGCTGGTGAAGTTTCATCAAAAAAAAAAAGTGTTGGTTTCAGATTCTCGGGAGTCTAAAATTGACTGTCAGGGTGTAGACCTTATTTCATGGTGTCAGAGAGTGAGGGGCTGTGCAGTCCCTGACAACCACTAATAAAATGTGGCCCTTCAGGGGCCTGTGCTCTGCTGGTGCAGTGACCTGTCATACCCTTGAAGGAGGCTAGACAGAAGGAAGGAGAGGGACCTGACATTCAAACAGACCAAGATACACAAGCTCCCCAATTGTGACTAGAGGCAGGAAAATAAGTATATTTTCTTTTTTATTACTTGCTACTTTTTCAAAATTCATCTGAAAAATTTAAATTCTTTTTATAATCAGAAATAACCCTATTTAAAGGAAGGCATGAATCTTATACATTGTAAAAAAAATCAAAAACAAAAACCAAACAAGAATACTTCCTTACTTGAAGTTAGCAATCTCTATCAGTTTTTATTCTGTCTGTTTCCTTTTTCATGGTTCAAACTCCTGTGACAGTGTGGTCCCCGCCCCATTCCACCTACTTAATCCCTTCCTTAGACTCTGCTTTCTACAAATACCACCACCCTGAACTATTTAAAATGTCACCCACATCTGCTCTCTAAATGTATTGCTGTTCTCCTGCCCTGCAGCAATTCAGAAGCTGGAGCGTTCTCCTTCTTGGAAATACCTCCTCCTGTATATTCTGCCTCTGCTCCAGCCGTTCCTGAACTGGTGTTCTCCTTTCCCAGCACATTAGGGCCATTGAACATCTTTGCTCTTAAGCCCTCGCTCTTCTCTGCCTGGGCGTTGACTGTCATCCGGAGCCCTGGGCTATGTCCACACGTGAGCACAGGCAGCCCAGGACCTTGGTGTCCTGGGTCCAGGCTGGGAGGGCACAGGAGGCACGTGTTGTTTAGTGTTCTACCGATGCACCGTTCATGTTCGGTACAAATGTTCGACTTTCGTTCTCTGCCTTTGTTATTCTGTTTACTACTTCTCTGTTAATCAGCAGCACTGGGAGTACACTGGGTGTTTAATAAATGTGTTCTTAAGTCAGGCAGTTATTTCATATGTTATTATTGTACAGTTGTGATAGGCAGAATAATGCCTCTGCCACTTTCCAAAGTATGTCCGTGTCCTAACCCATGAAACCTACAACTGTAGGCAAACACCTTATGTGGCAAAGGAACATTATGACCACGTTAAGGGCAGTCACATGATCTTATCCTGGATTATCTGGATGGACCTAATGTAACCAACCACAAAGCTCCTTAAAACAGAAAGGTGACCATGAAAGCAGAGAATCTGAGTGAGGGAGTGAGGTGAAGACTCCATCCATCTCTGCTGGCTTCAGAGACGGAGAGACAGGACTGGGAGCCAAGGAGGGCAGGCACCTTCTGCAAGCTGCCAAAGGCAAAGACTTGGATTCTCCCCTAGAGGTTTCCGAAGGAGCACAGCCCTGCTTCCAACATGGATTTAGCCCCCCAAAACCCATGTCAAGCTTCTGACTCCCAGAACTGTTAAGATAATGAATGTGTATGTTTTAGTCCACCAAGCGTTTGCTAATGTATTACAACAGCCGTATGAAGCTAATGCAGGAGTCCTTGTCATTTTCCCCTTCCTCTACCATGTCGTTACTCAGACACCCTTCACTGTTTAACGAGAATGAGTGAGAATTTACGATTTATCACTCCCTGGATCTTTACCTGCCCCACAATTCAATCTGATGTGTTCAGTTGTAATATTTCTGAAAGTCTGAGATCTAGTGAAAATGATGAGACCCTTTATTTGGGCCTGGGAGTTACAACAGAGAAAAACTACTTTTCCAGTACAGGTTTCTCTCACACTCTTGGAGCATCCCTGTGAAACCTTTGTAGGTCAGAATGGCGTGAAGCCCCGAAGCAATTACTTTCGGGCACAGCAGGAATGGAGATGAACACAGGTGCCCGCAGACACAGTCCGGAGCCTGAGGCTCCATGCCGAGGCGCTGAGCGCAGTTCCCAGGGAGGGAGCCTGAGGGGGCCACTCTCACTCAAGTGCCCCCGCCTCTGCAGGCTCCCTGCAGAGCAAACACTGAGAGCTGTTTTCCCTTTCGGCCTTTTTCGGGATATCCTTCAGTTAGCAAAAACAGGCATTCACGTAAGGCCAGGGTCGGCTGCAAAAGCGAAGTCACAGTCACATAAAGCAAACTTTTGAAAAGCAGGAACACCTGTAAACCAGTGGACTTAATGAGTCTATTTATTTGGCCACCAGCCTGGTTTCCTAGCTGGTCTTTGGCAATCCACTAGCGAAACTCAGCGGACAGCGGTTCAGACCCTTCTCTTTCCTCTCTGGCCCCTGGCGCTCTGTCATCTCCTCCTGTTTGATGTGCAAAATTCTGCAGCCCAGCTAGGACTCCGCAGAGCCCCCCGGCAGAGGCGTGCAGGCGAGTGCTGTGGTCAGCTCCTGCTCTGCATTCACGTTTCGGTGTGCTCAGTGCTCCTGAGTGACACAGTGTGTGATTTCCGTGTGTGACTTCATTTCATCTTTGTGATGACTTGGCCAGGGAGGCATTATCTTTGCCTTCGACTTACAGTTGCAAAAACCAAGTTCAGGGAAGTTTCCAAGTAGTAAATGACAAAAAAAGAGATCTGAACAAAAATCTCTGAATTCCTTATTCACTTATAAAACGAATGTCATTTTTCAGTGTTCCAGCTGTCCTTGCCATTTTACCTTGGTGCCACTTCCCAAATACACATTTTGCAACAGTGTTTTTAATGATAATGTAACTCGTGCACATTATAAACTCGTGAAAAATACAGAAAAGAATGAGAGGGTTTAAATCATCTATAATCTTGCTACTCGAAGATAATCACTGTTACTGTTTTAGTGTATTCCTTTCTAAGTATTTTACTGTGAACTCCTCCGAGTATATTTCTTTTGACACTGCATTTGCATTTAGAGTTTTGTATCACATTCCATTGTTATTATTTTGAGTGAAGTGAGGTGGCATTCTAGCTTTATTTTACTTACAATTGTACTGCATTGCCTTTGGGCGACTTACTTTTTCTATTTGTATTTAAATATCAGTAAAGAATTAGTCCACCCTTCCAGAGTTAATTTTGTTTCCCAGAATTAGAGCTGTACTTCTCAAAATGCACTCAGACCAGCAGGGCCAGCAGTCACTGGGGAAATTGTTAGAGCTGCAGGCCCCCTACGCTGTGCCAGGAGCTCCTGGTGGAGGCGGGGCCCGTCTTCACAGGCACGCAGGATGGTTTTCACACGTGACAAAGTTGGACTGAAATGTGTTGGGGCGACAACAGCAGCCAGTAGGACTGTCCTAGGTTGAAGGCAAGCAGCATAATTGTCACTGCTTGAAGAAAAAGAGAAGAGCTATTTTTGTCCCTCACCACGTGCTGTCCACATCTGCCCTTAGTTACCTGGGTTAGGTGTGTAGCCCTCTTTAAAATGCTTGCATGCTTCCTTAGAAATGCAGTAGTGACCTACATAACACTTCTTAACCACCCAGCCGTGCCTTCCTATAGGGTGGAGCAAAGGGAGGTTTACAGTTGTGAGTATGCAAAACACAGAGTTTATTCTTGTGTGACCGTTGATTAACTAGGCATTATTTTCCATACAAACAAATGTAACCCTTCTCTTGTCCTACCTTGTCTGCCCGGGCCTCTCCTGCTTAGCCACCTGAGCAAAGATTTTCGTCAAAGTCAGAGCAGGATGAAGAGTAGGTACATGCTAAGTTCCGTTCTGAGAGTTTTCCTTAAACTCCTACCATGTTAGATTATATGGAGTAGAAGGGAAAAATACATTTGCTGGGCCCGCCCTTCTAGAAAATTCACAGTCTTGTTAGGAAATAAAGCCTTTGTATATGGAATTCAATTAAGAGTTAACCAAGCCCTACATTGATTATGATGAAGCATCTTGGTGCCTGAGATGAGCAGTGAACGGCCTGGACTGCACAGAAAGGCAGACATGTTGACCACGGGGTGGGGGTGTGGAGTGTCCTTAAGAAAGGAGGAACGTGAGTAGGACCTACATAATGATTATTACACTGGTCATAAGAACTCCACTTATTCAATATTTACCACAGCCAGACATAATTTTAAGCAATTGACGTTGATTACTTCCTCCAAATCTCAAGACACCGTTCGTCACATACACCTACAATGCCCATTCTCCAGACAAGGCTAAGTGAAGTTAGGAAACTGTGCCAATGTTCTGTAGATAGCGCTTTGCAGAGTCCGAATTCCGGCCCCAGTCTGTTTGACCTCAGAGCCCCGCCTCTTACCACTTCCACCTCAGTAGCTGACTCTGATTGCAGAGGCTGCTAGGTGGAGAAGGAGGCTTGTAGTACATTGCAGATGAAGGAAACACCAGAAGGGGCGAGCAATCTCCTGTGCCCAGTTTTCCTGACCAGAGAGCAAGGTTGCCCTCGGCACAGTGCTAAGACCGGGGAAGATCGATTGGATTACGGAGAGCCTTCCAGGCAGAGAGCGTGGTCTGGGATACCACATCGCAGACTCTGAAGAACCATTACACATTCTTCGAACTTTGTGAAAGTGATGTTTTAAGGCTAGAATAACATTGGATTAAAAAAAAAAGCATCACTGGGTGGGGAGTGAAGACATCGTTGGGTCTGACCACGGATTAATACAGCGATTGTTGTAAACCAGATACCAGATGGTAAAGAAAATGACTGGGGTGTTGGCAGGGGAAGCAGAGAATGACTCATTATTGAATAGGAGAGAAGAAAGGCGGACGTTTTAATGGCAGTTTGGCCAAAGAGACTTTAGAATTCAAACCTGATCTTGCAGGTGAATTTGAGCTGTGCAGAGACATTATAATAAGCTGGAAAGAAGTCTTGAAGACGAATACTGATTTGTTATTCTCAGAGAGGGAGGGTGTGGGGCATTCGGAGCTCCCCTTCTTCCTGTCTACACTCACCTGGTCCCCGTGTCCTGTTGCTCTTGGAAACACAGGAACCGGCGCAACGAGGTGATGCTTTCTCACGTTCTCATGGAGAGCCGGTCGTCTTTCAGCGTGCCTACCGCAGTAACCCCCGAAATGCTCTTGCCTTCTGAATCACTTCCCTAGAGTCTGTGTTTTGCCGCAAGGAGTTTTCTTTCTAAAACCTACCTCTGACTATTCCTCTTCCTTCTCCAAGTGTTCAAATTCTTTCTCACTGCCTTTCACTTGGTATGGTACTCAAAATTTGAGTAACCATGATTTATTATGCCAATAGACAATTGGGAAATTGCGAGTGGACGTATTCATCATTCCACGAGACAAAAGGTGTGTAGGTTCTGCTTAACTTTCTAGCCACGTCCTCTTCCAGGAACACTTTATGATGGAGCAGCGCCCACAGAGTTATAGAGCAAACCCAACTCCAAAAGCCCTGCGTCCGTGTCATTCACTGCTGTGTTCGTGGTGCCTTATCCACCGCCCGACATGGCCTGGGTGCTCAGTAACTATTTGCAGCAGGAAAGAAGGAAGGGAAGCAAGAAGGACTAAGTAAATCAAAAAATTTCAGAATTGTTAGAGTCTAGCGTGTTGTTTTTGAAATGAAATGGACTTTTCAGTTTCATCGGAGGTCTAAGATCTTTGCAGAGAGGAAACCGTGGGAAGCCGAAGGGAGGCCTGGGGGGAGGTGGAGGAGGAGGGTAAGAAAGGCAGTCCCCGAATGTGATCTCCTGCTTCATAACCAAACAAACGACAGATGCTGGGGTGCAAGTTCAGGTGCACGTTACCAAAAGACCCCACTGGTTGCATTTCAGAGAAAGTGAGTTTTCCTGGAATTCTTGGTTTTGTAAAGAGGTCATTCAAATTCCTCATAGGTGTCAAAAACGTTTTTGCAATAATATTTTGGTTCTCATGAGAAAGGCAACATATGAATGCCCAGCTTGTACTTCTGAAAACAGGTGCAGTTTCCTAGGAAAGAAAAAGTATCAAGAGTGTGGGAACAAAGAGGAAAACAATGGAAAAGAACCTGTATTCAGTTATTGACACCAGCTTTCTACACAAACAAAATTTGCTGTAATTCAAGCACCTGTAACAAAGTGCAGCAGGGACATCCTTTCCTTTCTTCCTGAAATAAAGGAAGAACAGAAATACTGAGAAATTAGACACCTGTGCAAAACAGTGTGTGTGTGTGAGAGAGGAGAGAGAGAGAGAGAGAGAAATCTCTTAGTTGATAGCCAAGCCAAGTAGACGACACTTACCTTGCAAAAATAACATCCCTCACAGTCAGAAGATGCTATCGGTAATGATAGATTAAATATTTTCTCAATGATCATGGATCCCAATACAACAAACGTTACATTCATTTAACAATTCATTGACATTTCAGACGTTTTTCCCTGACTGTGAAGCCAAAACTTATTATATTCGTTCGTTAGGTCAGAAACGCTCACAGAGTAAAAACCAAACCTCGCATTTAAACGGGGAGGGAAAGGGGGCTCAGTCTAGGGAGAGGGCCCGGTCCCCAGCAGCGGTTTCCAAGGTTTGATGCGTCCCTGGGGCATCTGTGTGGGGAGCCACCTGTTCTGTGTGGTGCTCATGTCGACGTTCCCTTCCAGCCATCTACGAGCCGTCCTGCGAGGCGTACAAGCACCTGGGCCAGACGTCGAACTACTACTGGATCGACCCGGACGGCAGCGGACCGCTGGGGCCTCTGAAGGTGTACTGCAACATGACAGGTGAGGGGGCCGCGTGGACATGCCGGGAACGTTGCTTTTCTGTGTGTTGAGAGTAAGTGCTGCCACCGAAGCTTGTTTTTTTCTGTGCTGTATTTTCCTCACCACCCATGGTACAGTACATAGGGCTGGATTTGTTAGCTAAGGGTGAAACGTATTTCTAAAGCAATGATACCTTCAGACAGTGTATGTTTAAAAACTCTCCTTTCTGACTATAACAATAAAAAATTAGCACTTTAAAAAAAATCTGGGGTGGGAGAAACTCCCAAAAGGGAAATAGCAAGGTCGAGCTGCCCGTGAAGCAGCCTCTGCAGGCACCCCGGCTGGGAAAGCTCAGTGTGGATGCTCAGCCCCCTACGCTGCCCGCGTCAGAGGAAGCTTGCAGAGCGTTCCAGACCGCCCCCCCATTCCCTGTGGTTATAGAGGGAACCCTGCTGGGTGCTGACATCCCATCCTGGCAAAGGCGCAGCTTCCCAGCAGTTCTCACAAAATTTACCTGAGGCTTCCTGCTCAGAAAGAGAACCTAACATTTCCCCCAATCCGTATCAAATTCCAGGGCCATGAAATGAGAGCGTGGGTCCTGGCACACTCCCAGAGCAGTGTCTGAGGCGCACAGCTCTCTAAGAGCGTGTTTCTGTCAGACACCGGGTAACGCCTTGCCCTCCAAAACCCTGGAGAAGAGGGCGAGGCGTGCACCGCTCACTGGCTGCAGGCGGGGTCAGCGCTGGATGTGGACGTCTGGGGAAGGTGATGATCAGGGTGGAGATCACATGTGCTGCCGGCGATGAGGGCCGCCCGGACCGTTTGCCCTGCAGCAGCCATCCTGGGAAGTCCTTTACTCAGACACCTGGGTTTGTATCCTGGCTCCGTTAGTCACCAGATATGTAATCTTGGCCACCTCCTAACCTTTATGAAACTCAATATGCCTCAGTATATTTGCCTGCAAGATGGATTAACAATAATATCTATCCCATAGCATTATTACACGATAGAAATAAGATATTTACGTAGGGTTTTTAGCCTATTAACCAACACATTGTAAACTTTCAGTAAAGGTTACTGGCAGTAGGCTATTTTTTTTTGAAGGATTAGTGAGTTAAATACCTTTCTTATGTCATTCAGGCAAGATTCAAATTCAAATATGTTTGAGGCCAGCGGTTCTTAAGCCTGGATGTGCTTTAGAATTATGTATGGAGCCTTTTTTCCCCTCTTTTCCTTCCAATCTTACTGGCTCCAGCTCAGAGACTGACTCACGAGGTGTGCGGTGGGCCTAGGATTGTGCAGCTAGGACGGAGAACCCGAAACAGGCAAGGGGACCCTGGTGGAGAACTTTTGGCGACGCCAGGAGGCCAGGCTTCCTGTGGCACCGGACGATGGCACAACGGCGAGGACATGAGTGTAGGGCAGAAGATGCGCAGAGAACGTGGGGAAGTGGCCGCCGCCGTCCCCCAGATGTCCTCCAGTGCCAAGAACCCTAAGCGTGCCCCAGAGAAGGAATTCACGGGCCAGAAAGCATGATCTAAGAGTTGTTAGTTGGACTTGTCCATGGACTTGGGGACTTGCTTGTTCACCTTCATTGTAATCTTACTTGAACTAAAGTATAACCTATGAGAACTTGATTCAATCTATAAGCTTGATTTTTAGCCTGTCTCTCTCTCTCCCTCTCCCTCCCTCCCTCTCTCCCCATCTCTTCTCACTCCCTCTCCCCATATTTATGTAATTGATATATATATCAATAATATATATATATATACATTTATTTATCAATTGAAGTCAACTGTTGACCTCAGAGTAAACCAAGCGCCCTGACGGTGCTTGGACAGCGGTGAATATACTCTAGTTGTTTGCCTATATGCATTTCAAAACAGAACTGGAAAACAAAACCAAACCACGACGAATATATTTTTTATGTGAAGAACCCATAGAATGAAGGGCTGTTTGCTTTCTGGAGAGATTACCTTTCTGTAGGTTGAAGCCTTCCCTCAGAAACATGCATCCCCTCGTCATCGATACCTCCCTTAAAGAGTGTGGCCATAGTTCACTCCAGCGCTCCCCACGCAGCCTGAGCCATGAAGGGAACAGCACAGCCCTCTGCAGGGAGAATGTTTTTCTTCTGTCTCTCGAGATGGTTACGGGCATCAGTGTGTCAGGGTCCCTTGTCAGGCACAGCTTGGCCTTTCGCCATCTATCAGCCCTTCCTTTATCTGGAGAGACCGTGAACTTGACACCATTAGGAGAACCTGGCGCCACAAAGCTTGGCTTGGACCGTTCCATTTCTGAGAGCTGTGTGTTGAAGAAGAGCAGGGGATGGCAGCATGAGGTGGCCTGCGAAGACTCGAGGTATCACTCGGTGTCATGAGAAACCGCACGTGCACCTCACTCTGCAGCATGTCCGTTAGAGAATAGAGCCACCCTGCCCCTCGGGGGGGGGGGGTGCCCGGAAGTGGTTGGGTGTGTATCACTGTTGACTATATCACATACTTCCAAAGTGGACACAAGACATCCTCTCTGGGGAAGGAGCAATGTGTTGGCAGGAGTCAGTCTCTTTTTCCCCCTTCTTACAAGGATGGGGCGGATGCAGCACCCTTTGTCCCTCATGCAGACAGACATAGTGAACATTTGAAGGAAAGGGACTGCACTGGCAGCTAATACCTGATGTGAATTTGGGTAGGGACTCAAAAGAACAGACTATTTACGAGTACCTGTAGGCTCCTTTCTCTAGGGTTTTCTTCATTCGTGCGCTCCCCGTGCAGCAGGCAGTGTGCTGTGAGAACCAGTGCAGGCGGGAAGTGCCTTCAGGGTGCTCTCAATGAACAATAAACACAGCGTCGTTAAAAAGTAAACAAGTAAGCAACTTCCTTAGAAATAAAAACGAGGGGATTGCGAGGAGTGATCTATTTTGCATAGAGGGTTTTAGGAAAGACCTCTCTGAGGCAGCCACCTACCATTTTGCTGAAATGTAGAGTCTGAAAAGAGGTGAAGCTTCTAAAAAGAAGAGGAAAATAAATGACCCCAAGGCGTCAAAGAGGCGGTTTGTTTACAAGAAAATGCACCCCACGAGACTGAAAATGAAGTGGGGAATGTAGGCAGGGGCCAGAGCAGCCCAGGCAGTGAGGATGGTAGTGGGAAGAAGCTTTGGGTTTTAGCGTTTCATTTATTTTTTTTCCATTGCAGTAGGTGGGAGTCTGCATAGAGGTTTTACGCAAGAGAGTGAAAAGGTCTTGATTGGAAGCCCCACTGGGGGTGCCCAGGGTGCTTCGCAGTGCCAGGGGCAACAGTGAGTGATAGTGCCGGGACCATCCGGGAAGGTACTGTCGAAGTCGGGGGAAGAGAGATGCTGCCTTGGACGAAGACAGTGACGGCTTACATGACGAGAAAAGATGGATTTCGGATCCAGTTCGAAGGCAGTATCATCAGCGTCAGTGATGGATTCAATACGCATGGTTAAAGACAGTTACCAAGAGTAACTCCTGAATTTATGGATTGAATGACTAGGTGAATTATGGTGTTGTTGGGGAGATGTGGAAAATTAAGGGGAGAACAAGTTTAGAGGAATTTCAAGAATTCGGCTTTGACCTAGTTAATTAAGAGATGCCATATGCCATCCAAATTGAGACGCAAATTTTGCAGTTGGATAAGCCCCAGAAGGATGTTTGGATTAGAAATATAAATGTGCTAATTGTTCGCATGTAAATCTATGAGAAGTGATAGCATCACTGAGGGGATAATGTGAACAGGGGAGAGGCGTCTCAGGGACCAGTTCACAGGAACCAAACGGAGAGCAGGTTTCCAGTGATGACCTAGTCAGTCGGCATGCGGGGAAGGTCTCTGAGAGCAAGGGGAAGAAAGGGGTCTCAGGTCATTCTGTGGAAGAATGGGTCATCAATCAGTGTCAATGATCAAAGGGCCGCTTGGGTCCTGGAGCAGGATGAACAGACTTGGAGGAGGGGACTGACTGAGCCCACACCGATGTGTCTAATGTGAAGGAAGAATGGCCAGTCCCAGCCAGCGGGACGCAGGGTGCCAGCCGTGGCCAGAAGGAGTGAACTTCCCAGAGCGCTTGCCCAGACCACTTTGGGAAGCCCGGAATGGGTGTGAGCCTCGGCTCAGGGACCCGTGAGATCTGCCGCCAACCAGCTGACCCGAGAGTTGAGTCTTGAAGAACAAGTGGCTCTTACGCGGCCCACACACGGGGAGAAGGGAACTCACGAAACGTTTTGAGTGGGAGGCAAAGAGGTGGACACCTGATTCTGTGGGAAAGCAAGTGGTGGACGATATCGTAACAATTAAGTGTGGCTTCGGCAACTGCGAATAAGATTCTTCAAAGAAGACCAGACCTAAAGGAGTGGGGCAAGTTAGAAAAAGCCTCTGTTTTGATCCAGGAGTGGAAACCCGGCGTGGGGGTGGGGAAACGGGGAAGGAGGGGATTGGCTTGATGGAGCTTCGGAAAGCTGAGTGGGCTAGAATGTGGCTGGGGAGTTAGGAGCCCTCATGGTGGCTGGGTTTCCGCCGTGGACAACCCTAGGACGTGGGGCAGACTAGCAGGGCCACGTTAGGGATGGCGGCCTCTTGGTTGCCCTCAGTGGCAGGAACTCCCCCTGGAGAGCTGTGCGGTGGGCAGATTCTGCACACGTTCCCTGTAGGACTTGGAGCCCATCGATTAATCTCTCTGTCTTGGTTTCCTCATCAGTAAAGTGTAGGAATTGGAAGGAGTGGATCTTTACACTGCCTTCCTTTCAAAGAAAAAAATCTATTTTTACCATGTACATGAAAGATGAATATTGCTACTTGCAGTCAAATGATTTAGAGATGACATCCTCCTGCCCCAAAGAAGTTTGAATGTACTCATTTCTTGACCAAGTCTGACACAAACTGGCAGTCTTTATTTTTTTTCATAAGGCAGTTCCTCTGCTGTGCAATCCTTCTTTTGACTCTCCGCAGTTCAGAGCCACAGCTCTGTGAACTCAGGGGCGTCTCTGAGCGACAGAGCATTTCAAGGGCTGTAGAGTTGACATTGAGGAGAGAATATATCCATCAAATCCGCTAGAGAAGGATTCATCATTCTGAGTGAGTCAAAGCCTGGCTTCCTTTTTCCGTCTTCAGGACACGTTGGAAAGTGTGGTCCTTGTTATTCTCCCGTTGCTTTTCCATTTGTATCATCTCCCTGAAAATTTGATATTACAAATATAGTTTTAATGAACGTCTCCTAGGATGGATTTTTAATATTTACCTCTCTCCCTTGTTCATTTTTCTAACAGTACAGCTTCTTTTTTTTTTTTTTTGTACTTCCTGAAGATGGTTACCAACATCTTCTCCTGGAAACCTTGAACCTTTATATTTAAGGCTTCATTCAGTTCTTTCTGCTCAATGATTAATAACAGCAGTACATAAAGCTAGCTCCTGCCATTGTTCTTTGACTGATCCTGTTCTTCTCCCTAAATCAAAATGATGTTTCTCTTAATACCCTATCCTCTAACTCATGTTCTTCATAATTCTCTTGGCATTCATGTTTAATTTTTTTTTTCATTTAAGTAAGCATCTGTGCTGTCGCATGTGAAGTTTAAAGTCCAAATAAGAATGACCTTCTGCACCCTCTCTAATGGTTTGTTGTTTTAGCAAAACACCATTCAGGACGTTTACATAATTTGTGCTTCAGAAACCCCTGGGATTTAGCTGATCCCTTCTACTGTCCTCCATGATGGTAAATGCCATTTGTGCCTTTTTACTCTGGTATTTATAGAGAGCATGTTACTCAAGTTTCTCGGCACTTGCGTTCAGTAATATCAGCTTATTGATTACCGTGCTTTTCAAAATTTGTAGCCGTGCCGTGCTGGTGGGCAGAAGGAGTTGCCTGGGTTCTACCAGAGAGTGTCATGGATCTACCCACCCCAGTCCTGTTGCTATTAACCCATTAACCCCACTCCCAGCAAAACTACGCAGTTCCTCCCGTATCATACTAGATTTCTTAGCAGCTTACAGTAACGCCAGTGTATTGCTCATGCGTCCATGGGTCAGGAGTCCCAGCAAAGCTGCTTGGCCGTGCAGGGTCTCCCAGGCTGAAATGGAGGGGTCAGCAGGGCTGGGATGCATCTGAGGCTCAGGATCCTCCTCCATGGTCATTCGGGTTGTGACGGAATCCAGCTCCTAGTGATTTGGAGGCTGCAGCCCCACTTTCTCGCTGGCTGTTCACTGTGGGTTGCTGCCATTTCCTCAAGGCCTTCCCAGGCCGCAGCTGTGAGTCCCTCGCACACGTGGTAGCAAGAGGGCCTCTGTTTCCCCTACCAGGGGCATCCAACCCACGGCCCATGGACTGCATGCAGCCCAGGATGGCTGTGAATGCGGCCCAACCCAAAACCATACATTTACTTAAAGCATGATGAGATGTTTTGTGATTACCTGTCACAGTGTACTTAGTGTGAGGCTGAAGACAACTCTTCTTCCCCAGTGTGGCCCGGAGATGCCAAAAGGTTGGACCCCCGTGGGAGAGGGGCTCACCTGATCAGGTCATGCCCCACCAGGATGATTAACCTGTTTGATTAACCTAAGTCAAAATCCAGGATCTCTTCCTTTTTGCCCTGTAGAGTACCCTGACCGCAGGAGTGATGCTCCACCCACATCCCAGAAGGGGACCAGGGAGTGTACTCCAGGCGGCAGACTCTAGGGGCCACCTTTCTATTCTGCCTACTGCACCGGTCTGTGTACCTCTGTGATGTGCCCATCATCCCACCTCCACTTATTCTCACCTTTTCAGGAACAGTGCCATACTTAGCCTGCAGATTGCTAAGCTTTCTTATTCTTCATCTTCCATTTTTTAAAATATCGTTTAATTTAGGAAACTTTAAAACTAGAGATAGGCAAAAATAAAAATTGCTTACCGGCAGAAGTAAGAATGACATGTTAGGAAAAGTGTGATAAAGATGTAATATTTTATACTTGTAGCTATGTATGTTATTGAGGGCTAACTACACACCAGGCACTGTTCCAGGAGGATTATACACACTAACTCCTCTAGTGATCTACAATAACGCCGGAAGGTACTGTTACTCTTCTCCCATTCTTTTGGATAAGGAAACCAAAGCTCACAGAAATTAGGTCCTAGTTCAATACTACTGGTAAGTTATAGCAAGGGACTTCTTGGACAAGCTTTGTAGTTACTGCCTGTGTGTACACGCATGTGCATACATACATGTGTGTGCACATGTATGTGTGAGTGTGCATGTGTGCATGGTCATGCATACATACAAAGAGTACTTGTCCTTTTCAATCCTGTAGTAGGACGTACAATACAAGCATGTCTTCCCACATCTTCTTCTTACCATCACGGAAACTTCCATGCACAGCCCGATGCATCATGTGTGGTTTGGATGGCACTTTTGCTATAAACTGTTTACTCGCTAATTGTCCAGCTAATGCCTTGGGGTTTTTAATCAGAGAACACATTTTAAATGAAATCAGTATGTAAACCATTAGGCAATTATTATTAATTTGAGCACTTAATTGAACTACAAGTGTTTTCTCTAATATAATTTTCCAAGAGCTTTGTAGGATGACTTGTACACTTCCTATGTTCATCCTCCCTTAAGGTGTGCACCAAGCTTTTAGGGTGATCTAAATTCCAGCCACAACATCCACTTACTTTTCTAATGTAAATTTTTTTTAATTTTGTATTTATTGATTTGAGAGAGAGGGAAAGGGAGAGAGAGAGAAAAACATCAATTTGTTGTTCCACTTATGTATACATTGGCTTATTCTTGTATGGGCCCTAATAGGGGATCAAACCTGCAACCTTGGGATATCAGGATGACACTCCAACCAGCTGAGCTACCCGGCCAGGGCTCCAATGTATAATCTTAAACTGAATCTGACACAATTTGTTTTGAGAATATAACATGATTGAAAGGGGTCGTCTTGGGCATCATCTGTAATATTTAATGAGATTATCCAAAATGCCTTGTTCTTCCCTGTTGGGAAAGGAAATTTGCTAGAAAAATGGGACAACTGTAATAGCATCATCAATAAAATATATTTAAAAATTAAATAGAAAAAAAAAAGAAAACACACAGCTCTCCTGCTGTCTGTCAGGGTTACTGACATCTGCAAGTCAGGCAAGACTACCCTTCTCACCCCATCCGGTTCCTCTGTGTCTCGAGCCGTTTCCCTGGTGTGTTCGTGGCCTGTGGGGTAAGGCCTCTTAACACTGGTTCTTCCCCTTTGTTCCCCGAGGTCGTTTTCTTTCATTTTTTCATCAAAGGCATTCTCTCTCATCTTCCCGTCTCCCAACCTGGTTTCCCCAGGTTTCCACCTCCTGGCAGAACAGCTCCCCTCCAGGACTCCACGGCCTCACCTCCTTTTCCACGAGCTCTCGCTGCAAGCTGTCTCTGCTCTCAGCCTCTGTCATCACTCAGCGACAGCCACTTCCCGGCGCAGCGATTTCGGCCCCTCACCATCACTGTCAGTCTGTGAATTCAATTCTGCTCATACAGCTTCCGTGGAAAATATGGGTGCCAACTCACTGACCAAACACAGCCCAAAAAGAGCTCTTCTCCGAAATTCCCTGCTCGCCCCATTCCCTTCCAGCCTCACCCTTGGGTGCCACAGAGGGCGGCCATCAGTCAGGCTTTCTTCCAAATCTTGTCACTGCACGTCAGTCATGGTGACAGGCGCCTATCACAGAACTTCTCAAGCGGTCTTCGACCTTTAAATCAAGAAAAGGAGGAAGAGCCCTGGCTGGGGTGGGTCAGTTGGTTAACATGTTGGCTCATGGACTGAAAGTTTGCAGGTTTGATCCCTGGTCAGGGCACATATCTAGGTTGCAGGTTCAAACCCCAGCAGAGTGTGTGAGAGAGGCCACTGATCAACATTTCTGTATTATATTGATATTTTCTCTCTCTCTCTCCCCCACCACTTCTCTCTCAAAAAAGCAATAAAAAAATGTCCTCAGGTGAGGATGGAAAAAAAAAAAAAAGAAAAGGAGAAAGAACTGTGAGAGGTTGGGTGTGGACACACCAGGGGACTGTGGGACAGGGTCCGGGCAGGGTGTGTGTGAGGCCAGGCGAAGTCAAGCTGAGCGTCTGGAGCTCTCTGACAGGCCCCCCCATCACCTCGGCGACTTCCAGAATGCTCCCCCGCATGCAGGGCACCCACCTCCAAATATCTGTACTCACCTGCCTAACAGGATTCTAAACACACGCCTTTTGTGTGCTTTAAACACACTGAAACTGTCATGTGATCTCCCAGGTCCAAAGCTGAGCAAGGCCCCACATGATGTTCGCGTGCTTTCCCCTGACGCTTGGGGTCCGAACCTGTCTGCCAGGCAGGAGGAAGAGAAAACATCCTGGAAAATCTAGTTAACATCGAAACCAGAAAGCTCAGGAATAATCTCACACTTACTCACCAGGAATTCTCTTCTGGCAAAACGTGAAGCCAGTAGGCCTGTGTTTCTGCCCCACCAACCCCACCATGGCTCAGTTTTGTGGGTCACCTTCCAGGCTTTCGGAGTAAACCAGCCTCTGTGTCACAGGGCCCCTGGCACTTTGGTTGGGAGAATCTCATCAGGCAACTAATCTCTCCTTGTACCTTGTGACTTGGTCTGATCGATGCGTCCGAGAAAGTTTAATAATAAACTGCACCAGCAGCACATGTGGCCTACACTGGCAAACAATGGAGTCATATTTCCTGAGACTGGCGTTCACTAGGAGCCCCGACGCTCCTCAGAGCCGTGCGGACACAGCTGCCACGTGACAGCATGTGTCTCGCTTCTGAAAAGTGACCAGATAACTTCGGAATAAGATGTGTCTGGGATGAAGTGGTCACAAGTCTCTTTTTGCATTTACATACAGAGGGCTTTATTGGGGCCACTTCCCTTCATATAATTATTCATCTTATATCCTGTTTTTACTCATATTTTTGAGCCTAAAAAATCAGCATTAAAAAGCGAGACTAGCCAAGAACTTGTTATATCATCATCATCATCATCGTCATCATTATCATGCTATCTTTACTATTATTATTCTGTTTGCTTTTTTATATATAACTTTTATTTTATTGTTACCAGAACCCCAATGTTTTTCCTTGAGTCCACCTCCCTGTGCCCACTGGCCAAAAAGAATGCAGGAGTTGGCCTTATAGAAAGATACAAAAAATAGTTTAAAATTGAGTTGGCCCACCTGGAGGCAAGGAGCTTACACTCTACAAAACCGCCGACTCCCTGATGGCCTGTAGGTTACAGATTCTATGGGGCAAAATCACAAGGCACCTTGGGTTAGGAGTTCAGGGTCATGCCGGGAACTGATTGGTCAGAGATGAGGTCAGCATAATAAATCATTTATTCAGGTCTTGGTTGGGTCGACCTTTGGGTGTAAACTATCTAATACCCATGCAGTTACATCGAACTGTCCTTGCGATGTTTCTCCAAAGTCAATTACAAACCACAAAACATGTGGAGTAACTACCCAGGCTGCCTAACACATATTTGCAAAGGTCACTCTGTCGATGTAAGTCAGCAAATGGGGGAAACATTTGCAAAAGACGGTTACTTGGACACCGTTAGTACGCCCATTAGTTGTTGTAAAACATAACAATGAGCTATCATCAATGATGTTCCCAAGGGTATCGATCATGCTCCTGAATAGTTCTTGGTGGCTATTAGCTGCAAGTCCAGGCCACACGTCCAGGCTTGGATAACTGTCCACTTTGCATTTTGGTCTGCCCCTTCCCTCTTCCTTGTGTCCTCGTTGGCCCAGCCTTCCCCCAGAGTCCTGCCTCGGACCAGAGAAGAAGACGTTGTCTGCCTCGCACATGTCCGTGCCGTAGGTTACCTCTCCCAGTGGTATTTTCATTTCAAAAAGAATGGCAAGAGGATTCAAACTTCGAAGAAGATATTTTCAACCAGAGCACGTTCAAAGACTCTCTAAATCCGCAGCCCAGCTCTGCCTGTGTCTGCAGAAAATAAGAGACCAGGCGATTCTTAGAGTCTCTCCCATGTGGAGTTTTTGCTTGTTTATTTGCCAGCTGGCCAGCGCCGTTTCTAGTCACTGATGACTCTGTCTCCCTTTTGCTTCATCATCTGCTTTATGTGGGTCTTTCTCCCTCCCCCTCATGACCCCATTCCATATGCAAAGCCCAGGGGAAGATGAGATCAGAGGGAAAATACCGAGGTAACTGTTACACAGAAACAACATACAAAGGGACACACGGTGCAGTGGAACACTCCTGCCACGAGAATTATCTGTCAGCATTATATTCCCATCAGCCTTACTCCCCTCAATCCTCTCTGCCCTTTGAAAAACCTAGGTTCTATTTATTACAAGGTTCAAATTCCCCATATACAGTATTCATCTTTAATATCTTGAAATCATAATCTCTCTTCCTATTTGAAAGTAAAATACTTGGACTTGCATATAATATCTGAATATTTCCTCCATTGTGGCTACATGTTGTGAGGGTCCATGTGTAGTTGGGGGAGGTGAGAACCTGGTTAACACGTTCTGAGGGCCCGTGTGTAGTTGGGGGAAGTGAGAGCCTGGTTAACATGTTCTGAGGGCCCGTGTGTAGTTGGGGGAGGTGAGAACCTGGTTAACATGTTCTGAGGGCCCGTGTGTAGTTGGGGGAGGTGAGAACCCCTCTTGCTCAGAGCTGCCGTGGGTGCTATGTGTCTCTGTCATAATGGTGCTCATCTGTGTGATGTAGTTTTGCTTGTCAGTAATTACAACCTTGCTTACGTATTTTCGGTTAGTAGTGGAAAGTGGAAGGGACTAGTGTTGGCTACTTAGTGAAGGAGATGAGAAAGGAGTTGGACTTGGAGGGGATTATTGTTAAAACCAGTGACCTTTGTTTGCTTCAGCCCATTTCAAGCCCTGGGCAAACCCTTATGAAAACGTTCGTGTGGGCCATCGTGACCTTCCTGAGCGTCTGACTCTGTCACAGTTGTCACGAAGATGAACTGTCGGGGCCAGTTCAGTTTCTCCGTAGCTCTGCAGAAGGGTCTTCCTGTTCATTCCACGTTCCATTAGCGACCCGAGGAGAGAACGTAAAACAGCACCCGAAAGTGCTCGCTGCGTGAAGGCTTTCTTTGTCAGCATTCCTACGCCACGATGTTTTAACAGACAGTCTATTAAAAATGTTCCTAGATGGTAAAACTCGTGCACGGAAATCTCGGCTTTTCTTCAGGACATTGTGGAAGAAACTGCTCGCTCACAGCCCAAAATGAAAGTGCTGTGTCCAGCACGAGTGTGACTCTCCACCCGTTGCCCTCGCTGAGCTCGGAAAACTCAGAGTCAGTGACCTTGCAGTCAGATTCACATCTGGCCTCTCCGTTTCTTGCTGCAGTCATTCAATATTGCTGAATACGTTTAATAAGTAGGTAGGAAAAAAGCAATTCTGAAATATTCTCGCAAATTGGTCTCTTTTAACGTAATCTTTAAGTCAGCCCTTGGACTCCCCAGTTACCTGAGCGGGTCCTTAGCCGACATGGCTCCAGATCTCTAGTTCTGGACATTATCTGTTTGTTTTTTTAACTTGATGAACTCTGTGATATGATTGCCAGCAACTTTAATGGTAGAGGTGACGCAGGGAAGCTCTATAAGACCTTAGACAGTGCGAGTCAATTTCTCAGTCTTATAAAACGTCAGTGTTTGTTATTCTGTTATCCCCGGGATACAGCTTCTAGAATCTTATTTTATTTATTTGTTTGAAGATTTTATTTATTTATTTTTTAGAGAGAGGGGAATGGAGAGAGAAAGGGAAGGAGAGAAACATCAATGTGTGGTTGCCTCTCATGCATCCCTTCTTGGGGACCTGGCCAGCAACCCAGGCATGTGCCCTGACTAGGAATCGAACCAGTGACCCTCTGGTTCACAGACCAGTGCTCAATCCACTGAGCCACACCAGCCAGGGCTAGAATTTTAATGTTTACCTAAGTGCATACAATTGTTCATTTCCTCACTTCACTAATATCTTTCAGTGCATATTATGTTCCAGGCACAAGGGAAACAATAGCAAACATATTAGACATAATATTTATTTTTGTGGAACTTACAATATTATAAATATATATGAAAGTGTTTTAAATAATCTAGCATAGTAGTACATCAGTGACCAAGTCATTTTTATAAAAGATATAGAATTATTTAAATAAGGAGAAGTTATAAAGTTATTATATGCTATTTATAATAATTTCTGATAGATAAGTTAGTTATTACCTAAGTCAGGATTTCCTAAACTTTAGTAATTTACATGTGATCTTCACAGGTTTTTCAAAGCTCACAGACCACAAAGTTAATTATTTAATATTTTTCTTTCAATCGACTTATTTTTTATTTTCATTCAAAGTAACAATATCCATAATTTTTTCCTAATGTGCTGTGAAAATTATTGTGGATATGTAACATAAATAATAATGTGATATGTAATATAATATGATATTTCTCCAGATGTCAGTGGCGCACAGACTTTGGGAAATCCTGGTTTCACTGAACCCTGGCACCTAATTTAATACTCCACTTTTGTGAAACTGAAAACTTGCATGGCCTTCAACTCTGAACTGTAACTAGCACACACTGTCAAACTCTAATGTCTTTCGGGAACATGTATGAAAGACACATGGACAAAACCCAAGGGGGCAGGATCAAGGAGGGGAAGTGGGGACGGCTGCGGGGGAAGCTGCGGGGGGAAGTGAGACAACTGTACTTGAACAGCAATTCAAAAATGCGGAAAAAATGAAATAAAAGTTCCAGTGTACCAAAAATAAATACTTTAATTAATTAATCAATCAATTAATTAATTAAAGGAAGGCTTCTGCATCAAGGCTTTATTTTAAAATACAGATGTTATAGTTTGGTGGTAAAGGACTAACCAGGACCCTCACCTGTCGTTTTGCTAACAGGTTGTACATGCTGACCCAAGTGCCTCTGTCTCCCCTCATCTGACCTCCGTGAACATTCTCTTTCCCTTCTTCTGTCCTCCCAACCATGCTCTGATTTAATATTTATGGGAAATTTCCCCGATCTGCATCTTTGCCCTCAAAGAATAGAAGCTGTCCTAAGACCTTTGAAGCGACCCTTGCTCCCACCCTGGTACTTCTCTCTGCCCACCCTGCCCACCCCCCACCCTCACCCTGTGCCCCTTCTGCTGCAGCCCTTACCAAACCCGCGGTCCTGAATGCCAGGGAAAGCTCAATATCCTTTCACAGAACTTTGAGCTAAAGAGAATCTTACTCACCCAGTCACACCCTATCTTACAGCTGAGAAAACTGAGGCTTACGTTTTGATAGCCCCAACTTAAATGCTGACATTTATTTAAGTTGCATTAGGCATCATTACAGCATGAACCCCAACATTGATACTTAGAACACTTCATAAAAACACTTTTATATGCCCTGGCTGGTGTGGCTCAGTGGATTGATTCCTGGCCTGTGAACTGATAGGTCACTGGTTCAATTCCCAGTCAGGGCACATACCTGGGTTGCAGGCCAGGTCCCCAGTAGGGGGCGAGTGAGAGGCAACCACATGTTTCTCTCCCTCTCTTTCTCCCTCCCTTCCCTCTCTCTAAAAATAAATAAATAATGTCTTTGACAGAAACACTTTATATTACTAGCTCTTTTACAATCATGACTTTACAAAGTGATTTTGCTTCTGTTATTTATCGTATTCATTCACAACATCTCAGTCATTCATCACCCCCTTCTGAACATATAAACAACAGTGACAATATGCTACTATTTAGCAAGCACGTTATACTTTATGGGCACACCCTTGCGTGAGGTAGGGAGTATTACTGTCCCCTGTTAGGCGTGAGACGACTGCCACATAGGTAGGTAACTGGCCTGCCTGCAGGAATTAAGTAGGAGAGTGGAGACCAGGTTTGTGTGACTTTGGAGGCCACCTCACTGTCACTTTATTCTTGGTGCCATGCCAGAGGTATAAGACACGGCACAAATGTGTAAGGACACATCATATCTTTAACAGGCACCCAGTCCATTTCAAAGACAGAAGCAAAAATAAAATTCACCAGAGAGAAGTCTGAATAACCCGTGGCAGTTGTCAATATTCAAAGCTCCCTTGATAGGAGAAAAATTCGTGATCGTTGACAGACATTCGACACATGCTGTGGAGGCTGTTCCTGTCAAAACACTCCTCATTGTCACTGCGGGCAGCTATGGAGCCAGGAAATGTTGGTGGCATGGTGACAAGGGCTTGGGGGAGTCCTGTGTCCCGCTGCAAGTAAGGCCAGCGCAGAGTCCCTGGGGAACCAAGAGAAAAGCCAGGGGAGCAGGTCTGGCAGCTCCAAGTAAGTAGGCAGGACTTCCCTGGGAAAAATTCTCCGATGTATCCTCAAGTGAACATCCCATTTCCCGTCTAAATCTGATGAATCATTGGCTCCAACTTGATAGTGACTCGGCAGTAACATGCTCAGCTTAGTTATCACGAGTAGAAAAGTAATAAGGGCGTTTCTAGTGGGAAGGTTCCTTATACATAAAACTTCTGCACTCTCAGAGCTCCTTAAATAGCTATTCCTGATCCCTTCCAGAAAATGTAATAATGAAGCACTGCTATGTAGACATGTGGGTTAGGGAATGGGATGTGAAAATATGTATTTTTTTTCTCTGTGATATAAAAGGCAAACTAAGAAAGTTTCAGAGAAAAGGGAAGAGAAAAATAATTTCATAGCTTATCAAGAACTTATTGCAGACACTTACTAAAATTCTTTGCTTGTAGACGGGGTGCTTCCACAGGAGGTTTATAATCCCTTCTAGTTCCAAAGACACGTGAGTGTGTGTGATGGGCAGCCGGATGTAACAGTCAGAGGTGCTGTAAGTGAGCTTCGCGGCCTCAGCCCCTCGTCTGGAGCAGGCTTATGTGGCATTTGTAGATCGCATGCTCCTGTTGCCAGGGACATTGAGAGATTACGTGAAGTTGGTTATCAGTCACAGCGTATGGGTTCACTTGACTGAAATGCAATCTGTGTTCCAACAAATCTCAGTCTGACCAAGTTTGCCGGTTTCGTGCCATAGACGCGCGGCAAGAAGTTACAAGGGACGTGGACAGGTTGGTGGAGACCCCAAACCCTGGGCATTTCAGATCGAACCCATGGTGTTGTCTGGAAGTATGGAATCATATGATACATGGGAAAATATTTTTATATGATAACATGTAGATATTAAACTACAGCATCTCGAAAACTACAAAACAAATGTCGCTAAGCATCTGGTCTCTGTAGAACACTCTGGGGAGCATAACGATGAATAATTCATTCTCGCTGGGGATTTAGGAGTGAGGGAATCCTCTGTGGTAGTAAGGGTTTATATGTAATACCCATCGCAACAGAAAAGAAAAAACAAAATAGCTTATAATCTTCCTCATTTCCAGCTTCTTTTATTTATTAAGAAGTTCTTTGCACACTTTTCCTTAGAGTATATGAGTCGGTCTGGTTGCCCTGTTTCAGAAGTAAACCCTCCTCCTCCCCAACCCTGCCACACAAATGTAATGATAGACAAAGCTACTAATATAGATCCAGCTCAGTGATTTTCACCCTTTTTCATCTCATGGCACATGGAAACTAATTACTAAAATTTGGGGCACACCAAAAAATACATTTTCTGCCAGCCTGATAAAAAATAGGTATAATTTTGATTTGTTCACACCAGACAGCTATTGCTGGGTTGGCTGTTCTTATTTTTTTATTTGACAGTCTCAGGGAACAGGGGTCAGGGGCCCTGACTGCATAGTCAGGCACTGTATGTTTTAAGTGTTCTTGCAGCACCCCCGTGGGCTGGGGCACCCCGGCTGAAAACCGCGGAGCCAGGCTTCTCCATGCAAGGCCAGGTCCACACCCATTCGACTGCTGGCTCAATTCCTCATAGCTTCCTTCATCACTATTGCTGTTTTCTATGTGTGTTCCTGGAAACTCTAACAGACAGATGCCCCAGAAGTCTACTAAGGTGATATTCATTGTATTGGTAACATTATTATTCTCTAGACACCTTCCTTTTTATAGGATAGGAGGTGGTGAAACCCTAGGAGAACAACCCTTCACCCAAAGTCAGTAGATTGATGGATAAAATAAAGAGATAAAATTTAATTTAGAATGAGAAATAATTATCCAGAAACCCTGATACTCACAATTCACATAACCACTGCATCCTCTACCTACTAGCAGCCCTGCATCATCAGATGATTTGGGGGCTTGGGATCAGTGCGGAAGGAATTTTGTGGACACGTGAACTGATGGGCTCAGGGGAAGCCTGTTGGCTGCATTATGTTACTACTCTAGCCTGTTGACTAAACTTGTATCCCCACTGAATAGCCTCTTGGGAATCATCAACTGCTTCTACAGCTCATTCATTTCTTCCAAGCTTCCAAGTACCGTCCTGGTCATTCCTTTCTTTCCATCCAAACGGAGTCAAGCATTAAAGTTCATTCCTCCGGACCTGCCATCAACCCATCTCTTAGAGTTAGTCACCCCTTTCCCCCCTGACTCGGTGTCGATTTCCAAGTTCCTCTCCCTGAGAGGAATCTCATTCCTCACACATTTACATTTTAGGGTCCTCTTTGTTGACTCTCGTAGGCAGGCACACCAAGGTCTCCAAGGGGAGACGCCCTCCCAGGCAGCATTCTGAAATGTGGGCAGTTATGTTGATTGTCAAAGTCTCCAAGACAGCAATAGTTTGCTGGTTCTCAGACGCTCATCTTTTGCACTGTTTTAACTTCCCTGAAACCAGCGTGCACCTCGCCGTGGGTGGTGCTGCACCCTCTCTGCAGGCTGGGCAGTGAAGCCTGGGTGTGGCCGGAGCACCTGAACGTGCAGGTTAGGCCCCAGTGGCTTAGGAGAAAGTCCCGGAGACGGTAGAGGAGCCCTCTGTAAGGACGTCTCTGTCACCAACATTTTCATAGACACAGAGGACCCTTCTGTGGGGACGTCAGTGGTTTCAGCTGCAAATGTTTCAGGGGAGTCGGACTGTGAATGTGAAAAAATGTGCAGGATGCCTTAAGCAATTCATTTCGCTGTCGTCAAGTAGGCAGGGAAGTCATATCATTAAATAAAATTAAAAGAGCCCTTTTAAGATGTTTTATCGTTTCCTTCTTTAATGGTACATAAAATAGTCCTGGATCTTATAATCCATGACCTCCCACATTATGAAATATGATAATGTGTTTTTTAAGTGATAGTTCGTCTGGGTACATATATGGGCTATTTTGGAAATGGCCGCAAGGTAAAGTCAACTTCTTTTTCAAGATGGGCGAACCTTCGTTTATTTACCCGCCTGTGAAGGAGGATGGCAGGAGGTCATCACTCCTGGTCCAAAAGATGCAGTGGGTGAATTTAAGTGATATTTTCAAACTCTGTCCCATAGTAAGTGAAAAAAATGAAAGCTTTGTATTCATCATATGTGATGAATAGCTATTTTATTACGATATAGTCAAACCCATTATATAGTTTATATTTTTTTTTAAAGCTGGTAGAGAAATTTCCATTTTGTAAATGAGATGGGGAATGAAAATGTCATGTGTGAATCTATGGATGGAATTTGCTAGAAGAGCAGGCTGGCGGCACCACGGCTGTTTGCAGGGGGGATTCGGGCTTCTTGTCTCCGAGCTGCTTCGGCAGAGGCTCCTGGTGAAGAAGAGACTCGGGTTGAGAGGCCACATCTCAGTGCTCACTGGGCTTCCCTGCTCCGGCCTCTGTGGGGCGCCCTGCAAACCCATGCCCCGCCCCACGCCCCGGTGAGGCCTATCGCAGCCCCCAGGCTCATGGGACACGGCTGCTCCTCTGATGGCCTGTGGCCTTCTTGCGGAGAGGCTGATGGACTGATACACAGGGGCGGCCCTCCCAAGAAGTCCAGGGACCCTTTCTGGTGCCGGTGGGCCAGCTGGCCCCAGCAGTCTTCGTGTGTGCGGCCCCTGGACCTTCTGCCTGTACTTCCTGTCACAGAAATACTTGCGTGAAGCCCCTCTCCTGTGGTCTGATACCATGGCCTGTCCCCAAAGGTCACTTCCAAGTCAGAAGCAGCTGTATTTACAGGCCTGGGTGGATTGGCTTACCCAATCAAAGACGGGAATTAAATTGCATTATTTTAAATGTATGTCATTATGTATTGAATTATTTTATATGGTTCTCTAATTATCTAAAGCAACAAAGAAAAAATATTATTACAATTCATAAGGAATGACGTAACTTGGTGAGTAACTATATTTGTGTACACACAAAAAGTTGTATGTATGATTTACATTCTATATAATATAAATTTATAAAAATATGAGATATATAATACATAATATATTACATAATATATATTAAAAGTATATATAAATATATAACTAGGTATATGGAATAGATAATTTTGAATATAATTGCATATATAAAATTTTGCATATATAGAAAAGTGTGCATATATATAAAATCACTCACCAAAGTCATATATAAATAAAATAATTCATAAAATGTAACAACTTATATATATTACATTTTACATATTATTGATACAAATATAAAAATCTGGCATTACTGCTAATTTGAGGTCCAACTATGAAGCTTATAATCTACCCTTATTAAGTTTAGGTGTGAACTAATTGACTGATTCGGTTTTCATTATTGTCTATGAAATTCTTTTTGTGTTTTACTGCTCTAAAGGAATATCTAGGGAGAAGACAGGAAAAGGAGAGAGATGGGGCCAGGTAAGGATGGAGGCAGAAACGTCACAGAAATTCCCAGCACCCCGTGTGGGTGCTGGGCTGTGATCCAGCGGTGCAGTTGTCCCCCCCACACAGACACAGCGGTCAGGGCTGGCGTCAGACGCAGACTTGCTCTGCTCACGTCTGCATCTGCGGAAAACTGGGCACCTATTTACACAACGGCCCTCTCTGGGTGACCATGGGCCAAATAGTAGAAATACACTCTTCCTACCTAGGCGACAGAGAGAGTCTAAAATTACACCCCTAGCAAGGCGCTGCTGTGTTAATCATTCCCTTCTCTGGGCACGCTCTTTTCACGTCCAGTGACACTTCAGAGTGGAGTAGTTTAATTGGTACTGTTCGGGGTCATTAGAACAGGCATCAAAGGAATTTACTCAGAGGAATCCCAAGGAAGGCAGTGAGAAAGAGAGAGAGGGGCTGAAAGGGGGCCTCCCTTCCTTGGGTCACCTGAGCATCCGAATATCTGGATCCTGGCCACATCTCATTACCCATGTGCTCACTATTTGATTTAAGGCCCCAAGCGCCAGCACTTGAGAATTAGCACTAGGATTAAAATATCCCAGAATCTTCTCAACTCGGAAATGATATATAGGGACAAGGCTGGTGTCGAAAGCTCATAAGACACTTGTCAAGAGAAATGTGATGCCTGCACTCCCGCCAGCATCCAATTGGCAAGCCTTCCCCTGCTCATCTCTCATCGGCCGCATACCACAGGCGATCGAAGGAGACCAGAGAATTTCAGTCCTGCTTTCCGCTTGGCTGCTTAGGCCTATATTTTCGCTCATTTAAAATGCTCCTGCTTCATTTTTGGACTCGATATGGCTGGGACTTTGTATAACCCCAAAGATTACCCAAACCTGCCTGTAATGTAGGTTGGGGCTGAAAGCCGGGCTGATCGAGTTGGAAGAGTTCCGTTGAAGAATCATCCATCTAAGGCCACAGCAAAGATTGATTGGGACTTGGCAAAATCCTGCCAGTCCATTCTTCACTGCTCGCCTCGCTCCCGAAGATAAGACATCCTTTTAAAGACAGAGAAGACTCATCGCGCTATTTCCCTTGGAACCTCATGATGGAGAACTCAATATATTTGAACACCCACCATAGCATTTGCTTATAATTATTTTGCATTTCTTTTTTGTGTTTTTTTTCCTTTAATTCCAGAATTAGAGGAGAAAATAGCATTATGTGAAAATAAAGCTATCAGTAGCAAGAGGTCTTGAAATATATTTCTCTGTTTTCTGAATAACTGCAAGACTATGGGCAAATCAATTTGCCTACTTGGGCCTCTGATTGATGTTTTTTGTTTGTTTGTCTGTTTGTTTTTATAAAATAAGACAATTACACTAGGCCAAATGTAAGCACACATCCAACCATAAATGTACCATGTGGAAAATGAGTTACTCAGAGTTATTTCTAAATCAAAAAAGGCTATTTTATAAACTGCAGGATTACTTTGTAGAGTCTCAGACTTTCTTATTTAAAAGAAGCAAGACGGGGGCACCAGCTATGTTTAGAGCCTCCTTAGTCTAAGAAAGTTAATTACCTGGTCAGAAGGAAAAGGGGGATGTTCTACAAGGACCCCGCTGTATTTACAAAGGACTAGAGCTATTGCCAGGCCCTGGGTTTGGATTTAGACATCTAAGCACTCAGCAGAGACTTGACGCTGCTTCCAAAACCCAATTCCAAGTTTCCAGTGGAGACAATCAACGTGACCCAGCTCAGGTCAGCTGTCTCTTCCCAGGATGTTCAGCTATGACCTGGTCACTAGGGTCACCTCAGACAAACACCTCCTTTATGAAGGGACAGTTCTTAAACAAGAAGCCACAGTGTGGGCAGATGTCCTGAACTCTATCAACAGAAGTGCCTGCCTGTCACCCCTTCCAGCTGTAGGACCCCCAAACTTTGAGTAGTTAAATGTATAAGATGAAATACTGCCTTAGATTTTCATTCCTGGCTACCCAAGGAAATCAGTGCGTGACCTACTTTCTTCTCTGCATCGATACAATGACTAGAACCTCACAAATCAAATGTGCCACTAGGTTCTCACATCACAGCCCCAGGCTGTGATGGAGGGACAGCCGGGCCAGTCTGGGGCCAGGACAGAGACCCGCTCAGCCTCTCACTGACACGGATGGGAGTGATGGTAGGGCATCAATAATTCAGACCCTGGTGACAAGGGCTGGCACACCGCGGGCTTGTAGACAGGGGCCTCATCACTTATTCATGTTCAAGACGTGTTTACTTATTCATGGAGAGGCTGCAAGCAAGATACAGCAACAAGCGCTGAGAAGGACCACCGTCCCGGACGACCGGGGAACATGATGATTACTCACAGACAGGGAAGCAGGCCCTGGAGACCCCGCGGGAAGGGCTCGACACCAGCCCCTGGCATTTCCAATGATCTCCTCACTCCTGTTTCACCTTTGCCGGCGCCATGAGCTGAGCACAACTCTTACTACTACTTTATGTTATAAAACCACAGATATGTAGAACTGAGTGGCTCCTCAGAAATGACCAAGAACTTACACTTTATTTTATTTGAGAAAGAAAGGTCTGGAGAACAGAAGCAAATTCCTTAAAAGAAAAATCACACAGCTGGTTTGTGAAAGTCCTGAGACTGGAACTTAAATTTGGTGGAGTTTTCCCCACCTCGCCCTGCTGACTAGACAGAATTCGACTCATCATAACGCCTGGTCTGTGCGACACTCCCATTATTCATCACTGAGTAAACATTTATTTAATAATGATATAGTGCAGACCTGTGAAGCTATCATCCCCCCTCCCCTGAACAGAGCTGGGCCTCTGCAATAACGTACTGAACTGAGGGTGCCTCGCATCCACAAAGAGGCAGCTGTCAGCCTGCACCCTGTATTTCCTTGATGTCCTTTCTGTCGCTCCCCAACACATAGACGTAGTCCCTAAAAAGCATGTATCTATAGTTTCTTAAGGCTTATAAAAAGTACGTCATGCTGTGATTAACTTCACGTTACTGACTAAGGTTCAGCCGCATTGCTGATAATGCGCCGCCCCCGGACCACAGCCTGTTTTTCCCTCTCCGGTTAGAGGCTGGTGGGTCGTCTGTAAATTCTCCTGCTGCGTGAATCATGCTGCTATGAATATTCCTGTGAATGTTTCTTGTTCTAAAGACGCAAGGCTTTCCAAGGGGCATACACTTGGCAGGAATTGCTACATAAGAGACCGTACAAAACTGTTCAGCTTTGCAAAGCAGTGATACATTGTGTCCCAAAGCAGTGGCACCAATGCGCACTCTGTGTTCGCCGTGTGAGATCCTGGAGAAGGGGGGTTATCAGAGGTCAGAAGGCCTTTTCTCTCAAGGGCTACACAGTAAATATTTCAGGCTTCGAGGGCAGTTCTCCCCTCCGCTGCTGTGCGAGGAGCAGCCACAGGTGGCACATCAGGGAATGAGCTTCTGTCCCAACAGCACTTGCTTTACGGGCATTGAAATTGGAATCTCGTAAATTTGTCACATTACACAATGCTGTTCTTCCTCTGTTTTATATTTATTTTAATCATTTAAAAGTGTAAACAAACATTGTTGGTTTGTGGGTCACACAAAAGGAGAAGGCAGGCTGTGGTCCTCTTCTGTTCTCCCTTCCTGCCTTATTTTCTTCTTTCTTTTTTTTTAATTTATCAAGAAATGCATCGATAACTTCCTATATGTCATGCACTGCCCACATGGTGAGGATTCTGTCGGCAAATGGAGGGTGCAATGAGCAAATGGTGACAGGGGTTACAAAGACAAGTCTCAGGGGATGTGGCTGTGGAGACAGGAGGGGATACTTTGGACACAATGGTCAGGAAAGCCCTCTCTGACAGAACAACATTTGAGCCAGGCTCCTATTTTGATTTTATTTTTCAATGACAGATGACATTCAATATTATGTTATATTATTTTCAGGTCCACAGCCCAGTGGTTAGACAATTATGTAATTTACAAAGTGACCACCCCAATACTTCTAGTGCCCACTGACACCATACATAGTTATTACAGTGTCATTGACACTGTTCCCTACGCTGGACTTTCCATCCCTGTGATGGTCTTCTAACAACCAATCTGCACCTCTCCATCCCTGCTCCTTGTTCACCCAGCCTCTGAACGCCCCCTGCCATCTGACAACCCTCCGTCTGTTCTCGGTGTCCATGCCTCTGTTTCTGTTTCGTCTGTTTTTTTTGTTGTTGTTGTTGGTGGTGGTGGTGCTTAGATTCCACATATACGTGAAATCATTTGGTATTTGTATTTGTCTAACTTATTTCATTAGCATAATGCCCTCCAGGTCCATCCATGTTGCCACAAAAGGTAAGATTTCATCCTTTTCTATGGCCAAGTAACATCCCATTGTACCACTTCTTTATCGAGTTGTCTGTTGACGGGCACTTGGGTCGCCGCCATCCCTTGGCTGCTGTAAATAACGCTGCAGGGGGACATAGGGGCGCACATATCTTTTCAAATCAGTGTCTTGGATTTTTTTCAGAAATATACCCAGAAGTGGAATTGTTGGGTCCTAAGGTTCTTCTATTTGTAATTTTTCCACAGTGGCTGCACCAATTTGCAATCCCACCAACAGTGCACGAGGGTTCCCCTTTCTCCACATCCTCACTGACACTCATTTGTTGATTTATTGATGACGGCCATTCTGACAGGTTTGAGGTGATATCTCATTGTGGTTTCAATTTGCATTCCCCTGACGATCAGTGACGTTGAGGGTCTTTTCATCTGTCTATGGGCCCTCTGTCTGTCCTCTGGAAAAGTATGTATTCGAATCCTCTGCCCATTTTTTAACTGGATTGTTTACTTTTTCTTTTTCTTTTTTTGTTTTTGGTATTGAGTAGTATGAGTTCTTTATATATTTTGGATATTAACCACTTACCGGATTATCATTGGCATTGAGTTCTTACATTTAAATGAGGGATTGAGGTGTACAAATACCTGAGAGGAAACAGCAGCTCCGTACACCTCCTCTGAACCTCACTATTCGTGTTCCTAGTGCCATGCTGGACGTTTCATCCCCAAAATGCCTCAGGCTTCTCTGGCTCCAGTTTGCAGTCTGAATTAGTCAGCTGCGGCCACCCTGGATTCCCCAGCTTGGGGACAGGTGTCTATCAACCCATCATCCCAATCAAACCTTTCTAAGTGTGCTCAGAATGCCTCTTTCTTCCCTGGATCCAAAGCATCTGTTTCACCCACAAGTACTTTTACTTTTATTTCCTTAGTATCTGTGGGAGTTTGCTAGGGCCGCCATAACAAAAGACTGCAGACTGGGCGACTTAAACGACAGGAGTTCATTTTCTCACAGTTCTGCAGGCTGGGAGTTCAAGATCAAGGCGCTGGCATGGCTGGATGCTTCTGGGGCCTCTGTCCTTGGCCGGCGTGCAGAAGGCTGCCTTCTAGCTGTGCCCTTGCATGTCTGTGCTGTCTGCGTGAGCATCCCTGGTGTAGGTTCTTACGAGGACACCCCTCTTCTTACGAGGACACCAGGCAGGATTGGATTCGGGCCCACCCCAACTGCCTCATTCTAACTTAATCACCTCTTTAAAGGCGCTGTCCCCAGATGCAGTCACAGTCTGAGGCGCTCGCTGGTGACTCCGAGCTTCCGCATATGGATTTTGAAGGGACACCATTCAGCCCATTACAGTATCTTTTAATTTAATCGCTCTTTTCTCCAGTTTTTAATGCCACTTTCTTACTTAAGCTTCCTCTCTTTTCATCTGTATTTATTAGCTTTCTGATTCTGGTTCACACTGTTATGATCAATTCTCCCCAAAGCTAGCCGAATAATAATGCAAAAATGAAAAACTGAATCATGTTTTATTCTGCCTGAGTCTTCCACTGGTTCCCCAGTCGTCGTCAGGATAATGCCCCCTGGCAAATCATCTGTCGACGGAACTACACTTGTCTGTGTGTCCGGCCCCCTCTCCCACCAGGTAAATTCTCCCCTCAGCCCCCTCTGTTGCAGCGATAGCAAACGACTTGCCGTTCGGGGCTTCTGCAAATTCTCTTTGCCTGAAATACCACCTCTGTTCTAATCCAGTCTGTTTACGTGGTTAATTAACATATTGCACCAAGCACAGCTCATTATCATCTTCAGTGGAAGACATTAGCAGACTGCCATTTTCAACATTGTCTAGGTGCCTCCTGTGTGCTCTCATAGATCATAGTGTCTACTCACAAAGTGATACAGTGTAATTATTTCCACCTGGGGCTGCGAGGCGGCCTGGGAGCAGGCGCTGTGTCTTGATTTATTCTTGGATCTGTAGTGTAGCCAAGTGCCTGCTCCTCTTAGGTACTTAGTAAATATTTTATATGGAAGTGAATGAAGGAATAAATGAATCGATAAAAATTAGCTAGAAGGAACATTTTTGTATATTATTTCAATCCTCCACTGCCAATGTTTTAAAAGTTATCAATTATAGTTAAAAATAAACCACTAGGTTTTACTAAGCCAAAAAATGGCTATAAAATGGTATATATGGTACATTTATGACAGTATATACACATCTATACATATGTAGCAAAAGACACTGAAAATTGATAACTGATATTTTCAAGTGCTTGTATTTTTGTATATAGTCAATGAATCTGTATATAATTTGTTTCCTCTTTCTACATTCCTGCAGTTTTCAAATAGCCTTAGTTCTCTGAAATGTCCTATAACTCTACTCTTTTTCTCAACATTCTGAAATTGTTCTCTCCTTTACATTCCACTGTTTGGAAAATAAATGGTGCAACCTATTATGCCACAAATTCACATTTTCACGGGAACCCAAATCAACCAAGGGACCGAGTCCGGAGGGTGGATTTCTCTGGCCCAGGGTGAGAGAAATCCTCACTGAGCCTTTCATAACTTCCCTAGCTCTGGGCCCTGGGGACAAATGAAAAGTCTAATCTTTGATCAAGGGTTACTTCAAAGGTAAAATTATCTACTGTTACCACTGAAACTCCTTCAAACGGCTGTACCCTGCTGCTACAGAGGAGGCAAGGGCCGTCCCTACGGGTCCCATATTGCCCAGGTGCAGGAGGCAAGGCAAAGACTCAGAGAGAAGAAGGGTTAAGCCTCACTCAAAACCTTGTTTCTGTTGAAGTCGCATCATGCAAAGTATCATCCCCTAAATGTTTTTATTTTTCCGTAGCTCTAACAAAGCCAACATTGCCCTCTAGGCAGAGTTGCAGAATCACTGCCACTTAGGAGAAATGCAGAAAGGAATAGACAAGCTAACTTTCGGGGAAGGAGAAAAGAAGAATGGCGTGGTTTCCGGGAGCCTTCCCTCTGACTTTCTTTCATATACTGATTCTCTCCGTGCTAGATAATAGAGCTGTAAGGTTTCAGAGATGCAGAAAATCCTACAGATTACCTAGCATGCCTGGCCTCATTTACAGTTGAGGAAACTAAAGCCCAGAGAAGCCAAGAAACGTGGGAAATACATTCATTCTCCTCTCTTTGGGAGCCTTGGAAATGAACCGCATGTCCACAGCTTCAGCACTCAGAAAGACCTGAGTTCCGCCCTCCCAAGTGTGATCTTGGGTGAATTATTTGGCCTTTCCAAAGTTGCACTTTCTTAGTCATAAAATACTAATTTTAAAGGACTTTCTGTGTAAAGTCATATTAGCAGTCAGTGAAAAACTGGCTAGTGGAATACCTGGGTTCATTAATAGCACTGATATTAGTTATTGTTAATGTCATTTATTCCCCACGCTTCCCCACTATTTGAGATAGGGCATTCTGGAAGGCAGAGACAGAAGGGTTAAGAACACTGGGCATCTGTAATCCTACAGCTCTGGCCCTGAGGACAAATGAAAAGTCTAATCTTTGATCAAGGGTTACTTCAAAGGTAAAATTATCTACTGTTACCAGTGAAACAGTAGAAACTATTTGTAGGTGCCCGGCTTTAATGTCCCTGTTTCTGAGGACTTTTAAAAACTGACAAAGGCAGGAAGGCCCCAAACAACAACAGTTGTTGATGCTTAGTGCTTGGCTGGGACTGGCTTTCTCCTAAGTGGTTTGCATGTGTTTTTGCGTTTATTCCTCAAAGCAGCTTCACACGGTGAGCGGGTTCGGTGATGATCCTGGTTTTAACGAGGACGAGCCAGACACAGGGGGTTGACTTAGACGTGTCAGGGTATCACTTCATTGCCACCTCCCACGTCACTCTTCTCACTCCAGCAGTCACAAGTCAAAAGGGTTGGCCACCCCTTGACGTCTTGATTCTGACCTTTGGCTTCTGGAAGCGACAGTGGCTTTCCTGGAGGAACGAGAGGGTCCTAGCAGTTTTCTGGCTGTCACATCACACATCTCGCCACACCCCCTAGGGTGCAGGGTTTTGGGGTGAGGAGCTTGGATACCTAGTAATAAATGAACCCATAGCATGCATGATGATATGGAAGTTATGCTGCTGGTGCAAGACAATGCTTTAAAATATGGACTGCTCTTTCCCTTCTCGGTCGTTCCTTTCTCTATCCCTCCTCTGTGCCCCCACTGTCCTTTCCAGGGCATTCAGACAAGGCTAATGCGCCAGGGAAGGGAAGGTAGATATTCACTAGAACTAAGTTATCACTCAGGTGTGAGCTTCAAATCATGCTTTTAGAAACTCTTAGCAACTTCGGCGCTGACTGAGTGGCTCAGTTGCCTGCATGTTGTCCCACAAAATGAAAGGTCACCGGTTCAGTTCACGGTCAGGGCACATGCCTGGGTTGCAGGGTCGGTCCCAGGTTGGAGTGCACACTGGCAGTGGTTGGTCGATGTTTCCCTCCCTCTCTTTCTCCCTCCCTCCCCCTCTCTTTAAAAATAAATCAATAAGATATTTTTTTTAAAAATAGCCATTTTAGAGGAAGAAATTATTTTTGTTGACTTCAAAGCTTAGGTTTTATCACAGTCAAAATCAGAGATTAACTAAAGTAATCTAGAGAGGAAGGGAGAATGTGGTTAAAAACTAAATTCTTGCCACATAATAAAGAGCAAAGCCTTTCTGTCGGTGGTGGGTGAAAAGGGGTCGGGGGAGAAAAGAAGAAAAAAGCATGGAGAGGAAAGAGAAAGAGAAGAAATGAGATTTTGGTGAAGAAGAGAGTGAGAGGCAGAAGGCAGGGAGAAGAGAATACAGCAAAATCCCTAAGTTCCCTGTTCTCCCCCCGCCCCCGCCTCCTGCTCGGTGTCAAAATCCGGAGAGCGGGTGGAACATAGAAATACCCAGATTGTTTCAGGGAAGTGCGCCAGGAATCTCTCTGAAGAAAGGGACGATAAATATTCCTGAGCGTGTCCGCCGTCAGCTCCCGCCAGTCAACTTTCTACCTGCTCCCTCCTTAGCTTTTGACTCATGTCTGGATTTAGTAACCCCGGCCTGTGTGTGCCATCTGTTCGCTCGAGCATTCCACTGATCCGCCAACCCATGCATGCAGTCCTATCGGTATGCCTTATGTTCTAAGCTCCAGAGAAGCGTCATCGTCGTCGTCTTCGGGAATGTTACACAGGTCTGGAATAGATGCCACTGTATCCAACGTGTAACTCATTCTTCTGAGCTGAAAAAGTTTCAGGATTTTTATAGGGAACTCTAAAGAGTCAGGCGGCTGGAAACAGTCCCTCCTGAAGTGCATTAGCTCGTGTGAAACAGTGTGTTCAGTGGAAGCAAGTGAGCTACAGGTTCAGCCTTATCCTGTTTCTCGTCATGCTTTTCCGGTTAGGGGTGGCACGTGGCTGTTTGAGCACAGAGCGCTTTGCTGGCACAATTCCAGTGGTGCTTTCACCTTTTTGCTTTATTGTCTGCCCTGAGATCCTCTTGAGAGGTTATAGGCATTGAGATAGGGAAGGAGGACAGGAAGCGAGGATGTGATACGCATGTGCCAGTCTGACTATGAGACTCTTACAATTTTTCATTGACTTCAGTCCCTTTGAAGACTCAGAAAGTTGGAGCTCCCCAAGCCTCGTCCTAGGCTCTCTTCTCTTTGCTCTCTCTGCACACCACCCCTCGGTTCTCCCCTGCATTTCCATGGCACTGAACGCTATCCGTAGGCTACCACTCCAACATCCACATCTCCAGCCGTTTCTGTTTAACACTGTTGTCTGTTTGTTCCCGTCAAATGACCTACTGAGGGAGGACACCCTGGTTTCATGTGCAGTGGAAGGTACTGCAGGGAACCACTGGGAATGTGGAACGTGGGGGAAGGAATTCTAAGGATCGTGAATGGCATCAATGTAGGACGCAAAAGGCAAGAGGCATCCCAGAGCCCCATGGTGGTTGTGGTCAGCTAAGAACTTGACTCCTGAGAGGGGCACTGAATATAAATCACAACCTTTCTATTTGTGTCCCCATCAAAGGCTCTGCAGCCTCTCGTATTGTGGTCATCGGTGCGCAGATCCTAGGTGGTAGGCTTACTAAGGCTGTTGGCCATATCTCTTCCTTGTGTTTACCGCCATGCTGGGAAAAAATGAACTGACCGTGCCTATGAGGCAATGTTGTAAAAACCCCTTCACTGATCCCCCTTCGGAAGGTTCTAGAAGAAACTCTTACCTGCCTCTTCCATCTTTGGCTGGATGCAGTTCCTTGTGTTTCTTGGCTTGTGGTTGCATGTTCCAATGTCTCTGTCATTGGCACATGGTGTTCTCTCCCTGTGTCCCTGGGCCCAGGCTTCCCTCTTTTATTAAGGACACCAGTCATCAGACAAGGTCCCATCCTAATCCAGTATGACCTCATCTCGCAAGTCCGTCTGCAAACACCCTATTTCCAAATAAGGTCTCATTCACAGGTTCTGGGTGAATGTGGGTTTTGAGAAGATACTTCTTTCTTTTTTTATTAAAATATTCATAATTTAATTTATTTCTTAATTTTTTAATTATTTTATTACAGTTCACCCAATTTCCCCCTCTTTGCCCTCCCCTTCCCAGCCCAACCCCGGCTCCCACAGCCAATCCCCACACCATGGTCCATGTCCCTGGGTCATTCACACCTGTTCTTTGATTAGTACTTCCCCTTCTTTCCACCATTATTCTCCTCCCCTCTCCCCTCTGGCTGATGGCATTCTGTTCCATGTTTCCATTCCCCTGGTTCTATTCTGCTCCTTAGTCTATTTTGTTCATTAGGTTCCTCTTATAGGAGAGATCATATGGTATTTGTCTTTCACTGCCTGGCTTATTTCGCTTAGCATAATGCTTTCCAGTTGCATCCATGCTGTTGCAAAGGGTAGGAGCTCCTTCTTTCTTTCTGCTGCATAGAATTCCACTGTGTAAATGTACCATAGATTTTTGATCCATTCATTTACTGATGGGCATCTAGGTTGCTTCCAGCACTTACCTATTGTAAATTGTGCTGCTATGAACATTGGGGTACATAGGTTCTTTTGGATTCGTGTTTCAGGGTTCTTAGGATATAGTCCCAGCCGTGGAATTGCTGGGTCAAAAGGCAGCTCCATTTTTAGATTTTTGAGGAAACTCCACACTGTTCTCCACAGCAGCTGTACAAGTCTGCATTTCCACCAACAGTGCCCTAGGGTTCCCTTTTCTCCACATCCTTGCCAATACTTGTTGTTTGTTGGTTTATTAATGACGACCATTCTGACAGGAGAGACGTGATATCTCATTGTGGCAGATACATCTCCTAGGACAAGGGACATAAAGGGAAGAATAAACAAATGGGACTACATCAAACTAAAAAGCTTCTGAACGGCTAAAGAAACCATCATCAAAATGAAAAGGGGGCTGACCGTATGGGAGAACGTATTTGCCAGTGACAGACCAGACAAAAATTTAATCTCCAAAATATATAAAGAACTCATACGACTCAACACCAGGAGGACAAAAAATCCAATTAAAATGGACCCAAATAGGCACTTCTCTGAGGAGGACGTACAGCGGGCCCATAGACACGTGAAAAGATGCTCAGCATCACTGGCCTGATAATTTGCATCAGAGAGATGCAAATTAAAACCACGATGAAAGGACAGTTTTCAATGCAGTACAACAGGTTCGCTTGGACTCAGGTATCTCAGATAATACTTCAGCAGTGTTTTTAAGAGTTTTGTATTTGAAAACAACTTTATACTCCCAACAGTATTGGGAGTAACACAAAGTAACCAAATTTGAGAATGTAGGTGTTCCCACACAGGAAATTCCAAGTGTTTGTCAAATAGTTTATACTTAGGTCACCGTTATTTCCTCGTGCAGGAAGCTGGAACAGACCCCGGACGTGGGCGTGTGGAGTCCTCACTGTCCTCTCCCCTGCTGTGTCCCATGAGTGCACCAGTTCTTTGCAACCAAGGACTGTCATCTCTCAGCTACAGTCCGGGATGCTTAAAAGTTTCTCTAAGCTAGTCGTTCCCCTTCCTTATCTCCGCTTTTGCACTTGTTGCTTTTGTTGGAGGGTCAGCCAACTCATTCTGTGACGAGCCACACCGAAAGTGTGTTAGGTGTTGTGGGCCACATGGACTCCGTCACAGCTGTTTGCACGCCCTGCAGTGCGGTGGCAGCCAGAGACGTGAATCGATGAACCAGCATGGCTGCGTTCCCGTCAAAATGCATGTACGTGGACTTCATCGCGTTTCCGTGTGCTGTGACATTGTATTCTTCTGTCGATTTTCTCCACCCTTTGCAACTGCGAACAGCACTCCCACCTAGGAGACTGAACAAAGAGGGGGCGGGCCAGGGTTTCCTGCCGGCCAAGCCCTGCCCCTTCTCCCTGGTGGATCCGTCTGCCTTCACTCCTCCCTCTCAGGCATCCAGCGCCTTCCGTGCACTGTGAGATAGTCCACGTCTGCTTCTCTCTCCACTTTTTCTTTCTTTCCCTTCACGTCCTTCCCCTCTCTTTACCCATCCTTCCCTCCACACTCTCTTTGTCTTTCTCTCATTACTACATTGTCAAAGTAAATAAACACCCACTGCCTCTAAACTATATTTGATAACTACACATTAATTATTTTGATCATTTTTACTTTCTAAAAATTGAGGGGTAGTGCTGTAGGTCACAGCAATATTCACATGATAGTTATTCCCTTATTTAACGTAGACAATCATCTTTGAAATCCTATGCAAATGAACATACATCGTACTAATCCCTTGATGATTATTGTTTTGTCTCTTCTGGGTGATGAGTTCGAGAGCACATACAACGTTCGAAAACACCATGCAAAGCCCTGGCCACCACGACCAGCTTCGCCACGTTTCCGTCCGTAGCTGGGGTCTCGTTTTATTTGTAGGCTCTTGGGAAGTACATGTGAGCCTCAGGGAATTTGGGGGAAGCCAGTTCCAGACATCGGTGGGTATTTTAGCGCCTATCTCTTCAGGATTATGATTCTTTTTTAAAAAAGCCTATAAGTAATCACATTACCAGATCTAAAACACAGTTCATTGTAATTCCTTCGTAGTTTTAACTCTCCAGTGTTAATGGTCCCCAATTGTTTCCTTACTGTGTTATGTACGATTTGAGTTAGGATCTAACACACTGATTTGTTGATATGTTTCTTCAGTCTCTTTAAATTTACAATTTCAGAATCTCTCTCCCCGCTCCCCACCTTTACAGTCTATTTGTGGGAGGATGGAAGAGACCCAGGCCCTTTGCCTGTTGCGACTCCCACAGTCTTGTTAACTGACACGTTCACAGTGGCCTAGAGCTTTGACGAGACTCACGGTGGAATCACTCGCCCAGTCACGCTTCATGGCTGGCGGGGTGCCCTTCCATCAGGAGACCCCCAGGGTCTGGTTGGCTTCATTGTGTGATGTCAGCAGCCATCAGCGACCATGAATTCAGTCTTTAGTGGTCGTGGAATCGTGCTATTCTCATTTTTTCCCTCAAACACTTGGAATACTTCTGTAAAGGAAAACTTTTGCTCTTCAACTTGTTGGTCATCCTGACTTTTTATAGGAAAGGCGGGATAAATATTTGAGTGTTGTCTTTTATTTACAAGTTTTCAAAAGAAGTTTGTTTTCTAGAACTCTAGGAAGGGGACTGATAAAGCCCGATGTTTGGTTGGTTTCACGGGCTTTAAGTGCTTTTATCTGTCAGTTCCACCATCCCATCTTTGATCAGTGTGCGTACCATCAAGGTGGCTTTTAAATCTTTTTGACATGACCTTGCTAATTACTGTCCTTTCTTACTTTGGGGTGAAACAGAGTGTTCTAGGCTAATTTTTTGCCCCAGGTCTGAAGCCTGACACTTCCCTTATTCCCCCTGTGCTTCTCCTGTCTTCATCTGGAGTGGGAGGCACAGGCTGTCTGACGCTCAGGAAGCCCCCGCTTTTGTACAGGGCAGAACACAGCTCTCTAGCGTATCAGCGCGGAGAGAATGATGGCGCCAACCAACCCAGCAACGCTGATACTCCTGAGACCAGAGACCAGCAGGTCGTTTTTCTCTCTGCATTGGGCTTGAGACTGCATTATGCTGCAGAAGCCAGTGCAGGCAGCTTCTGAGAAGCAGCCTCCGCTGTGGCTCACCGAGGCCTTCCCCCTCATGACCTCCAGGCTTCTAGTCCACTCGCCGCGTGAGGTGCAGCGGATGTTCTGTTTGGCCGTATGGTGTTCGAGTCATGCTTCTTAAGCAAATGTTAGTGAATGAATTAATACCTTCAGCTTTCAGAAAGTGGCTACAGAGGGCATTGGGTCTGACACTGCATTTTTACTTGAAGAAGCTAAGGCCTTGAGATTTCAAGGTATTTGTCCCACTTCATAGTGAAAATCAGTGGAAGAGTTGGGACCCAAATCATCTGGCCTTGACTGCATTGTTTTGCTACCTTACCCACTGCCTCTGAACTAAACTAGATCGCTATCTATAAATTATTTGGATCATTTTTCATTGCAATAATCTTTTGGTTTAGAGACCCTTCCTCCTTTCCGTCCTCCCTTTCCTCCTTTCTTTCTCTGTCTCTCCCCTTGTTTCTGTCCTTCTGATGTAAATAATAGTAGTATTTATGTGAGTGTCATTCCTTTAGTAGTGAGCAGAAAACCAAACAAAAGTCCAGTGGAACCCCCAGGCCTGGGGCCCCGCTGGACAGAAATCAAACTGTGCACTAAGGATATGCAGTAATCCCTATGTCCAGCCCAAGTCTTGGGTGATTTCTTTTCAACAATTTGAAAATTATTTTTTTTAAGATTTTATTTATTTTTAGAGGAATGTGAAGGGAGGGAGAGACAGATTCACATGTGAGAGATACATCGACTGGTTGCTTCTCGCATGCCCACAACCAGGGACCTGGCCCACAGTCCAGGCATGTGCCCTGACTGGGAATTGAACCAGTGACCCTTTGGTTAGCAGGCTAGCACTCAGTCCACTGAGCCACACCAGCCAAGGCGAAAATTACTTTTTTAATAACAATAACAGAAGGGATGCTATCTCATCTGACCTAATGGAGGGTGGTAGCCCTTTAGGTCACAGAAATAATCACTGTTTGTGAATGAATCACTTGGTGTTGCCAACATACTGAAACAGCCAAAAACAAAGGCTTTCGTAGTCACTTCATTGCCTTCCTGCAAAACACGAAAGCATGGATTCATTTTCTTGAGGACTTCCCCCAAACACTGGGCCCTTTTTTTTTTAATTTTATTTATTTATTTTTAGAGAGGGAAGGGAGGGATGGAGAGAGAGAGAGAAACGTCAATGTGCGGTTGCTGGGGGCCACGGCCTGCAACCTAGGCATGTGCCCTGACTGGGAATCGAACCTGCGATGCCTGGTTCACAGCCCGAGCTCAATCCACTGAGCTACACCAGCCAGGGCTCACTCAGCCTTTGTAATTTTCAGAACAAGAGATGCCTTAGCTTAGCATTTGGGGAAAACAATGCTGTACCTTATCTCTGCCCTGAACTCGGAGTGTCTTTGGGTTTCAGGTGGCCAGATGGCCAAGCAGGACACCTTTCTTTGCCATAGTTTTGACTATCACCTGTCCAAGGATAAAAGGAAAAAACTTAGTCACAAGTGTGACACCCACGGTTCAAGGGACACCAGCCCGTGGAGTGGCAGAGTGCAGTGCCTCGCAGGCAGCGGAGAGGTCTCTCTGAGGGATTTCGGGCAAGAATGGGTTTTACTGCCGTTCGAAACGACAGTGGGAAACGGGGCAGGGTGGGCCGGGAGGGATGTCAGGGATGTCCTTGTGGGGCCAGCAGGTCCCAATGTCCGGGGAAGGGTCAGAGAGCCGAAGCTGAGCAGGGGGACTGCGGTTGGCTAGCTTTCCTGGAGAGCTGTTTCCTCAAAGGGCAGGCTGATTCCAGTTTAGATTTGTGACATGGAACAAGGTCACTGAGGTGGCTTCCGATTTGTGGGTTCCGGGGTACAAATTAACTTTATCATGCCTAACAATGCCTCATTAGTCCAGCAACTATTTATGGAGCTCTCGAGTACCTGCACCAGGTACACCGTTGGACAGTAAGAGTTAAGCACCAATGAGGATACCCATGTGTCTGCCCTCCGTGACACAACCAAGTGGCGGCCACCACAAATATGTCACAAATACAATGTGAGAGAAAGGCACCCCTGTGAGTGGTAAACATGGACTGTCAGGGAAGTGGAGAGAGGTGCCTGGGTATCTAACCTGAACTTGGCGTGGTACTGGGGATGGGGAGGGGGCGATGTTTTCTGGCAGAGGGCTGAGGAATTGGGACCTGGGACAGGAGGGAGTGTCCCTGACACAAGGACCACAGCGTGCTGAGGGCAGAGGTACCGTAGTGTTTAGGAAGCCTCATGGAATCCTTCTCAAAAAGGGACAGCACCTCCTACATCAGTCCTTCTGTTGAAAATAAAGTGAGAACAGTTTTAGTCCCTTTGAGTCTGTTTAGTCTGATGTTTTCAGTCCTTTTGAATATGTTTACTCTGGCGTCCCAAAAAGTGGTTTCCAGCTAATTATCCTCAGGAAGGAACTTAATCTTTCAGACTGCCTTGCTGATGGTGCTCACCATGGGGGCTGCTTCAGAGAATGGAAATAATGGGCAAAATTAAGTACTTAGAGGAGTTGATTATTTGGGGATTTTCTGCCAAAGCGATAAGTGTTATCAGTAGCATCCAAAATATACTTTTTTCTAATTAAGCCTGGTGCAGGGGTTGGAAGGAGGGATGAAGGACCACTCACTCATACCACCGCCTTCGGTGGATTGCTAGGACGCAGGGACCTCCCCAAGTGTCCTGGGGAGGATGGTGCTGGTGCTGTGAGCCAGGGGCAACATGACAGAAAGGGCCATCTTCTAAGACTCTGTCCTGCGAACAGTGAATCAAACTGCCATTTCCAATTTTGTGTTTTCTGTGACATCAAAGCTCTTTGGATAGAAACTTCAGAAAGAATATAATTTCTCAAGTCAGCCTGTTATAGCTGGGGTTAAAACTAAGTGCTAAGAGAAAATAAAAGTTCCCAACGATGATTAGATAGATAGATAGATAGATAGATAGATAGATAGATAGATAGATAGATATAGATATATATAAAGTACAATGCTAAAACATTGTGAAGTGTTACATGTGTTGAAGAATCTGGTGTGGGTAATGGATGGGTTTATGATTTCTATACTAAATCCCACAACTCGGGTTATTCTGATAGTTGCCTAAATATTAGAACTTACTTTTTCAGGTTGCACTGTAATGATTTATTTTGGGGTGACTTCTTCCCACTGGCTCTTTGGTGGCATTAAATGTCTGTTATCTGTCTTTGTGTGCCCAGGGCCTAACACAGTGCGTGGGGCAGAGCAGGCTGTTCATAAAGGAAAGTTCATGCACCCATGTCATGCTCACCACATAAGGACATGTGCACACACCCACCGGAGAGTAATGCCCACCTTCCTGCTCAACCGGAAAGAAAACGGTGACTCTAAGAAGCTCATTGCACCTCAGACATAGTTTTATGTTGTTCTTTTCAACATCCTTAGATTTTAATGTCTCATAAACACTGCAAGTACCGAACCAGCATTCTATGATTTCAAATGTTGCTTCGATTGTTTCACCTGTAAAGACTTTTAAGCATTTATTTTTTGAGGTTTCATATTCAAGAGCTATCTGGTAGGGTCTGTTCCCCATAAACTCCATTACAAATGGGTACTCTGTGGGAATCATCAGTGATGGCAGCGATAGAGGTTTGCTGGCAACTAAAGAAAGAAGGGGTTAAGGTATGTTATCAGCACAATATTTATTGATTGTCCGCAGACTGCTGGGCACTATTCTAAGAGTTTGAGATTCATCAGTAATCCAAATTTGTTTTTAAAAAACTCTCTGACATCCTAGAGTTTATAGTCTATGAGAAAAGTGGTAGGGGAGGCAGACCATACGAATGAACCATGACAAATCAGTAAATGACATGCTATGTTAAAAGGCCATATATGCCACACGGAAAAAGAGAGCAAGGAAGGGGCAGAGTGGGTTGTAAGTCTAAACAGGACAGATGGGGCGGGCCCTAGTGCAGGTGAGGGAGGTAGCCTCGAGACGGCTGGGGAAATGCCTTCCACACAGAGGAAAACGCCACAGAACGGCCCTAAAGCGTGGGCACCTGGCGTGGTCCAGCCACAGGTGGGAGGTCAGTGTGGTGGCGTAGATTTGTGAAGCATCTTTTTAAAACCAAGTACGTGTAATATGTTTGAAAGTGTTTTTAAATAATAAGTGTTATCTTTAAAGGGTCTCAGGAATGGCCAGTCACTGATCCAAGCTGACATTTACTTAGTCTCCATAATTTAATGCAGATGAAAATCTGATTACTGTTACAAGCAGCAATAATCGAAGCGTAGCTTTAACTCGTAACAGAGGACAGAAAACTTCTTACTGCCGTAGAGACGAAGGCCTGATGGCGAAAGACACACAGACTCCATCGCTGTCTGGTGAGAGGGGAAGGAAAGGGAAGATTCGCTTGTCTACGTATTGATGTAAATGCAGTCCATAACTCCAGCTAGATTGTAAAAGATTTTTAACATCCCTACCACGATGCAAAAAAAAAACAAAAACATTAACAAATATCATTCTTTCCAGAAAATAGCTCATGTCTTCCTAGAAAAAAAAAAAAGACACCCATAAGCTCCAAATTGTTCCTCAGGTGGGTGAGAACCAGCACCGTTATTTATACTTGTTCACAGGACTGGGTTCATCATCCATCTCTGGGATAGAATTGTGAGCGTAAAGATAATCGGCGTTTTCTACCACCTGCAGAACATGGTCTGTACTTTTGGCTCATTTGCTGGGTGCTTCCTGCAGAGGTGCCATCTGCTCGACGCCTTATTTCCCTACGTGTGATTGAGGCTGCTGCTTCTACCTGAGTGACATCCCTAGCTGGCTGGCCTTCGGAAATGGCTCAGACTGCCACAGCCCGCCCTGGCAGCCTGGCCTCTCCAATAGGAGCCTCGAGGCTACAGAGATGCTCGTAACACCCACACAGTGTCTATTTGGGGAGGAAGAAAGGAGGCATCAAATTTCTAATAATTTGAATGATATCAGTAGGATCATAATGATAGAAGGAACTGTCTAAACAAAATACTCTGTAAAATTTACGGTCATGAAACTTATCTATCTGGAACACTGATGAAATTTTCAAATAGATCCTCTTACCAACGACTGAAAAAGAAACTGTGTTATAACCTAGTATTATGCTGGGCCTTTCTATTTAGAAGTTTTATCAACAATTTGTAGAAATTAATGCTTTAAATAACTAGAAGTGGTAACTGCTTAGGAAATTATTTTGTGACTCATTCAGTAAAGCGTACATTGCTCGTGTAATAGTTCCTAGGTGATTATGTTCGTAAATCAGAGCATCGCATAAGGTTTGTCTGAAATAAGGGAGCTCTAATCTGTTTGTTTGTTTCCATATGAAATATTTCTAGTTGGTCTACGACCCAGATTAAGAAATAAGGCATCAAATGTAAATTAAAGCCTATGTAGGTCCCTCACCTACTCCCCTGGACTGCTTCTTGATCTTAAAGGAAAAAGTTTCAGCTTCCCACAGTGGAGTATGATGTCAGCTCTGGGCTTGTCATATATGGCCTTACATAAATATTTTTAAACTATGACTTAAACCTCTCTCCAAATATTTTCAACACCCACACATGTAACCATGTGTGAGAACTCTCAGCCCATGTCCTAATATTTCAGCTCTACAATCTTATCACTTCATTATTCCAGACCCTTAGTTTCTAGTCCCTCCAGTTCCCATCTGCTGAATCTTTTTTTCTCCAAGGTATTTGCTCTGATCTGTAAGAAAAACAAAATTGCTCTTATCACCCTCTCTTTCTTATGGCTCATCTCTTTTTAACCTTCCTGAGTCTTTGAACTTACCATGTCCAGTGGGTCGCTTCATGACTTTCTAAAGCTGTGTTTTATGGACTTCCAACATGAGCTCACAGTGCCCTGGGAATCTCTGTTCAATGCAAGCTTGTAGCTGGAAATTCCAAGCTTAATGTTTTCTCACCACCACTGGACTCCAAGCTAGCGGAGGACAGGAACTTGGGTTTCCTTCATCCATGTGTCCCCAGAGATTAAGACATCAGGAACCCAATAGATGGTTTATAAATGTGTGCATTATTGGGATTTGATTTTTTCACTTGGGAACATGACTTCTTTAAACGCTGGGCTTCCTCCCATCAATTTGCACTCCTGATGTTTAAGTGTAAAAACAAAACAACTCTTATTATGCTGTAGTATTTCACTGGAGATCCTTGCTCCTGCCTTCCTCCCAGCTGATGTTTAATTGTTGGTTGATTAACTCAGGGTGATGGCCATGAAGACTTCTGTGTCCAAGGAAAGCCACAGAGAGTAATCGAAATGCAGTGTGTAGGAGAAGTTTAAGGAGGCATCACACTGACGTCACTGGTTTCATTCAGCAGGCCAGGGTTTACGTGCAATGTGGACCATCTTAGGTGAAGCATGTATTATAGTTCAGGTCCTGTGGCTTTGGTCTAAGAGCGAGAGACCCAGAGTCATACCTGAAGTGTAACTATAACTGACCCCAGGGCTGCTAAGGAGTTTGTATGTTGGTCATGCCCATCCGGTAAGTTTTAATACAGCATTTTAAATTTAGGTAGTTTGTAATATAATATTCTTTTCTTTTTAAAGATTATTTCAGATTTAACATGACTAAAGGTGTAAAGAGCTCTCAGATTGAGAAGCTGGGCATTAGCACTGCAGTGATATCGTTTGAAAGGCAAAAACACTACAATGCATATCAGATGTATAGGGCACAAAATGTTTCCACTGGGCTCGGCGCCGATTGACCTTTTGTTAAAATATGAGACCCGTCCAGAAAAAGTCCAGCCATGGTTAACAGAACAAGAATGGTTTGCATAACATTGATGTAACCTGGCAGCCAAGGAGAGTGGACTGGAATGCGCATGTGTGAACAATGATAACTTCACTGTACTACTCAGTAGGGGCTGTAGATGCCAGAGTGAGCGTGTGTACCATGTGGCTGTTGCATTCAAAATGACTGAGCAACAAATCTGCATCAAATTTTGCGTTAAGCTTGAACATTCCTCCACAGAACTATTTTGATGATTCAGAAGGCCACAGTGATGAGCAACTGGTGATTGGCAGCTACATCAGGACAATGCGCACTCATTGCATCATGTCTCATGCAAAAGTTTTGGTGAAACATCAAATCATCCAGGTGACTCAGCCCCCCTACAGCCCAGATATGGTGCCCTGTGACTTCTGGCTTTTCCCAAAACTAAAATCACCTTTGAAAGGGAAGAGATTTCAGACCATCAGTGAGATTCTGGAAAATACAGTGGGGCAGCTGATGATGACTGGGAGAGCTGTGTGAGGTCCCAAGGTGCCTGTTTTGAAGGGGACTGAGGCCTCATTGTCCCATGTGCAATATTTCTTGTATCTTATATTCTCTCCAATAAATGTCTCTATTTTTCACAGTACCTGGCTGGATACTCTCTGAACAGGCCTCGTACAGTATATATAGACTTGCTCCATACTGTAAACTTCAGGTTGTATATGGATAACATGAGAAAGAGCCAAAGAACAGCATGTACATGATTAGAAACTGGTGATATCCTGGGAGGAGTTATTCTTTGCTTTTTTCCCCCTGGTCATTTTCCAGCCATGCAAGAACTTGAGCTCTCATGAAGTGAGTGAGTTGACAGTGACAGACAGGATAAGGACACAGAGTCCCTAGTAGAGGTAGCAGAGGGCCTTTCTAATGTACTCTCATCAACATAACTAAACTGGGTAATCTGGAAGACCCATTATCGCCAAGGAGAGGGGCACAGGCACAGCATGCTCTATCCGTGTCCCAGGATTTGAAGCACATTAAGTGAGCTGTATTTAAAACAATACACAATGCAACAGTTTTTAAATATGCGGTTGCATGAGACAGATACCAAGCTCTCTGCAACTACAAAGGGCATTTTCATAACACTCTAATGCAAAGAGAGTGTTTGAAATCTGCTTTGTCAATTGCTTCTTTATGAAAATGGAATAGTGGCAGAAACTTTGAATTTGGCATGCTCAGTAGTTTCTGTTTGCATTACACACATATCTGATAATGCATATTATATAAGCACATGGTGAATATGGAAATAAAATTCTTAATTTTTCTACAATGATACTAGAAAAGAAAAATCTATACACCATAACCACCTTCTTTCTTCTAGATGTTGGATACTTGCAAAATTGTTAACATCCATTTGTCACCTAAGGTTTAATGGCTCCAAAGGCATCATTTCAATGTGTAATATGCTGGCATTAAAAAATAATTTGTAAGATGCATCGGTAGTAATTGTTTTATGCCATCAATCAGTGCTTATGTGTTACTTTTTATAAAGCCCTGACACACAAAATGATGTTTTAAATGTTTGTGAAGATATGTGTCTATTTTTTCAAACTTTTCTAATGTAGAATTTTATTCATGCAAAGAATAGTATGTCAGGTAAGAAGGCAAAGATCCAAACCCCTCAGCGCCAATAGCTTCCCACGTTACTCGAGGTCACCGCCCACCCACCCTCATCACACCTCCCACCTCCACACCTGCTGCCTTCCCTGCCTCACTCCCTGGCCTCCCCCTAGGCCCGAACGATACCAGGAATGTTCCAGAGTTGGAATGTTCACACCTGCATTCCCTCTACCTGGAATCCTTTTCCCCAGTCACCTGGCTTGCTGGATAATGACCTTATTTATTTAAATTGGACATTTCTTCTGTATTTAAAAATGCAATCCCCACACACACGGTCTGTTCTTCCTTTCCTCAATTTAGTTTTTCTCCTCGCCATTATCACTTGTTAACTATATATATATATTTATATACATATATATGTATGCACACATATAGCACTTTAATTTTTTGCTTACTATGTTTTGTCCCCCTAGAATGTAAGAATGTAAGCTGCAAAATTTATGAATGCTTTTTCTCTCCGGTTTCCCCAGTGCCGAGGTCCCCATCTGTCATGGAGTAGGGACTCAGCAGGGGGTGAATGAGGGGGCTGTGAGACGAATACAGTAATCCTCCGGCAGCAAGGGTTTGAACTGTGTGGGTTCCTTTATACCTGGAGTTTTTCCAACAGATACTAGAACTGCATTTTCTCTCATGTGTGATTTGTAATAACACTTGCTTTTCTCTAGCTTCCTTTACGGTTGAGAATACTGTCTAGGATACATATAACACACACAGTAGGTGTTCGTCAAATGTGCTGTGTTACCAGGGAGACTTCTGGTCCACAGTAGGCTGTTAGTAGTTAAGTTTGGGTGGTGTCAGAAGTTAGACACAGATTCGTGACTGTGCAGGGGTCGACACCCCTGACCCCCGTGCTGTCCGAGGGCCAGCTCTGAAAAGGGGTGGGTGCTGAAGTGTGTGTGGTAAGGTTATGGGAGCAGACTTTGGGGCCAAGAAGTCACTAAGACCAAAATATTAGAAACCCATCAGTGTTAACAAATCGGTTAACGTCTTCACAGTTATTGACAGAGAATGTAAATGGATGACCGTTTTTGTCCTATTTGCTCAATTACTGTTTCCCTTTATGAACATTATTTTGTATACATTAAAAAGGGGGCTCATTATCCCTTAAAGAAGGGTCATATTAGAATGCTAGTCCATCATGAGTTAAAGAAAGAGAGCTTTGAAATAGTGCTCCAGAACAAGGTTACTGGTAAGGATTTTTAGAAAAAGGAATAGAATTTGAGACTCGGAGGATTCTATGCCAAAGGCTGATTGTAACAGAAAAGAGATACAATTAACCTAATTTAATGAGTGGATCTTTAATTAGGTGATGGTAAATCTGCGGGCCTGAATACAAATGACTATCCGTTTGTTTTCCGAATCGTGTCAGAAAGCGACAGAACTACGGAGGTGTATCACAGCTTCTTGGCTGTAGCAGGGAAGCCAAAAGAAGGCCGTTCTGATCCGGCCAGGCACGAAACTGGAAAAGTAGTTATCCCATAGAAAATACATTAGAATGGGGGCACTGTGACAGAATTGGTTGTAACTGGTTTTAGCTGGAAAGGGTTATAGAGGCAGGTGGTCACAGATAAAGGGAGAGTGTCTCTCCAAGGAACCTATGAGGAGGCTTGTCGAGAGTCTGTCAGGAACCTCATGGCAGAGCCAGACTGGAACCGAAGTGACTTGAAGAAGTTCCTATATCAAGTGTTTGTGTTCTGTTTATTTTTTGTTAATTCATTCTATTCAACTAATATTTTTGAAGGTCTCGTACGTCCTAATCACTGTACGTACTAATCTAAGCACTATACGTACAGCATTGAAAACAATCCCTGATTCTTTTCCTTCTAATGTGGGGAGACAGACAAGAAACACTCATTAAACTGCGCACTAAGTCAGAGGTAAATGCTACGGAGAGAAACAGCAGGATGGGGAGGCAGAGAGCAGCTGGCGTGTGGACGGGGCTGGGAGTGAGGGAAAGGTTGACCGATTGGAGCAAAGATGAGAAAGAAGGTCTTGAGGATGTCAAGGATGGACCAAGTGCTAAGGCTCCAGGAGGGGTCTGCCTGACACGTTCGAGGAAGGAGTGCGCCGAGGTCAGTGTGGCTGCAACCGAAGGAAGCAGAGGGAGTTTAGCAGGGCGAGAGGGAGGCTCCACAAGAAGGGGTCGGAGCATGGAGGGCCTTCAGCTATTGTCACCCCTAGACTTCTACTCTGAGCAAAACCAGGTGCCCGGAGAGGGCTTTGAGCAGAGTACCAGAATCATGGCCACAGAGCGATGCTTCCAGTTCAGACGTGTATGAGATTTTACTTTAGCCACATCAATCTTACACCTGCCTCCCCTTTTCACCCACTGACATTTCCAGGGCCCAGAACACCGAGATAATTACTCACTCGGGCCTTATCTCGCCGGAGCGGAGCGTTCCGGTGACCGAGAACACAGTGTCTTTGCAGGAAAGGTCAGGTGGAAATGAACGCTTGTTGACGGGATGAGGACGCATATCCCAATTAGAGCAAACAGCACGCACGGAGGTCCGGAGGCTGAGAGAGCAGAGTCAGCCTCGGAAGGAGCAAAATGTGGTTCCGCTCATGGAGCGATGGGTCCCAGGCTCCGGGGGAATTGGAGCACACAGTAGGGCTCACTTCCAACGCCAGTGACGTTAGAGCATCAAGCAAACACTCAGGCCGTGCGTTTCCATCTCCAGGACGTAGCGTGTGTTTGTTTTTCATAAAAGAAGATTCCTTTTCTCTTTGTCTCTGTAAGCAGAACTTAGGTGTGAGGCAAGGATAGTGGTCACTTTAAGAATCCATACCCTTAACTGTCTTCTGCATCAGTGCAGGGGAAAAAAACACCAGTGAATGTGTAGCTCAATTATCTTCTGGCACTGGGGGAATCATTTGCATACTAACGACCCCTTCTTGTGGCTTTTTTCTCCCCGCAGAGGACAAAGTGTGGACCATCGTGTCTCACGACCTGCAGATGCAGACCACGGTGCCGGGCCACAGCCCAGAAAAGTACTCGGTGACGCAGCTGGCGTACAGCGCCTCCATGGACCAGATCAGCGCCATCACCAGCAGCGCCGAATACTGCGAGCAGTACGTCTCCTACTTCTGCAAGATGTCCAGGTTGTTGAACACGCCAGGTAGGTGAGGCCGCCACGTGCCTTTTAATTACCGTCTCAGCTGGTGCTTGGAAAGGCTGGAACCATCCAACAGGTATGGCTCGTTAGCACAGAGTCCAGTCCGGAGAGCGCAGGCAGCTGTGAAAAAGTTAAATAGAATTATTGGCTTGTTTTCTGGGGAAGGCAGCCAAGGAAGTATGATTTCTTTTAAATAATCTCCATTGTTTTAAACTTACAGATTTTCAATTTTATACACAAGTATATGTATGTGTGTGAGTGGAACTGCTTTGGGTAAAAGTTTATGAGACTTCTTGGGAACTTTCACGCCACTCCGTCTGGGATCTCAGAGTCTTTGGTGTAAATGTGAAGGCATGCTACAGGCTGGCTGCCGGTGAGCCTGCAGGGTGGCGATGGCACTGGGAGCCCTTTGCCATCTGTGGTCACTGAACAATACCTGTGCGTCTCAAGAAATCCGCTTTTAGCCTTGCTTCTGGGTGTGTGTGTGTGAGAGAGAGAGAGAGTGTGTGTGTGTGTTAAGGGTAGAGCAAAGATACTCTGGAAATATCTTCACCGCAAGAGCCATCTGCTCTGGGCTGCGTGGCAGTGAATTCTCCATGTTGACAGAGAACTCAGTGTCCCAGTCCGTGGTGCAGCGGGGAATACAGGATGCGCTTGGAGTCAGAGAGAGTCACTCAGCCTCCCCGCCCCCCAGCGGTGGGACTTCAGGGGAGTTCACTGAACTCACACTTCAGTGTTCAGCATCTTTTCAGCCAACTAGGAATCAGAATGCCTCTTTCAGGGCGATTATGACAATTTAAACAGGTGATATGCGGAGTGCTTATTGTGGGGGCTCGGTGCACTTAAGGATTTATTAAATAGCACATAGTACATTGATTATTTTTTAATATTAAGCAACTTTGGAAGTGGCACTATGTCAGAGGTCAGTGGACTGTTTGGTGGTCAAAATCACATTGTATCGGAGCCAGTGCTGTAGCTTACAGGGAAGAGTTATGAGCAACACAGTTCATTATATAATGAAGACTTGAGTGTGGTGTGTGTACAAAGCCTTGTGCTAAAATTACAGACGCACGTAACCTGCGGGCTCCCAGAAAGTAAACTCTGTAAACTACGAAAATGACCTGTCCAGGCAATGAGAGACGCTGCTGTTTAGAGATAGAGGCAGTTGCGCTGGGGGCGCGGAGGGAGGCTCCGTTAAAGGGGCAGGAAGGCTCGAGGTGGGAGGAGGAGGGAGAGCACGAGTGACCCTGCAGGCCACGGTGGGCACCATTCAGCAAAAGCGGAGCTCGTGTGGGAGTGCAGCAGCGGACAGGTGGCAGGGCAAATGCGAGGACAGGAAGCAGAGCCGGGGCTTCCTCCCGACAGCAGGCTTCCGAATGGGCTCCAGCGGGCATTAGCATAACCTGGGAGATGAATGAAACAAACTGCTGGGTCCCGTACGCGAGTTTCTCCAGTTCCCTAGACTGGAGCTGCGACGTGTGGATTTGCATTTGTCATGCACGCTAGGGGGTGAATTGTATGCCCCCCAAATTCATACATTGAGGCCCTAACTCCCAATGTGACTATATTAGCGATAGGGCTTTTAGGAGATCCTTAAACATGAGGTCATGAGTCTGGCTTCCTCATCGAATCGGATGGGTAGGCCTTACAGAAAGGGGAAGAGCTAGTTTTCTCTCTGTCCACCCTGTGCAGACACAGGGAGAAGGCCAGGAAGAGAGCTCTCGTTAGAAACCAAACTGGCCAGCATCTTGATCTTGGACTTCCAGCCCACAGATCTGTTAGAAAACAAACGCCTGTTATTTCAGCCAGAGCCTGCGGTGTTTTGTGTCGGCAGCAGGAGCAGACTGATACACCGAGTTCCCAAGTGTTGCTGATGTTGCTGGAATAGCGACTACTTTTTGAGAAGCGCAGCTGTGGGCAATGGAAAACCTTTCAGGTCCCCACAGCTGGACTGTCTCCCCAGTCACCTTCCCTTACCAAAGCCATTTTGACTGGTTCCTGTTTCCAGCGCTCGGAAAAGTCAACCAAGGACTGTAAAAATCCAGGGCACTTGACAGAATGAATGAATCTCATCAGCCTGTCTGCACTCAGCTGCGTGAGTGAGGGCTCTTGATTGAGGGTACTTCCAAGATTGCTGCCACTTTGCCTCCAGCTCTGAGGAGAGGAGGAAGATAAGGGGAAATTGCTGACCAGAAAAATAGCTTGATACCATCTGCTTTATTTTCTCCCATTCTTCTGTTAAACGCCCAAGTCAGCCTTCGCTTTCTTAGTTTTGGTCTGCTGGTTAAAAAGCGCAAGGCAACTTTCAAACGGGTTTAACGTACAGTCAGGCACCTGGAGAATGAGGTTGGAGGTAGGAAAAGCAGTTTGCTTTTAGTGCTTTGGGGTTGGAGTTCGTAACTCCCTTCCCTCGTTGAGACCCTCTGTCACTGCCCGCTGCCACCGAGCAGCCGCATATGCTACCACCTCCTTTCCAAAAGCTTCAAAACCTGGCATTCCCAAACCTCGGAAGAGCAGGGTAAATTTCTTTTTAAACAATGCTTCATGTACGTTTCTAATAATAAGCTAAACACAACTTAAGCTTAAGACACCTTTTCAGGGAAAGAACTATACTATGTTGAAACGAAGAGCGAATTGTTCATCTGCACGGTAAACACTATTTGCGTCGTGTTCCCAGACATTCAGATATGTGTCTCTAGATAGTTGAAGATCACTGTTATCCCTAATAAATTTACCTCGGCAATCACTTTATCATATGCTTCTTGCCTTTTTGGACACCTGATATGTATCAAATTTTCACTTGCATGGCATCAGTACCTAATAAATATTTAGTGATTGGAATGAAGTGAAAAGTAGATAGTTTTAAGTAGGACCTCATCAAAGCTTCAGGCAGTCGCTTTTACATGAGCATGGCGCTACGTGAGTGTTTTTAGGAGGCTTGCCAAACGCTCCTTGCCAGAACTCTTGAGTGGAGAGAACTTAGTTGGGGCCCCGGAAAGTCTGCTTTCATCCAACATCCCTGGGTAATTCTCTGAACACATTGGCAAACAGTGTCTCTCATTTCTGGCCTGAAGGTTTCTCACATTTAGATTATTGGGTGTCAGCCCTCCACGTGGGGGAAGATGAAAAGGAATGTTAGAACTTGTCTAACCAGTCGAAATACAGTGGCCTACGTAATTACCTGTTCCTTCGGCTAACATAAATTGACATAGTAGTATTTTTTAAATCTTTGTCATAGACCAATCTCTAAATAATGTCAGGTGGGTTTCAGCCTGTCCTTCTGGGTCATTTTTCACACTGCAGATTTTCGTTCCAGGCTAACCGGTCTGTAGAACAGCTGAGGCAAGGAAAAGGACTGGATGGTATAGCGGGTTTTCCTGTGTTACTATATTCTGTCTACATCCAAATAAGAAAGAACACAATTAAATAAAAAAAATTGTATTTGGTGTTTTAGGAAGCTGATGTTGTAATTGTTTCTCCCCCCTTCTTGGTAACATTGAATTTTAAATATCCATTTACTCATTCTTAACTAAGACTGAATTATATTGGAACTTCTGTAGTAGTACTCGTGACATCTGTTTGAATACAAAGTGTATTCATTATAGTCATGGCAATTAAAACAAATACCAAATGAGTCTGTAATAGCTGTGCACTTAAAATGTTATTCTTTTTTTTTTTAAAGAGTCTTACCCAAAGACTTCATTTGGGACTCTGTAGTTTCCAATGATACTTATGATAAAGAGTTGATTCTTCATGCATATGGACCTTATTTTGATTTTGATAGATGTTTGGTTGTACCATCTCATTAACTAACAAATGCAGAATTACTCATTATTGGTTTCTAACAATCTTTACCAAGGATAGTAATACATGACTTATAATGTTATCTCTTCTTTTTATTACTACAAAGTTTAAAAATGGAATCTATTTTTAAGGTAATGATTTTTGCCATTCTTTGTGGCCATCTCTATTCTTGCAATGTGGTCATTCAGTTTTCCTTCGTCAACTTTATAAAATACATAGAAACAATTCAAAGTTATTTTATCTCATAGAAGAACCCGTTTGGAATGAGGCATACCAATTTGGGAATGAAGAGATTATTTCTACCCAGAGAAAACCATAAATGGCTATCTAAACCCCCCTAACATTCACCATGTTATATTTCTATCCCCAGAACTGCAAATGTAATAATATCCGAACTGATGAGAGGCAAGAATCATTAAACAATAAAATCTACTTCTGAAATACATACCCAAGAATTTCAATTTGATAAATCAGGCACCGAGAGCAAGTTTCATTAGATCCCACTTGAGTGAAGTCTCAGTCGATAATTCTAACGCTTTTCGATGGCCCAAATATTTCTCCATGTCTCAGCAAGACCTACAGCCTGCTCTGAAAACGCTTCTGTGTATATCTTCAGAGGCACTGTAGTCATGCATTTATTTTACAGATCATTACTGCTTAAGAATTTTCTGCTGAAGTACTTGTTCCCTACATATGTAAAGATTTATTTAATTGCGGCAGCAGGAAGTTTACCTTTTCTATTTTCGGATGATACTTACCGTTGTTTTCATTGTTTTTCAGTGTTCCATTTCTTCTAATTTCTCAGTGTAGTCTAGTTCTCATAAGTCATAGTTTTATTGCTTCTTTTGTTGAAAGAAGCAATATAAATTATCCATCCTTTGGGGTAGTTTACTATTAGATTTTTCTATCTATTGAAAAAGAGTTATGTTCACAATTTTTGCCTGTAAAGTAAGCTGTGTAAAATTCAATATACTTTCATGATGCCAAACTTTGATTTAGAAGCATCCAAAAGTCAAGAAAACATGACTCTGGCATTATAATTTATAACCCCTTTTTAGAAAAAATTTCTAAACTTTGGTAAAGTGAATTTTCCAAGTTTGTACTATGCAGTGTAAGAAACCATGGTATTTAACTTTGGAAATAGCATAGATAAAAACATAGCCTGAATGCAACTAAAGATTAGCATTTTCAATAAATGAGATTTATTGTGACTAATTAGTCACACTTAATATTATTGTATACTCAATTAGTATACAAACCCAAAGATTAATCATTTATCTAATTAATTATTGTGTTAAATAATTGTACTAAAATTGGAGGATACACTTAAATGGAACAAGCAAGGAAGATAGTCAAATCTAAAAGGTAAAATTAGAGAATTAAATCTAGTATCACCTCTCACCTAGACAACTAGAATTTCCATAGAAGATACTGTCATTAGAAGGGACAGCATGGTCACAGGGAGAATAGTTAAAGGCTCTTGTACATTATGGGTAGGAGGTGACGAAAGAATTAACTGGAATAATGGATGAGATATGCAGTGAACCTGTAAATATTTATTGTTCCTTGTGTATCGGAAATTGTGATGTAGAAGCTGGGATATGAAGGATTTATATGAGCTAACTAAAAAGAAAAGAGGAGTTGGGGAAATTCTAGGTGAGAAGTGCCAGAATGTGCAGACTCTAGGATTCAAGTCAGGGAACACAGTGCAGAAGGAAAGGGGGAGGTGGAGACGGCTGGCCTAGAGAGTGCGAGGGAGGCAGAGGGAGGCAGAGGGAGGCAGAGACCAACCCAGGGTCTCTGCAGGAGGTTAAGGGTCTCGCTGAACCTCAGGGGAAGGGCAGCGGAATGACTCTGAGTGGGGGGATTCGGGCCGTGGATACAGAGAAGAGGATGGAGGAAAGGAAGAGCTGGTGTGAAGAGACCATCGACGCAACGACTGTCTCAGTGTAGATGAGACTAGATGGCCGGCAGGTTCACTGGGAGCACAGATTCCTGTTTCTAAGTTCAGGGAGTAGCATCAACAGGATTCGTGGTGGTTTCTGAGTGGAGTAACGTGAGGGAAGGGGAAATGCAATCTCCCCACACATCCAGGAGTGAAGATCAAGTGGATGACTGTGAACAGTGGTAGTGTCTCTGTAAGATGACTCAGAGAGTTCATGGGGGGAGCGAGGCAAGAACATAGAAGCAAAGAAAACATGAACATGAGGAACCGATTGAAGGAGCCCTGGCTGGTGTGGCTCAGTGGGTTGTGTGTCGACCTGTACACATCGCTCAAAAGTTCAGTCCCTCGGCAGCACTCATACCATGGTTGCAGGTTTGATACCAGTCGGAGCATGTATGGGAGGCAACTGATCAAAGTTTCTCTCTCATATCGATGTTTCTCTCTCTGCTTCCCCTTTCCTTCTCTCTCAGAAAAATATATGTATATATACACACATATATTTTAAGTGATTGAAGAAGAGGATATAGCCAACGAAAAGAACTTAAAAGCAGTGATCAGAACAGTAGGAAGAGAATCAAATTAAGAAAGTCTTACAAGGGGGAAGGTAAGGGAAATAAGTATTTAACAATAAGCAAACAAGTAAAAAAAAAAACAAACACATAAAAAAAGAAAACTGAGATGTCATCAATGGTGAGAAAGCTCAAACAGGAAGCCAGTGCCTGGCTTTGGCCTTAGAATGCCACTGGTGGGGTATGGTGGGCGGAACCACTGAAAGTCAAATGGGAAATAGAAACAGTGCATGAAGGTTTTCAAGCAGCTGGATGCTAACAGGGGGCTGGACACAGAATTGCTGTGCAGTGGGAAGGCAGAGCCAAGGCAAGGGTTTAGGATCGTGGGTATTCTTAAGGTTCATAGGTGGAGGACGCAGTGGAGAGGATGAGGTTAAAGATATAAGACAGAACTGGAGTAGAAAAGGCCCCAGGAAAGAGAAAGAGGATGGAATTTGCCTTGGTGGGGCAGGGGGAAAGAAAAAAAGAAGAAACCAGCCTTGCTCTTCTGAGAAGGGAGATAAAGGGCACAGACTTTCATTAAATTCTATTGACCAATACCGTTCTTGACATTTTATCTCATTTAACTCTCAAAGTTATGCAAAGTAGATTTTATTATCTCCATTTTGCAAGATAGAACTCAGAGAGGGGAATCGATTCCCTGAAGGTCATTATGGCTGGGAGTGGGGACGCTGGATTCAAATGCACACCTGTGTTTGATGAACCTTTCCGAGCAACCGCGCACACCGGTCAGCAGAGGGGGGCCCTGCTAACCCCGGGCCTGAGGGGTCCGTACCCACCCAGCTCTTCAACCACCAGGGAAGAACATTTTCCCTCTGGTCATTCCTTTTTTCCCCCCTGTCTATAATTAGAAATGCTCTTAGCCAAGTGACCTTTGGCCAAGTCTGACGAATAAATTAAGCTACAGGTAAAATGTGCTGAGGAGAGCTTGACTTCTCCTAAACCGGCACTGCGTTTCATACTGCTAACTTTTTGAGCGTTTGGGGAAGACTTTGAAAAATGTTAACTTTCTGTGCATTCGGTGATGACTACTTTTATTTCTGCCGTTTTATTTTGGGAATACCTGTGTGTGTGGCTTAGTTCGTGTAATAACTAGAATAGGAAGGGATGGAAGCACAGCAGTGGACCTATACCACCGTAGCATTTGGAATTTTTCTCCTCCTGTACTTAAATCAGAAATTCAAAAAAAATTTTTTTACTGTTGTTCAAGTACAATTGTCTCCATTTCCCCCCTCCACTCCCCCCGTGCCCCACCCATCCCCACCTTCCACCCTTGATCCTACCCCCCCTTTAGCTTTGTCCACCTGTCCTTTATACATGTTCCTTGATGACCCTTCCCCCTCCCCCCATGACCCCCTCCCACCTCCCCTCTGTCAGTTTATTCTTAACTTCAATGTCTCTGGCTATATTTTATTGTTCGTGTTGTTGGTTAAGTTCCACTTACAGGTGAGGTCATATAAGAAATATTTTTACGTATGTATCTTTAAAATTAGGCACTTTAATGACAGCCTAAAGTGAGGATATACTTAATTGATTAGATTTTGTAAATTGTGTTTTAAAATACCTCTCCTAAACAGGATACTTAAGAAAAAAATCAGTGTTTTACTATAAAAATCCTTTGGAAATATCTAGAATATTATTAACTGGTATTCAGCAAACATTTAGTAAATACAGAATACTTTTCTATATTTCTTAAGGATACAAAAAAAGGCAACGATTACTTTTTACGTAGTATTTGCCTTTAAAAACAGGCTGAAACTTTTTAATAATGAAAAATCACTTTGTATATAACCTTTATAAAAACTGAAGTGATTTTACTGGTACATCTTGGGCAAAAGATGGAATATATTTAGAATTCATAGTGATTTCTAAAAAATTTTGGTATGCATATTTCGCCTTGGGCCCTCCCTCCTCCCTCTTTGCGAAGGTTACATCTGGAGGGAAGATCAGGAGTCTCAGGGACCCTAGGAATGGGAGCAGATAGGGGTTCGAGTTCTGTTGGCTAATGTATCAGTCGGGTTCAACCAGAAAAACAGAACCAGTGAAAGATACATCTTCAGAGATTTACTGCATAGCATAGGTTCCTGCCATTGTAGGTGTGGCTAAGCAAGCTTGAAATCAGGGCCCACTGTCAGGCAGAGCAGGCTGGCACCCACAGAACACAGCCCAGAGTGAATTTCTTCCAGAACACTCACCTTCACCCGTGAGGTCTTTTCACTGATGGAACCCGGCCCATCCAAACCACGTCGCACGATCGCTCTCACTGAACAGTGAATTGCGGAAGGCCTTGCAGGACATCTGTACGACACCTGCACAGCATCACCTACACCGCTGTCTACCTCGGTTGACTAACGGGGCCCTGTAGCCTTGCTGAACTGACACATAAAACTGACCATCACAGCCAGCGACGGTTACTTTTTAAAAGGACAACTGGGAAATCCTAGGGCAGCCATGCTACATTCCCTCCATTGTTCCACATGTGCCTCCCTCTGTCCACACAGACAGGCGAGCTCGACCTGCTAGAGGTATCGAGGGCTCCTTCCTTCTCGTTTCTCTTCCTTTCTGGTGTCACATTGCCCAGTAAAATGTCATTTCGTATGGTTGTAGCAATGGCAATTTGAATGAATTGAGAAGATCAACTTTACTCGGGAACGTAAGTCGAAGACATAGATTTTTCTTTGTTGTTTAAAAAAAATGTAGATACCTTTATTCCGCATTTTAACCAAGAGGGCCTGTGGCCACCAGACTCAGTCATTGCTGGCTCAGAGCTCTGCCTGAAGGGGACCATCCCCATGGACCCAAACAAGACCACCCTTATCCACAACCTTAGGGAGGCTGCAGAATAAATAGTTCTGTCGCCCCATCACCATTATTTTGCAGTTGTTTTTTTTTACCCTTGTAATTGAATCAAATCCCATCACCATGCAAAGCAAAGGTCAAGTTAAAGAAGTTCACAGAAATCAAGTTGAAAGGACTCATTTTTATAGAATGGCATACAAATGAAATAACACATACATTTTATTTCAAGGCCTGTATGTTTTCCAAGATGTTATTTTCCCATCGGCGAATGATAAAACCTCTCTAAAACGCTGAGTCACCAATGGCCCCTGGAGTCTGTTACCCTGTTGTGTTTGCTTATGACTCACCGAAACCAGCCACTGGGTGGTTTGTGTGCCAGTGAGTAATTCTGTAAAGTGTTAGTGGTCAAGGCATGCCATAGGTGCGTCAACCTTTGTCCCATATCCTAAACTCTCTGAAAGAAAATGATGGCTTTTGTTCCCTTGGTATTGGACCTGGAATTCAGGCTAAATACACTGTGTTCTGTATAGTTAGAAATGATACTTACAAAATCATTATCTCCCGATTAGCCTATGATATTAGCTTATGAAAGAAGGGGAAATGGCATTAATATTAAGTGCCTACTATGGGCATTTACATATATTGGCCCATTCAGTTCACCCCCAAAACTTTGTAAGTTATACATCACTATTTCCAATTTTTAACTAGAGAACCTTAACTTCAGAAGGGTTAATTAACATGCAAAAGAAAACAAACAACAGTAAATTCTATGTTGAGAGTCCAAAGATTAAAATCTAGGTGTATATACCTCTAGAACTCAGGCATTTTTTAAAATATTTTATTTATTTACTTTTACACAGAGGGAAAGGGAGGAAGAAAAGCATCAATGTGTGGTTGCCTCTTGCACGCCCCCTAGTGGGGACCTGGCCCACAACCCAGGTATGTGTCCTCACTGGGAATTGAGCCAGCGACCCTTTGGTTCACAGACCAGCACTCAATCCACTGAGCCACACCAGCCAGGACAGAACTCATGCATTTTTTACCAAATGTTTAAAAAGGGAGGAAGAAAGGGAGGGAAAGAGACAGGGAGGGAGAAATGGAGGAATGAAGGGAGAGGAAGAGAGAAAATGGGGTCGCCTAATAAGCTAATCAGTTGGCAAATTTTTCTTTTCTTCTTTTTCATTTTTCTAGACTGCAGAATTACTATGTGCTTCCAGCATAATTACAAATGAAGGCTGAAGCATTTTTGTTAAGCAACAGGCCTGAAGAGATTTTTTTTATAAAAGCTTCATATTGAAATCTTACCTCCCCCTCCTCGATATTCCCAGTTGGGCCCTAACAAGTATATTAAAAACTATGGTGCAGTTGACAGTATTTTGGGAACCATATTGAAAAACATCTGATGTGAAAAAATAAAAAACAGGCCTTTTTTTTCAGTAGAGCGCTTGACTTTCCTGATTTTTAATACCAAGGTATTTCAAATAGAGCAGGTGCATTGTACACTGATGAAGTAGGAAAATGTTGCAAAAGGTCATCCACTTCTTTTCAGACATTAGATATGGAACAAAATGTTGGTGTTTTCTTTTTTAAAAATCTTTTCAGGAGAAACTTGCTTACCTAAGCCTAATGCATGCAACCAGCCCGGTGTCGCCTTCTTACTCCATCAATCTGCTGTGGACAGTTTGTCCGGAGACCCTGTTAGAACGAGGGCGGGAGGAGGGCTGCCAGTGAGTGCCAGTGCCCCAGGGGGCGGGCACAGAACACCCACACCTTGATACCTGTGGAGATTTATTCTCCTGGGAGAGGGCATGGTTGTCTGTCGAAAAAATAAAGTAACCCTCAAGTGGGAAGCAGAGAGGCCAGGGGGAAGTGGCCCCACGCTGGGTACCGGAGGGAGGGGGCGTAGCACGCAGATGCAGTGCAGGGACGGGGAGGGGCTGGCGGGAGGGAGAGGCCAGAAGGAGCTCGGAGAGACAGAGCCCGGGCAGCGGGACTGTGCAGCCAGACTGTTGATTCCATTCAGTATCTCATACTTTTTCTAAAAATCCTATTAACCTCCTTAGCCCAAATATTAAAGTCAATTCACCTTTCTTCTTAGAAGGCAACTGTGTAAAAGTTCTAGAAACTTAAAATTTTTCTTTTTAATTTTTTTTCATTTCAAAGCATCACAATGGTAAGGCAATCAGAGCAACAGAATTAGGAGGACTGGCGCGCTGGGAGGTTCACATCTACCAAATAAAGCTTAATATGTCACCCCGGGGAGAGAGAGGTCTCAGCTCCAGCAACCACAGTGAGGGGTTTGCCCAGAGAGACCTGGTAGGAATAACTCACGAGGTTTTGATGTGAAAGTAGGAAGTGTTACTGGGGTAACATCAACCACAGCAGAGATACACGTTTGTGTTCTTCCTGAATGAGTACTCATCGCACAGTCTCATACTTTCACAAATGGCTTGACTTTCAGAATCACCAGATAGGTCTTATTCAAACTAATAAAAGGCAACAAAAGGTACATTAACATAGTAGCTAATTTAAAATTAATATTTAGCTTTGGGGTGGTTTTTAAAAATTCTTTAGGTATGAGTATAACCAATATCTAAAAATGCACTGTAAACATGATAGAAGTTGGAAGATATTTAATGGAAATGACTTGTTTTCCTCCTTCTACCTGTAGGCAATTTCTTCTTCTTTCTTCCATTCTTGGAATAGATACTGTTCATATTAAGCAAAACACTGATCATATATTTCTCCCACTGGGGTATGTGCCATGCATATGGTCCTGTGGTAATATAGTATATCCATATGTTTTAAATACATACACACCAAATGCCCAAACACACACACACACCTCCGTGAATCCAAAAACAACCTACCACAGCAGATTCCTCCATTCACAATGTTCCCGAAATGAGAAACTGGTTAGTTTTGATGGATTTCCATACTCTGTGGCCCAGACTTCTTGAAAGGAACACTACACAGAGCTTATTTGAAATGCAAACAAATTAAATTACTTATATGAAATACGTGTTTGTTCTTAAATTTGAAAACAGCATTTGTGGGGAAAATAACCAGGCTACAGACAACTAAGAGCTGACTGTAATTTACTAAATTGTTAAGTACAAGTGTATTCGAGATTAAAAGTGACAAAGGCAGGAAAAATTACAACTAAATGTAACTTGATACCATACAGCTGAAACCAGAGTATTTTATCAAGAAGAGTGTGGAGGGGTTGCCTTTGTTCAAATACGGCAGATGAATACTTAAGGCAACATAGACTAAATATGAATTAAAAACCTTATCTAGGATAAAATAATCTAGAACTATATAAGCATTTTTTTTTCAAAATTGGATTTTTTACTTCCACTCAGTATTGATTTTATACTACTGGATTGACCAAAAAGTCTGTTCATTTTTTTCATTTTCACCGATAACTTTATTGATTTGGATATTTTGAGTGTGTGGGCCATCTCTCTTGGGTATAACATTGATTGTTCTCAATTAATGTCTCAATTTGATTGCTGTCAACTTCAACTGGTCTGCCAACCATGGAGCATCATCCAGCGAGAAATCTCTAGCACAGAACTTCACAAACCACTTTGGACACATTAGATCAGTCACAGCACCTTCTCCATACACTGCACGCAAATCTTCTCTTGAATTTCTGTTGTGTTTTTACCTATCTCAAAATAATAAAGCAAAATATGCTGAAAATGTTGTGTGTTTTCGTCCATCTTCAATATTAAAATGGCTACACAAAAATGCACCACAATTTTGACAAGTTTTTAAAAAAATGTATGTTGATATGACAGCTGTCACCACACAGTCTAACAAAACTGTTTTGGATGAAGTTAAAGACAACTGAGCTTTGTAGAGTGGCAGTGTCGTAGCCAATGAGGTTTATCTGAGGCACGATTGTTGCTAGTTAAAGTTAAAGACAGCTAAACACTAGAAGAACCATCATACGGAAGAAACTAAATGAATTTTTTGGCCAACCCAATATTTTGAGTATCGCCTCCTCATAGGGACAGCGCAATGCAAGTGAAATGTACAAAACGTGTGCAGGCGTGGCTTAGAGAAATAAAAAAACAACAAATGCTCTGAGGAGGGCAAATATAATTGGGGTTATATATGTAGGAGAAAGGTCTAGAAAAGTGAGTCCTTGAGAAAATAAATATAATGTTGAACCACCTTGGAAATTTCATTTTTAATGAGAAAATAGAAAAACAAAGAAATCGGGCTTCGCTTCTATGAGAAAGGATTGAGTAGAGATTTTTTTCTAAAGCAACTTCTTCAGTCAGGGAAGATGAAATGCCTGGGAGTTTCAGAACGGAGGAGACACTTAGCTTGCTGAATCCAATCCTGGTGGCTGAACTTGACATCGCATTGAGAGGTCTTGAAGGCTGCCCCTCAAGATAACTGACTTTCCTTTAATGAGGTTTCTGCAATTCAAAGTCACGTTCTTTTGACAGACCTTGATCTATCAGCGCACTCTAGTTTGATCCCAAATGTAATCAGAGTCTGCAAGACGGGGGATGTGCAGCCAAAAATGCCACTGTATTGAAATGAGAAGAGCGACTGCTGAAGGAATAGGATGGTCTGGCCGGCACACACTTACGCAGGCAAGGCATACGGGGAGCCAGGACGCCGGTCTATCAGCTTGTAATGAAAGAACGTTCAGGCTGGAGGGACTGGAGACTTTGGTCCTCCTCTCTGCCAACTCTCCTTCTGTAGGGTTACCGTGCGGGGAGCCAAATTAGCATCAGATGTCAGCTTCCGGAGCGTGGAATCGGAACACAGGAGCAGATGGGATTTGAGAGTTAGGGAATAGGCCCTTTGGACCGTGGGGCCCCCTTCATTAGGCTGCAGGTGGACACAGAGTTCATCCTGCCCTTGCTCTGCAGCCTCCACGTTGACCTGTCTCCCCAGCTTCCCTCTGACCCTGGCCTGGTTTGCGCAGCTCTGTTAATACAGCCAGCCAGACGGCCGTGCAGCCTTGACCATGCAGCCTTGCCGGCTGGCCTGGGAACCATTGAGCCTCTTTGTGGTCCTTTTGTGCCAACCCTTTGGGTAAGTGCTGATATTTTACTTTAACTTGCAGAGGACGATTTTATTCTTTAAATGGCTTCAGCAAAGCCCCCAGGACTCCCAACACTGACAGCCTGAGACAACAGAGATGATTACTCAAGAGTTCTTTCCAGCCCTACATTTTGGTGGGAAAAATGTTTTTGGTGCTATTGCACACAGATAACTGAATTTCCTTTCCAAAGAATAGGAAAGACAAAGAGAATGGAAACCACGTAGACTGAGTAGATGAGGCCTGCACACAACTAGATCTTTCAGGGGTTTTTTTTTCCAGTTCTGAGAGGGTGGGAAATAATAGATGTTGGCATTCATTTCCACGAAACCTGGATTTTGGTTCCCCGTGGGCAAGTGGAATAGGCCCATGTAATACTTTACTTCTTAGTAGCTTTTAGAGACATTTTCATTGTTTTCTTTGTATTAGAGCTTCCAGTTTGGAATTGACAGTGAAAAGGAAGGAATATTTACTCAGCAAAAAAGAGAGAGAGAGAGAGAGAGTCTCATGATGTGTGAAACCATTTACTTCTCAGAAGCTTTTGTGATAACAAATACTACCAAGGTGAAAAAACAATGGGGTGAATAAACCTTGTTATCTCTGTGTTATTGTTAAAACTACTAAATGCAAGCCATGTGTGTTTTGCATGGAAAGCTATCATACGATATAAAAAAAATAGATAACACAGAAGAAACACAAATGACTGAGAGCAATACAATTAATCTATAGCCAGATATATTACATGAAGATTGACAGCAGATGCACCCCCCCTCAGCCCCCGGGAGGGAAAAGGAAATGGATTTTATTTTAAAGAACTGCAGACACCTACCAGGATGTTGCCTAATGAGGTGATGTAATGCAAAGCCTCCCTGGATGCCACATTTGCATAATGCCTTTTTTCCCTAAGAGATGGCTTTGAAAGAATAACAAAGACACTGAAATGAGGTGGAAAGCAAAATAACAAAACACAAATATTGTCTCAGCGTTTGCCAGTAATAAAAATAGCTTCCTTCCTTCCCATCCATTCGTTCTCCTGAGAGCCCACCTGGATGTTTTCAGAATGTAAAATGATACTTAAATTAATTAATACATTGGGGCTTAGATTTCTGGATAACTGTGCCTCTCATATAAATAACCTTCGGGTCTCTTTCTGACTCATGCACAGCTGGGGTCCTGTGAGTGGTGCCCCTTGCTCGGGCCCAGACTCCCATAAGCAGCTCTCACACGCACAGACTGGTGTGGGAAATAAGCCAGCCCTTAAGGAGTTGTTAAAAGCAGTCTATCTTTGGGCATTTATCCCCTTTGTTTTGCACTTTTTATTCCTGTTTTGAGGGAGAACTTTCTTTTCCCGTAGGTAGGTACCTGGTTTCTGTCCAACTCTGTCTCTTCAAAGAGGAAAAACATGGCTCTCTAATGGGTAGATGACTCTGATATGCCAAGGCCACGTCCTCTCTCTCCTGTTGCTGCTCTCTGCCCAGTTCCACGTGAGACCTGCTGTTCCTTGTCTTGCCTTCAAGTCCTTTCTGCCAAGATGGGAAAGACTCTTCTGCCAGACGTGTCACACGTGTTGCTTAATTAAATTTTAGTATAAAAAGGTTTTGGTTCCCGCTCCACCTTGTACACAGAGTTTCACGTTTGAAAGTCCTCCTATGTAATGGTGAAGTTCCTCATTTATTCCTTCATTTCTTTTGTTCACTCTCTGAACCAGTGTTTATTGAACATCTACTCTGTTTAAGGCACTAAATTCATTTCTGTTGGCGGTTAAACATGAACAAGGCCCGGTAAGGCGGTGATCTCTTGTTAAAGGTGTCTTCAACAGCCTCTGCCTGGAGAACACAGGAAGGTGGGCAAGGGAGCCTCTGAAGTCACCTGATCGTCCCTGACATTGGCCCTAAAAAACATACTTTGTTGAGGAAGGTGTGAGACATATGGAACCACGTACTTGTCCCTTGTCAGCACCCTCCTGGCCCCCCCACTTCCCAACAGACGTTCACAGTAAGACTTCAGTCCCTGTCTCCAGACTCCTGTCTTTAGGGTGCTACCATTCTGGCTGCAGTTGTGATAAACCTATTCTAAATCTGTGTCCTGATGACATTCCTGTGCATGCCAGGCCCCTGTTCTGTCCCAGTCCCTGCCCTCCTCCCCCAGCCATTCACACATATCATACACCGGTTAATGGGGCCCTACCCTTCCATCATTCTGGTGTTTTCTCTGCCTTTGTTTCAAGAACCCAGCTGTTTTTATTGCGTATTTGATGTCATTTTTCTTTCTGTCCCTCCTCTTTTCTAACATTCTTGTATTTTACGTTTAAGCCCTATGTTTTTATTCCCAGAAACAGTTTTGGCCTGAGGGGCGTTTAAGCCAGTTCAGGAAAGGTCAGCCCCCCTCTCTGCCCTGTGGTCCTCACTGGGGCATGCAGCTGCATGGAGACCTCCAGTGATGGAGTTTAGCAGGGCGTGTGCTGCTGCTGGGCTTTGCAGAGAAGTCTTCTGCTATGAATTTGAACCTTTCAAATTCATCTCTTTTCTCTGGTGATGGCTGCTTGATATGAGTCCCCTCTAATCTGCAGCCTGTATCATGACATAACGCTGCCCTCATAAAAGGTTGGACTTACATCCCAGTCACCAAAGCCATTTGTCCCTCCACATCCATGTCGCTAATGTAAGTACCAAAACCCTCTCCCAACGTGGTTCATTAGCCGGACCCTCTCAGGAGACATACCTGAGTCTTGGCGCTCTCATAGGCTGGCAAGAAAGGCCAGTTCTTTCTTAGAAAATCCAATGCCAGTTTTCAACTTATCTCTTCATAATACCCAGTGATATCTGTTACAATAAATGCACGAAGCCCCCAAATCCGATGTCTTGAATGCAAATGCAGTATCAGACACCTTGCCCAATAAATATCCCCTGTTCCTCAAGGACCCTCTGTCTTTTACAAACGACACTCCTGGTTCTGTATCAACATCCCAACCTCGAGGCCAACATCCCAGCCTCGTCAGGAGTCATTGAGCCCTGTGATGGAATGGCAGACTCCCTACACCTGCTCCTGAATCGAGGGGTTGATTAACAGTCCATGCGGCTCTTGGCAATAGTTAGAGTAGGGAATAAAATTAAGGTGCAGGGGTGAGGCAGGAAATTCAGATAAAACGACTTGGGAAATGTAGCTAAGCAAGACATAATTACCTAACTCATAATTAGCCCAGAACATCAGGCCTACCATCCCCAAAGGCTCCTTTTCTTTGCGAAGAGATAAGTGATACCGTCAAGAAACAGATGGGACTTGTACAAGTACGCAGGAGTAACGGATACTTCTCACCTCAAGAATCGCCTGCTCAGAATTTGATTGTAAGATTTCCTACTAATGCTAATTCGTTAGCTTAATAGTTCATTATTTCTCTGTCTTCCGTTGCTTTGGGCCAGTGCAATTATTCGATTTCTCTAATGTCATGGAACATTTCAGTAACATCTCCATCAGCCTCTTGGCCTCTCTCTCCCAATCACCTAAAACTACCTAGCAAATCAATACAACCCAGGAAAGCCAACGAATTTGATCCATTTCACTATGGCTGCAACAGGCTTTGGTCTGGTTTTATTTCATTCCTGAAAAAGTCTGTGACGTATTTGAGTTTGTAGAAAAGAGAAGATGATTCAGGTCTAGAGTTTTGCCCTGTTGAGTACTCCTGCTTCAAAGGCACTTTGCTAGTGGCCTTTCAGTAGCCCCACTATTACAGTGCATTTAAAGGGGTGGGGGAAGCTAAGCTAAATTAAGTCCCCTTGGTTCAAGGACTGTGTTGTGGAGAGGGGGTGACCTAATACCAGAAGGGTTTCTGGCTTCTGTTTAATATAATGGCCAAGGTGAAATGTGGTGGGAGGTCTAGTTCACTCTTCCCCTCAAACTATAATTGATGGGCATCTTCGGATGTGAAAAGCAACCTCACCAAGAGCTTGCTGCCTGTAGGAAATGGGTTTCAATTGTGTTTCCCTCACAGAGTGGTACCCTGGAATTACTAGGTTGTGTGCTGTTTGCCATTATAACCACAAAAGCAATTTGGCATTTTAAAACCCTTTATTTCTAAATATGGATGTGTTTACTTACCCATTCATCCATCCTGCAGTTCATTAGTTCTTTGTACCAATATTTCCTGCGTATCGACTCTGCGTAAGTCACTTTGCTAAATTCTGCAGAGAATAACAATAAAGGCCAGTTTTCTGTGTGCTAAAATCTGTTTAATCTCTAAGACATTAACAGTATTAAACTAATATAAATTTTCCATCTTATTTAGGAGGTAGGAATGCATAGTATATATTCATATATAATTTACAGAGATACAATTTTAGAAGTAGTAAACAAGATTTTCCATAATTACTGCTTTAATGGGAACAAGTAATATGCCTTAATGCTTATAAATGACTTGGGAGATAACTGTTTGTAAACCAATCAAGTAGGGTAATTATTTATTTTTGGACTGCAAGGAGAAAACAATGAGAAGGGAAGCTCAAGTGTTAGATTAGGGCCGCCTAGCCTATCCAGTGGTTTAACGTACCCAGTCTGTGGAAATTTGTTAGGGAAGCCCTAGAAAAGGAATACACCATCTTTCATGTCAGGACCGACATACTCTGTTTGAAAAACAAGAATAAGTGTCATCATCAGACTTCAAAGCATATAGTCTTAGTGTCCAGTTACCAGGAAGCAGCTGCTTTGACAGTACTGTGTATAAATAATGCCATCTATTGTTAAATTTCCTTCCCATACACAGAGAAAAAAAGTAATATTTACATAATAGTAACTTTTCATTAGGCAACTTGATGTTTGTTAACCTGTTTTATTGCCCAAAGACTGAGGTCAGTAGGGGGTCAATATCAGTAGTCATATTATACGTGGATGAGAAGATGGGGTTCTAGTGGGTTTGAACCTCTTACTGGTGCCCCCAAGATGCTAACTGGCAGAGCCAACGTGCAAATCCACATTCAGACACCCAAACCCACACTTGCGGGCACTGCACTGGTGATCTCGCTGAGTCCCTGTGTTTGGAGGCACACTTAAGATGTTTGCTAGTTAAGGAAAGAGTAAAGTGTTAGTTGTCACTTAGTGTTAATGTGTCAAGTGATGACACTGGCCACGTAAAAGCAGATTTTCTTTTCTATCTGCGATGACAGCCCTAAAATTAACATTTTCATTTTTTTTCCTCCCTGAGAAATGGAGCCAGCAATTAACTTGAACATGAAAGCGATGTGCCTGTCAGAGCTTCCCGTGCTCACAGGGGCATGACAAGGGCAGAGAACCGGCGGTCGAGACTAGTGGATTAAATTGTTCAGCGCACCCCCCCGGAGCTGGGGTGGTCAGTTCCACAAAAAAATCAGTTCACCAGGAGCTCATTTTTAATCGTGAAAGGATATAGGTTTGGTATATTTATCATTCCATGTTTATATTTTATATAAAGAAAAACTTCAGTAAGAATATTACGCAGTTGTTTCTGAGATTCTCTGAGAACAAAAATCACCTGCTTATTAAGTCCGTAGCAATAGGACTTAATGGTTTGACACAAGTTCCTTACCCTATTTTGTGTTAATGCTTATGTCAAAGATTCCCTGAAATCAGTGTAATAATTGGTTTTCTTTTGATGTAATACAAAATGTAGCTCCAATTTTATTTCTCTGGAAAAAAACCTTTACATATTTGGGGAATGTTGTTTTAAGGTATAACAGTTTTATTCGGGTGGGACAAAATTTCTTCGTCCATCGTATTCTTTGTATAGTGATTTTTTTCAACACATTCTAATTTTTACAATTGTCACATAATGGTACAAATTTTAAATTGAGTCCATTTTATTTTTCATTTTACAATTTTCAATGGCTACCCTCATTGTTAGCTCCAAGTACCTCGTTATTTCCTTAGTTCCTTGTCCTTTCAAAATAAACCATCTGCTAGATTTTAGGAGGTTTTATTTCATCTTACAAGTATTTCCATTTCCAAGATTGTCATTATAAAATCCTATTTATTTTTAAGTGAGTATCACCAAGTAAGAACATTGCATCTCTCTTAAATGCATTTCTGGCCAAGGAATAAACACGAAGTGATTGGAGGGCATGTGCCAGCACGAAGAAGAAAATACTCTGTTGGGATATAGGTCTGTAGCGGTAGTGATAGGACAGACAGGGGATTTTGTTAAAAAAAAATACTTGTCTTTTTGCAGGGAGGGCAGGAAGCAGGGTCTCTGGCTGGCTAAAGTGAAGAGAAAGGTATTTCCTTTAGAAATACCCCAGAATAGCATCTCACCTGCTTCCTCACCGCCACTGGGTCTGCACACCCCTATGTAATGTAAGAAAAGTCTGTCTCAGGAATGGTGGTCTTGCTATCCTTGCACCCTTCCGGTCTCTCTGCCACAACTGTGAGACGTACCCTTGGAATCCAGTGCGGTCTTGTTTCCTTCCAGACAAGCTGTGCCTTAGCTGGACCATGGAATGGAGCCTCTGACATATTCCCCTTGTCCCCTCTACCGAGAGGGCTGGTGCCCGCTCTTTCGTTACCAGAAAATAGCTTTGGATCTGTGCTGTTAGTAGGATGGCTCCCCATCACGCTGAGAATGAAAACCAGCATTTTTATCTTGACTTTCCAGGGTCTGTCAGGGTCTGGCTCCTGCCTATATCTCTGGCCTCATCTGTTGTTCTTTGCATTGCTTGCATAGCTCAGGGCCATGAAACAGAGGCTCCCATCGGGTTCTGTGGGGCCCTCACCCCAGAGCGTTTAGTACACTGCAGGTTCCTCACCTCTCTCTCACATACTGCACGCACTGGGAGGTTCACAAGTCACACCCCAGCTCCTGTCCCCAACCTCAAACCAGCCATCTTCTTAAAGTCAAATTTTGTTGAAGTGTCATAGCCATAGAGGTATGTGTAAAAGTCATAGGCATAACATTGCGCCTCTGCAGACTCCTGGCAACCCGCTTCCCCAGCACCACTGCCATCCCGACTTCTGTAGCCACAGATGTGCTTTACTGTTTGTGAATGCTGTGTCAGCGTACGATGCGTGCATTTTGTGGGTCTCACTTCCTTCGCCCACTCTTAAATTTGGAAGGTGCGTCTGTGTTGAAGGCAGTCTGGTTCATTCTCATTGCTGTGCACGTGAGTGGACCAGAGCTGGGCTTCTGTTTCACCGCAGATGGACATGTGGGTCATTTCCACTCAGAGGCGGCCCAGATGGTACGGCCACAAACCCCTTGGGTATGTCTTTTGGTGACTATATACATATATCAATAGATATAGATCTGATAGAGATACATAGATATAGATCTGATACAGATATAGATATATGGATTAGATGTAGATATAGATATGGATTAGATGTAGATGTGGATTAGATATAGATCTGATACAGATATAGATTAGATATGATGTAGATTGTATATAGATATGGATCTGATACAGATATGATATAGAAATGGATATGATATAGATTAGATATAGATCTGATCTAGATACAGATATAAATGTCCTATAGATTAGACATGATATAGATTAGATCTAGGTGGATTAGATTAGATATAGACGTATAGACAGAGACATGCACACTGGGAGAGAGATACCTACATTCTAGATTGTGACAGAGGGCTGCAGGATTTTCTAAGTAATTTCTACCAGCGAAATATGAGTGTTCCCCTTTCTTTGTAGCCTTGCCGGTATCTATAAGTGTATCTGCGTCATTTTAGCCTTTCTCCAGCCAGCCCTTTCTAAAATCATTATTTTTTCTTAAAATAACTAACTTACATGAACTGTAGGGAAAAAGGAATAAAACTCCGATAAACAAAGGAAAGACATTAAGTTTAGCAAATCAAACAGAGGTGAGACATTAACAGCCACTGCAGTTCGCCACCCAGAGATAACTACTACTAACACCCCAGGGCTACTCTGTCGGACTTTTCTCTGGGTTCGTGCTGTATCCTACAGAAAATGCAGCCGCGCTTGAACTCCGTGGTACTTGACTTGACAAAACGCAGAGAACAGCTCTCTGCACAAACAAACACGTTTCTGCAGCATGAATTTTAATGGCTAAGTGACGTTCTATCAAAACCTTTCTCCCAGTGCTAAAGGTCACATCCCTGACCACATCTTTGCATGGGTCCCTCATTTATTAATTTTTCTAAAACAAAATCCTGACATGGAATGGCTGCGTCAAAGGCAACGTCCTTTGTTCAGGCTCCTGAGGGATATTGGCCAATAACATCACACTCCAGCCGGCCACCTGCTGTCAGCCTCTTCCGTCTCTGCCCGTGCTGGGGGTGAGGATGCTTATGTAGGTCAGTGTGACGTCAGTTTATCAGTGGGCTTTTCTGTTAGGAGACCAATGATAGCAATGCGGCCAGTGCCTAGCTTCCCAGGGTGTCCACCTGGAGTGTCCCTGGGGCCGGGGCACGCTCCACCCGTGTCGTGGGCTGTTCATTGGCATCCCGGTTGACCCACCTGGGACCTGTCTATTGGTCCTGTTCGCTCTTCTTTCCCACCAATCCCTCTAGACTTCCTTAGAGCCTCAAACTAGGATGTGCTGTCCCCTCTGAGGGTATCCCCTTTTCTAACAGACAGCGTCTGTCTGGGAAGCAGCAGCGCCGGCAGGGAACCTCGGACCCCGTCTACTGTCCTCCAGAGGTCTGAGCATGGTGATTCTCCCCGGAGCCTGTCTTTCAGAGATGGCACGAATGTTTTCTTATCCCTTTTTCCCCACTTGGGGGTGCTTCTGTGACGACCAGCTTCTGACCAAAGCAAAGGTGGTAATCTGCAAAACACACGAGATGGCGTGTTACCAAACATTGAAAGATAGGAAACAGTCCTCTGTAATTATGAATTTTCTGGGGTTTATTTCCTCCTTTGAGTTCTCAGGTTCATGGGGCCGAAACCCCTCCTCACTCCTGAATATACGGCAACAGCCATAAAGAAGAGGGGTGTGGCCCCTATCCCAATATACAAGGTGTGTGACTGTCCCTTGACATCCCTCTGTCATCTGGAGCAAACGTCTCAGCCTCAGGACAGTGACCGACGGGACACCAGGAGGAGGTGGGCACAGAGCCGGGGTCTGACCTCCCGGACGAGGCTGTAGCTCTTAGACCAACTCCTGAGGAACAAGTCCATCAGCTGCAACCACAGACGCACGGGCTTCGTTTTTCAAATTGTATCTCATGAAAAGTGAGCGTCCAGTGATGTTTACATGAGGGGAAAATCACTGTGTGGATTTACCTTACCCCTTTTAATAAGCATTTTGAATTCCTAAAAGTAAGATGCCATATAGAATATGTTTCCCAAGTTGTTTTCAGAGAGCGGCTAACACAGCCACATGGAACACTAGAGTTTGTTGTGATGTGGTGGGCGGAACTCAAGTGCCCCACTCTCCAGGCCAGTGTCCTCCCGCAGTAATTAGACCAAGTCCCTGCTGAAGGGAAGGACAGGCCAGTCCGAATAGGATGGCCCCGAAGTAAACGGAACAGTGCGAGCTTGTGCCGGGAGGTGGGCTTCACCAGTTTACAGACTGTCTGTCAACCTTCCTCTGACTATCGCAGATTTTATAAGGGGGACTCTGTTTCCACCAGTGAAGGGAAGTCCTCTGGGATTCCGGGTCTCCCTTTTGCAGAGAATTCTTCAGAGAATCAGATACCAGCCTGAGGCTAATGCACGCTGGTTTCCACACTCCAGGGATGTTTGCCTTTGAAGACGTACTTTTTAAAATGTCAGGGTTAAATCATGGAAGGGAGTCTGGAGCTTTCAGCTGGACTTGATTCCGAGACAAGGCAATATGAATTGAAATTATATCTCAAATCAGATTTCTCCCCATAGGAGAGCTTGTATTATAGGGAGATACAGTCCGACCCTGTTCCTGATGCCCCAAAGCTAATAGGAATTACCGGAAATGATCTACTAGTCAAATATAATGACACATAGAACCCTGTGAAATTTTCAAAATTTGCATTCTCTAAATAGGATGGCCAGTGGCCACAGAAAATGATATCTATATGATTCAATATCAGAGGCTTTTGTATAAAATCTGGTCTTACTTACCACTTCTAGTCTTTCCCTTTTTGACCCCCTTTTTAAGGTGGGTATGTGGCAAAGCAAAGGCGTAGCACAGAGTAATTTTTCAGAGGTTCATGGAATTCGAAAAGTGCTTCTTAATAAAATTTGGACTTCTCAGCAAACAATTTTGGAGAGATTTAAAGCCAGTGAGCGACTTTGAGAAAGTTACCCATGGAGCTGACTTTTGGTATTTTTTAAATCTATATTTTCCTGACAAAATGTAGGCATGAGACATCTCACATTTTCAGACACACTGGACTTCAGAACACCGCCCCTTTAGCTTTCGTAGATCTGCAGCGCATCCCGCTGTTACGCAGGGCACCACCTGCCTCAAAATTCATAAGGCCATTCTTATCTGCATTGATTTTTTAAAAATTATTTTTGATCCTTTACCATGTTGCTGCCTCTGTTTCAAAAAAAAATCCCATAGCTTTGGTTTGAATGCCGCTGGATTCAAAGCTACCCAAAGCCAACTTTGATCCTGAGTCCACAAAATCAAAAGTATTTCCATTTTAGTGTGCATTCTGCACTTGGCCTCATAATGACGGACCGGAGCAATCGCTAGAGGCAGCATTGCATTTTTCCTGATGAGTCATATTTATGAAGTTATAAGAAGAAGAAGATTCCTATTCCAGACTCGAGTCAGTGGATTTCGTTCTACTGCACATTTGCCGATAACCAGCGGTGTTACCCAACAAAGTGAGCCCAAGCCTTTGCAATTTCTTTCATCCTGTGAATTCCACAGGAGGTAAGACTTGCACAGTCAAATGACTGCTCTGCTGCACTGTTACAGTTCTGCTGTTGAGACTGTCTTTTTAGAAGGGAAGAGGCAAAGTCGGAGGGCAGGAGCTAATTGAAGGCAATTACCATGTGACTGAGTGTCACTCAGGTTCCGATTGCTGTACAGCATCTCATTTAATCCTGGCAACATCCTTATTCCCATTTTTCAGCCAAGGGGGAAAAAAATGCGGATCTACGAAGAGGATTAATTATCCATGTAGAGGGCAAATCAGCAGTTTGGATTACTTTGGAATGAATCTAACGTGCATCCTTTTTACTACAGCATGCTGCCTCCTAGCTCTACAAGGAAAAATAATCTCATTATTCCACTGCCCCTTTGAGAAACTACTGAAGCACCTTCCCCCTTCCCTCGGCTGCCTGCATGACATAGGTCCTAATGAATCTATATTAAAAAGCAAAACAGAGACAGACTCACAGACAGAGAGCAGGACGACTCTGTCTCTCTGTCTCGGAGAGCAGAGAGAGGGGAGCGGGTTATGGGTGGAGGGACTGAGCCAAGAAGGAAAAGGACTCGTGGACATGGACAACAGGGTGGTGATTGCAGGGGGTAGGAGAGTCTAAGGGGACTAAATGGTAATGGAAAAAATCCAATAAAAAAAGATAAAAAATTAATCAGTCAATTAACTAATTAATTAAATGCCTGCTTCTGGTGACAGCAGCCCTAGAGAGGCACAAACGTGGTCCCCGGGCAAGTGGGAAGCATGACCAAGACTAGAAATGAGGTAATCAACTTCTAGACGCAGACCAACTGAAATGAGGCTACGGGTTCCGTTCATACTATGAGTTTAAATGAATCATTGAGAGAGAGAAAAAAAAAGGAGGATGTTGAAGAAATGGAAATCAAAGGAGGCCCACATTTCTTTACCACTGTCAAGTAAAAACTAAGTCTCAATACATGTTAACTGCTATAAAAACCAGTTGAAGCTTTTAAAATATCCAAGCCTAATGAAATAAAATAATACACATGCCAAAAATATATCTGAGCACTGTTCAGTGTAAGCCATGTGTCATTAATAGCACTGGCTGTTGGGGAGAAGCTTAATAAATAAGAGATATAATGTAGCTGTGCCTATTTACTGTTATTATTTTTTAATTCCGAAGGAAATTTCCAACAGCGGAGTATGCAAGCAGAAAGGAAGTAAATAATGCGTCTGAGTAATTGGACTAGCAGGAGCCTCTAAGCCTCACTCCTATTGTGGGCCAATAATATGGACAAAGAGGTTTTGGTGGGAAGATGGAGATGGTATCTAAATGGAGAAAAATTCTTTATTGAAAACACATCCACTAACATCTGAATGCTAAATGAAAGACGTTAGAGTTTCATCTCTCCTTAGAGACTTTTTGTTGTTGTCGCCATCGTTGTGTTGTTCGGGAGAGAATTGCAGTTTAAGATTTACAAACCACTTCGTTTGCAAACTGCTGTTACGGTGGTTTCTGCCTGTGAAAATGGTTAAAGCTGCAGGCAAGGAAAAGACATCGTATCAGAGTTTTTCCATATAAAGAAAACTCTAGTTTTATTGTAAAGAAAATGAGAAGCGTAACGATACAAGATTATTTATAGAGTTATTCGTGGAAGTAGTATTTCAATGTACTTTGCTGAGCTTTTGAGATATTAGGTAGCAGAATCTCTGAGAAAACATATTTTACATAGTCGTTTAAATGCAATGGTGTTCAAGTAATTATCTTCGTCATAAGATCCAGAGAAATTTACATTGGTAGTTGGAGCTTGTACATAAAATTCACTCCTTATCACAATATAAAATATAGGTTGTCACTTTTTTCTCCTCAAATAAGATAAGGTTAGATTTTCCCAAATAGACTGGACATTCTCCAGTTGATAGTTGAAAAAGTCCTTATAGCACTCAATCTGGTCTTTGAAGATTCTTCTTGATCTTAGTGTGTCTTATTAAAATTAGGCACAATCATCTGTTTTTCTTCTTTTCTCTCAGCTGTTTATCTTAGATGTTCCACCTTAAGAAATTACTCCTAATTTCCTAGTATGCTGGTTACATAGCACCACCACAATTAGCACAGATTTGGTGGCTACAAACAACAGAAATTTATCATCTTGGTTCTGGAGGCCAACAGTTCAGAATGAAGGTGTCAGCAGGACAAGCCTCCTACAAAGGCCCTTGGAGAGAATCCTTCCTGCCCTTCCAGCTTCCAATGGCACCACGTGTTCCCCTCGGCTTGCGGCCACATCCCTCGGTCTCTGGCTCCATCTTCACGTGGCCTTCTCCCCCGTGTCTCTGTGTGTCTCAGATCTCTTCTCTCTTATAAGAACCTCAGTCGGTGGATTTACAGCCCATCCGAAACCCAGGATGGTTTTATTTTGACAACCTTTAAGTGACTTACGCCTACAGAGATCCTACCTCCAAAGAAGGAATCAGGGGTAAAGACTTGGACAGTGAAGACGAAGACATAGAATCCATAGCAAGGGATTAAGAACAAGTTTTAAAATTAGGCAAAATGGGGTTAGAAGCCTGGTTCAGCTACTTGCGTGGAAAAAGTGGCATGTCCGTGATGCCTCGGAGCTTCGGTTTCCTCCTCCGTAAAACACGGGTGCTCGTATCTGCTTCCCCCAGGCTGCGGGAAATGCTCCATTCGGTGTCATGAGAGGGTGTGTATAAAGCAGTTCGCTCCCTGCCTTGCCCATAAATAGTAGTTGCTGTTGTGTTGAGTGATACTGTTTTCCTAGTGAGTTATTCTACTCACTGGCTTCAGCCTCCATCGAATTCCTCTTTTCTCTTCATAACCGCGGAGATGACGAAAGAGAAAGCTACACTAATCACGTCTGTATTGGAACCAAAATATGATGACTACTTCTGCTCAAACAGAGGCATGTGTCCTCGCGGAATTGTTGCGAGGATTAAATGGAGATAATGTTCATGGAGTGTTTAGCATTAATGTTCAGTGTTAGCCACAATTATCTGCAATTTCCTAATACCTGCTATGTTTACAGCAACCACGGTGACACAAATGTCTTTTTAAACCTCATCATCCTTTAGGGCATGTAATACAATTAATAAGTGCATAGATGTAATTTTGTGCCCACCCAAATAAGCCATATGTATTCTAAACATCGATAACCAATCATAGTTTTATTCACGCACTGATCATCCCTAATCTGCCTTGAATCCTGTTATATTTTGCGCATGTACCTTCCCAGGATTGCTGCAGGAGTCTAAAGTTAGGCTCACAAAAACCCGACCCTCCGCCTGGCCCGGTGACTGAGTGGGTTGGAGCACCATCCAGTACACCAGAAGGCTGCAGATTCAATCCCCAGCTGGGACACTTATGAGAGGCAACTGACTGATGTTTCTCACATCAATCTCCCCCCGCCCCGCCTTCCTCTTGGTCTAAGATCAATAAACATATCCTTGGGTGAAGATTAAAAAAACCCAAAACTTCAGTCCTCCAAAAGTCCTTATTGCCTTCCAGCCATCTTAAACCTGTGCCTTGCACCCAACTGTGGTCTCAGCTAGCTCTGAAAATGGTCTGAAGATGTGGCTTCTCCAGAAAATCTTTTTGGATTGCTCTCCCGCACACAAATTGCACTAGGATTATTTTACTGATAATTGAACGTTCTTCTTCCCTAATGGCTGTCTTCTTTGTTATCGGATGTTTTGTGGCATTAATCAGAAGATGTTGGATGTATCTGAGTTGATTGTTGCTATATTAATCATGTCTTTAAAATCCTCAGCTTTGTTCATAGCGTTGTGAGAGACTACAGAATGAAGGCCTCTACCTTACAGATGAAGGCTCCGCCCCCTTTATTCAGGGCAGCGTCCAACCAGTTGGGGAGCTGAGGACACGGGGAAGCACACGGCTGCGGGCGGTGTGGTTAACGCTGCCCTCCCTTCCTTCTCATGTGCACATTAGCATTTGCATTTTAATTTTAATGGCTTTAGAACCATGAAAGCATATTTAGGTAAATGTGCTAATTAGATCTTTGTAAACAACTGTATGCTGTTTTGGTTTATGAAATTTAAAGAGCAATTAAAAGCACATATATTTTGCTACTAATGAGTGAGAGTGTGGGAGAGGGAAGGAGCCGGTCCTCAAAGCATAAGCGAACCCGAGGGAAGGGCTAAGTTGGAGGTGGGCTTAATGATCTCACGGGGAAACTCAAACACGTTGGAAACTTTTCTGCAGAAAATCGTAAGGCCAAGTGATGCTACACCTTGAGCTCACCATAATTAAATAGAAACGTTTGAAAATTACATCTCAAACCTCTTTTCAACGAGTGTACCTACATTAGAGGAATTTTCAAAAGAACTTCACGGTGTGTCTGTTTTTAATGAGAGCATGCCATCCCCTCTCTGGTGCCTTCCCCGTTTCCATCAGTTTCTCTGCAAAGAGCAGGGTGATGTATGAGAGGCATAACTTGAGCTGACAGTCTACAGTGTGATCCGTTATCGGAGAGATTTAGGGAAAGAGCGCTCTGGAAAACATAATTAAGGAAACAAATGTTTTCAGAAATATAATAAAGATTTTTTATGGTTTCGGTTCAGGAACATCCATTTCTATAATACCAAACTCCGAGGAAATGGTTCTGCCAGCCATCCAAACAACACTTGTATTTTGATTTTTCTTGGCTGGGCTTTCCCCACAGAGAAACTATTAAACGAATCATAAACAGAGAATAAAGGGGAAGAAGGTGCCTAAAGGTGGCTTAGAAGTCCCTTCCCAGAAGCTCTTAATTGAGAAACAGATTAAAGAACTAGATTAAAAGTGGACTCAGAAAAAATGGGCAGTGTTTCCCGCAAATACAGCTGTGTTGTGAAGATGTGTTTCTTTTCTCACCAATTGTCTGAAGGTCTGGCCTCCTGACCATTTGGGCTCCTCCCGCTTGGTCTGGGCTGGCCCCTTAAGATCCCCTGGTAAACCTCATTCTGGGAACCACAGAATTCAGGTTTTTTCTCAACAAATGCCTTTGCACCTTGCTTTGGAATGATATTATATCCTTAACATTCACCTTGGTTAATTTGAGAAGTCTTTACTTTCCAAGCCAGGATCACAATTTGAAGATACAGAACTCATTAAAACTGAACCCAGGATTGCAAAAAGAATCTGAGTTACATCAACCGAGGTGAAAGTTTAAAAGATGCTCTTAGCTGTGCTGATTCCAATTGGTCAGCTCTGCTTGTCCTAGTTTTGTTTTGTTTTCTTTAATTTCTCTGGGTTCAGATGCTAAACGTCATGCATTCTTTCCTGCCTAAAGCCATGGTCTGCACCCGGTACCCTCACTCAAATCTCCACTTCGGTCGCTTTATGCAGTCATCCACCACCAGCACGGAGATTGTGCAGATTGCAACCAGAAACCTGCGTGGCAAGTTCAGGGGACCGTGCGCAGTGTGTTGTAAGGACAGGGGGAATGTGGCGACATGAAAGAAAATGGCCCCATCCTCAAGGCTTGGAGCCTGCACAACTCCACCTACCCCATGTGATTCCCTAAAAGTGGGTGGGCTCTTCGCATGTTTCATCATAACTGCAGTGTTTCTATAGGGCACGGCCGTAATACCATGGGGACTGCTTCTGTTGTGGGGTTTTACTCAAGCACATCAGGGAATATCAGGAGTGGCATTTGAAATACTCAACCACCAGAATGTCATGGGCGCTGACCATCATGAATGGACACTGGCCAAGTGCTAACACGATACCTTGGGACCCCCAGCTGATTCTGAGATATGGAGACACTTGGGGAGGCATTTTGGGGCAGCGCCCTGTAGAGTTGGTATGGTGCATTATAGGGACTGGATTCAGACATCTTCAGCAATAGCCGCCTATCAATTTTCCCAGAGTATTTCTGTGTTTTAACAACTGTGAGGCCCACACCAGGGCGTATTCAACTACCAGCCATAGGCATGCAAACCAAAGAGGACATCTAAAGAAGGCCCTCAGAGAAGGTAGAGTCATTCCAATGTTACTGCCATTACCTGCTCTCTCTCCCCCATTACGTACATAACATAGATGATATATAACATACCCCAAATATATAATAACATAAAAGCACATTAGAAGTATTATTGCACCCAGTTAAGGATTTTGTTTTAATCAAAGGCGCATCCTCAGAAGGCTGGAGTACAGTTAACACTGCACATGTAAGATTTTTGTGTTATTACATATTTTATGCACTCTATTATCGTATGCATGTATGTGTAGAGAGAGAGGAATGACAACACTGACGTAGCATACCAGGATATCATTATACCCTTGTTTCAAACTGCTCTTGAAGGGCACCTGCCCACACAGCAGGAGACCAGTGTCGGGTTTTTGTCATCACGTCTTACACCCAGGAAGGGGCAGGTTTCACGTGCCTGTGAAGGAAGGCTAAAGGGCGTATTCCTCCTGGTCACCAGTCACTTGTATTCGTGTCATTGGGTGTGTCTGCAGAAACAGACTGGATTTGGAAGCTCACTGTAGGCATCATGAAACGGCCAGCCTTGAGAAGCTTCTCTGAACTCTCTGGATGGCGTAGAGCCTGCGGGTGTGACTGCTGAGCGATGCTGTGTTGCAGCGCCCACGTGAATGTCCTTCCTCGGGGCCAGTCCACAAGAATTCAGTGGGCTGCGGGTGTGCTGGGGGGAGCAGGGCCCAAAGTGTGAACCCGGGGAACCTAAAGGCATACAAGAACGCCTTGATGCCTGGCATCTCCAGTTCCAGAGGAGGCTCGGGCCAGGAGAGATGACACTTCTCTTCCCAGACGGACTCCTTGTAGACGGCTCCAGGGTGGTGAACTGTTCTGAGAGTAACACCCAGTCTCTGATGTGTAGACGTGACTTCATCAGTGTTCTGAGATGATCACCTGATGATCTGAAGAAAAGTATTTTCTCGACAGGAAGGCATTCTTATATCTGTTTCTGGGGGGAGAGAGGTAGGGTCCTGCAGAGAGTCTCTGAAAGACGGTAATGGAAAGGGGCTGTTGGAGAAAAGCAGAAAATAGCAAAATAATTTATTGGAAGCAAAGTTTATTTTGAAGGAATAAAGATCTAGTGTAATATAAGTCAAGGTGTTGTCATTGGGGAAAGACCTGTAATTGGCACAAGGAAATGGAATTTCTTTAATCTTGCAGCCATTACACTAATACATAATGTCCTAAAAAAAATAATGTATATCAAAGCAATGTAATAAAGGATTAGTGTGATGAATTTTAAGAGATTAAGTTCCAGTTAATTTCCATATGCATTTAAGATTAATAAACTGCTAATTAGGATATGCAAATAATGGTTTCTGAAGCCTTAGAAATATTTTCCAGCACCTTACCCATAAATCTCCTTCAGTAATTATTGTGTTATGTAATTGGGGAGTAACAGATTGATGAGCCAATCTAATTATGTGAAATTTACATGTGTACAGTATTTTATAATGAAGTACATGAAACTAATGTTAAAACAGGGAAAAGTAGTTGCGCCATTCATTACAATTATTAATGGCAAATTTAACTTTGTCTGAAAGTACACTGTGCCTTACAAATGGAATGCCACACCAAGTAATAGTCTACAATACACATCGGGTGTGTACCTGCAGCGGGAGATTCCTCCTGTCAGCTGCTGTAACAGGTGTCAGGACTCTTAGGGTTACATCCCATTCACATGGGATATGCACACGTACTTCAGTAATATTGCTGATCATTCAGAGACCTACACAGCAATTAATCACTTCATTATGCAAAGTGAGGGAAGGTATTTCTATTTCTTAAATTACCAGCTGTATAAGAGAGATTCCTGTTTTGTGACTAGTACCACATGATAGCCTGTTAGAATTATTCTTCTGCCCAGTTAAGGCTGATTGGTTGGTTTTTAATAGTGTAAACACCCCCAGTAATGCTGGGGGACCAAAAAAACAACTTTAAAACTAAAGTGGTTAAAACACCTCTAAAGGGTTTGCACACAAGCACACACATAATGAAGGAATTCGAACAGATTCTAATGATCATCTTAGTTACTTCATTGGCAGAATCTCAAATGGAATAAGAATTAGAACCCAACTGCACATTAATTCAACTGAGCGGCCGGAACAGCAGAAACATTTTGGACATTCCCTTTCATTTAATACCTAACGTACAGTGACACATCCAAGCCACACAAATTACCTTTATACAGTTCATCTATGTTCTATGAAAGATAAATGTAATTAATCTCTAAACAGGTAAAAGTATGAAACTCAGAGGCACGCAGACTGTGATTTGTAATTAATAGGGAGGAAATGGAAACTGAAGGATTTGCAATCTAGTCCTGTGCTCTTTGAATAGGGTTTATTGCCTGAACTATAGATGTAAATAAAATCCAATAAAGAAACTGCTCAGAATAGTTGTGGGGCATTTATAGCACCCTGGATGGAAATATCCTATCACCAAGTCTGCCATTTTGGACTATTTTCCCACTTGCCTTGCTTCAATCAACATTTTATTAAATTTAGTGTAGTGTTCTTTTTCTGCATGTCCACACACACTGGTATGGACAGCGACAGTTACTGTGTTGCTACTCTCTCTTCCCAGGGTTCTCAGAGCAGCTCAGACGAATGAGTCACTGCAGAAGCGTTAAGGGTGCCTACGTAACAAACCAGGCCTCTGCCTGGTGACTGAAAATGGAAACAGTAACCATTGCCTGTGTACACGCTCAAGCCTTTGCTGAGTATCCAGTTAGCATGAAATCCACTGCTGCCCTGCCGGTACCCTGAACAGAACAGTGAGGGGGCTTCTTCCTCTTCTACCTTCTTTCCCGCAACCACCCAAATCCATGGCACGTGCTAGGCCCTCAGTGTTGATGGATGGCTAATTATCATTATTATTTCAGCAGAGCGAGATGCAGCTTCTAAAGGCACAAATGAATTAAGAGTGTATTTTTTTTTCCATTCTGTGACAGTGTCTCTGGGGATAGGTGACAAAAAACAAGATTGTGAAGATTTCAAATTCTCGAGGGGAAAAAAAACTTTAAAATGGGCTTTTGTTGTGGATATTATATGTTCTATGATGCTTTTCTTCCAAATGAGAGAAAAGCAGTGATAGGATCATCCTATTTCCACTCCTAGCACTTTAAGGAAAAAGTGGCAGGTTAAAATTTTTCAGCAAATCAGGCTGCTTTCTAAAAGACTAAACAAATTTGCCATTTCAGGATAAAGCATCCCGGGAGTTGCTGTTAAGCCCCAATGCCCCCTTGTCAGCATGTATGTTTGCAGTGTGGTGACATTTTTAACCCTCGTCCCCGCACCTCTGGGAGACCACCAACATGCTTCCCTGCCCCGGATCTGAAATACGTGGGGAAACATACTTTCTTCTCTTAAAGTTACTAAAATTCCAAAAAAACCTCTCCATCTCCCAAAGACTGCTTTCAAAGAGAAACACCATTTTGAGTTTCAGATCCCTATAAAAGTCAATGAGACAGTACAGTAAATCTTCAGTACTAGCAAACTAGCAAAAAATACAAGTATGACGTGGATCTAACTATTCACTTTCCAACAGCATCCTGAAGCACACTGCCTAGCTTATGAATGGACGTAACGTGGTAGGCTGCCGTCATCTCAGAGGATGCTATTTATCACTTACGCAGGTTCTAACAGAAAGACCTTTGATGACCCTGTGTCTCCTGAATTACCTTCTACACTATTACATGTATTCAGGAAAGTTGTAATGTTAACTACTTCACACTCTATTCTAAGTTTTAGGAAATTGGTACTAGAACCATGATAGATAACCTAGCATTCTGTTACCCTCTGTATTTGACCATTTATGGCAACTGTGTAGGATGGGAGTTTTCCATGTTTCTGAAAAAAGAAAAAAATATAGATTCACTGGCTCATGGGAGCTTCTGGAAGAATTTACAACATCACAAGTTAAATCTCAAAGCCACACTTTTGAATGGACACCGTGTTCATTCACCTTCATGCTCATTAAGGCTTCTGGGATTCTATTTGTGGATAGAGTGTTTCCTTTTCATGTAACTTTTCAAAACAATCAGAAATATGAACCGAATGGAAGACATTTATTTTATATTGTTGACATGTGGAGATCTAAAATATCATTTTTTCACATCCTATTTCACCTGTCATTGCTGTCTCAAAAATCTATTTCCTCTTGCATAAAACTGCAGTGTTTAAAACCATAAAGCAAACAGCAGTGAAGAAATTTTCCCCGGAGTCTGTTTGCCATATGCTTTAAACAGAACTGTTTGAATATCCAAAAATTAGCCCTCCCGAATCTGACAGTAGCGACTGTGCTTTTGTTTGGTTTTGTTTTACCACCTGCATAAGGGAAACTGACCTGGGGAACAGCCTTCAGAGTCTAATGGCTCGATGGGAAATCATCTCTATGCTGCAGAGTGATGATTCTTTGCCACGCAGGAGAATCAGAATGGACTTGACTTCCTTTGCAAATATGACCCCAAAGGTTGGAGCTATTTAGAAGCATGTTCTCATTCTGTGGCTTTCCAGGTGCTCGTTCACAATCATACGTTGAACCACGTTTCAGGTCCAAACAACAGTCGTCTCTGCTTCATTCTTCCAGGCTCTCTACACTGACTGTTCATTAAGTGCTTCCCCTTGAGTCCTTCCTCTGGCAGGCCGTTCTCTGCATATCAGACACAGCAGTGGACAAAGCAGAGGAAAATCCTCGCCTTATGAGGCCACAGGGGAGAAAAGCAGACAAGCAGATGGAGAAATAAACAAGCATATGCACACATATGTGCGTGCACAAGTTACACAGCACGGCAGGTGGCAGTGTTGCTACAGTGAATAACAAAGCAGGGGCCAGGAAGTGAGCACAGGCTTAGGTTTGGAGTGTTGGAATGTTAATAAATATCTGACGGTGATAAACGTACAAAATGCAAAGATGTCTGGTGCAAGTTTGCTCCTGAGGGTAGATATGGAAGCAACCTAAGTGTCCATCCATAGACTGTTGGATGAAGACAATGTGGTGTCCTGGAATATTACTCAGTCCTGAAAAAAGAATGCGATCTTACCATCTGGCAGCATGGGTGGACCTAGAGGGTATTATGCTCAGTGAGATAAGACAGCAAATCCTGATCTCACTTATATGTGGAATCTGAAACAGAGCATAAACTAATAAATGAAACAGAAATAGACCCATAGATACAGTGAACATACTGATGATTCCCAGAGTGTTTGTGGGGTTAGGGGGTGGGGTTGGAGGCTGGATGAAAAAGATGAAGGGGAAGTCAGATGTAAAAATTGGTAGTTACAGATAGTCATGGGGATGTAAAGTACAGCACAGGAAATCTAAGTAATATTTTAATAACTAGGTATGGTGCCAGATAGGTACTGGATTTCATAAGTTATATAAATGTCTAACCACTATGCTGTACACCTGAAATGATATAAGTGTCAACTAGAATTGAAAAAAAATGTAATGTTTGAAAGGCCTGACACTGGAACGCAACTGGCAAGAGCCCAGTAGGCAAGCAGGCAAAGTCGGGTTACCAGGAGGGGTGCAGACAGACTTCCCAAGCCTCATGTGTAACTATAAGGGCATTGGCTTCATTTTGTGTGAGGGGGAACGCCATTGGTGGGAAGGAGAGTGCCATTGGTAGCATTTGAACAGATTCATGAAATGCTCTGCTTTTAAAAAATAACTTACTAAAAAATGATAAATAAAAAATAACATTTTTAGCTGTGGTACATAGACCAAAGAAGCAGCGGGAGTATCCATTACGAGAATATTGAGTAACCCAGGAAGAGCCGATGGTGTCTTGGACCTTGGACCTGAATGATAACGACAGAGAGGATGAGAACTGGTCAGATTCTGGGTATATTCTGAAGTTTGACCCGATTAGCTTTTTGTATGATTTCAATGTGAAATGTGAGAGAGAAAATGAGTTGGGAATAATTTCAGTGTCTCTGGCCTGAGCAAGCATGGAGTTGTTATCTATTTACTATGATACAGAATAACATACGAAAAAAAGATTGGGGGGGGGGAATATCAGAAGTTTTGTTTTGAGTGCATTAAATTTGAGATTAAAAATAAATATCCAACTGGGAATGTTGACCAGACATTTGGATATCTACCTCTGGATTTCTGAGAGGCAGTCCAGACTAGAGACAGATACTTGCGTGTTGTTAGTGTGTCTAAAAAAGTCACCAAGGAAGATAAGGAGCTAGAGAAAGGAAGATGTGTGGAGACTGAGCCCTGGACTCTCCACCACTTTCAGTGTGTACAGATAAGAAAAGAAGACTGTAGCCCATGAAGTAGGAGGACAGCAGGGGAGTAAGCTGTTCTGGAAGGAGACTGGGTGTTCTGGTTGAAGCTGCACAATGAAATCGTGGATGCAGTGTGTTGGAAGGACAACAGGAGGAGAGGAATTGGATACAGTGAAGTTTTGTTCAACAGGAAAGCAAGGGAAAGGAATAGCAGTTAAGTAAAAAAAAATGGTATTTTTAAAGTTGGGTGAAATACCATACTTTGCTGGAGTGAATCGGTAAAGAGAAAAATAGTTAGTGGTGCATGAGAAACAAAGAAGAATTGCTGGAGAAATGATGTCGACTGTGCAAGAAACTGTGGCAGGCAGTGCTCAAGGGGTTGGATTGGTCCCCTTGCACAGAGTCAAGGAGAGGTGAGCCAGAGGGACAGAGGAGAGGCAGAATCTCCAGGCTCATTTACAGGTCAGTTAGCGGAGGCTGTCACGAAAGCTCTGGACTCTTTCTCCGATTCCTTTTGTTTTCTCAGTGAAGTGAGCAGCTAAAAGGAGAATGTGTGGAAGCTTGAGAATGCATTATCTGCTTGATAAATGTTTGTATCAGCACAGGTTGCTGGCCATAGATAAAGAAGAGAGACTAGTAATTAAAGCATAAAATATCTATAGTGTGTTTTTTAAAAAGCTAAAAAATAAAAAGAGGCGGAAGCATCAACCCCCCTAAAAGTACATGAAGAGTATTCTTATAGGCAGGAGAACCCGTGCTAACTTCCTATTGCAATCCCAGTTCATCTGTCCCTCACGCTGGCCGCCCAGGGCTAACCCCACCCCGACAGCCATCCACCCCCACCCTCCACCCGCACCACCCCCACCACCCCCACCGCTTTGTCCTGAGCATGCGCGCTGAGTTTCCAGCAAGGTGCCTGTACGAGGTCAAAACCCTAACTGATCACTTCTAGCATGTGACTTTCTCTAACTCTGTCTTGTCTGCCTGGCGGAAGCCTCTCTTTTTAACTTTATTTTCTTCCTAAAGAGGCCAAAAGCAGAGAGGAAGGTAAAAATGTTAGCCTAGGACCATCAGGGTGAGGATTCCAGCCTGGCACCGGGTTGGGGTTGAGTCATCGGGAGGTGATGGAGACCTCTGCAACCCTCTGTTACGGAGAAGGCAGCACCGGAACGGGACGCCCTGTCTCGAGAGCTCTGTAAAAGCCTCTAGGTTCTAGTAGTTCCTTCAGCCCAGTGCCGCACTTGTTAGAGCTATTGCCGTGTATGAGTCAGCTAACGCAGCAAAGTGAATGCCCACTCCTGAATTCTCTACTGTAAACATGCCAATATTTTTAGATTTCGATGATTTCCTTAAACAACAAAATACTGTCAAATGGCCAAACAGTGCACAGTGCCGGGGATGAAATGATTAGCCCCGTGTTTAACCAAATTTTCCATCACGAGCTGCATAATGCCAATTTTCTGGATCTTATTCCACCTTTGGGGGAAAACAAGAATTTGAATAAAACATAATGGCATTCCTTAAGTGTTGCTGCATATTTATATTTTGTTCTTTACAAAATGGAGTAGTAGAGAGAAGCACAATTGCTTTGACCTACATCTAATATAATTAAGCAAAGGAGGTTCGTGTCTTTTTTATTTCTCTCCTTTCTCTCTTTACACATTAGCTCCGTTTCTTTGTGCTGCTCTGTAGCGATCCATTGTAATCCTCACTTGTCGTTTTATGATCATAGTGATCAAACCGTTTAACCAAATCTCCTTTATGCTGAGCATGTTCCTGGGCGCTCTGAAAATGACCACAAAAGAAAGTAAAAACACAGCTTGGCTCCGAAGGTGTGAAAATCTGGAGGGAGGTCGTATGGAATGTGACTCTGTGAAAACCCTGTGTTCGCAGGATGCATGAGTGAGGTGTTTGAGGAAAGTGAGTTTCCCTGGAGGAGCCAGGATTTGACTCAGGATATTCAAATAAGTAATTTGATATTCACGGGAAAGAGGAGAACCACCTTCAAACTGGAGAAGGGAGTGTGAGGAAAGGCTGGGCTTGATCACGGTGACTCGCTCCCCTGTTATCTCAGCGGTGGTTTTCCCTGAAACCGGGAGGCACTCAGACGGTTCTGGTGAGGGGCGCAGCTGCCCATGCCTTCCCATCTCCGCAAGACACGCACGGGTCTAGAAACCAACGTGTTGGTGCCAGTGAGCACAAAGCAGCTCTCACCAAACTCATCTCTGGCCACCCTCCCTCTCCCCCTTCTCCCTGTCTCCAGAGGGTGCTTCAAGAAAGAATCTCGAATTAATTATTTTCCCATAATAAACAGAAGTGGCATTGCTGGATCACGTGGCAGTCCTAGTTTTAACTTTTTGAGGAACCTCATACTGTTTTTCCTAGCGGCTGCTCTATTTTGCCTTCCCACCTGCAGTGTGCAAGGGCCCCGATTTTTCCGCATCCTTGCCAACACTTACCTCTTTTCTGGATACCAGCCACCCGAACAGCAGTGAGAAGGTATTTGCACTCCCGTGTTCATTGCAGCGTTATCCAGAATATGCAAGACATGGAAACAACCTAAATGCCAATCGACAGAAGAGCAGATCAAGATAATGTGGTTTATACGTGCAACCGAATATTAGCCTTAAAAAAGAAGTCGATCCTGGCGTATGCATCCGCATGGATGAACCTTGAGGACGTCAAGCTGAGTGAAAGCAGCCAGGTATGGAAAGACCACCACTGCATGATCCCTCTTCTACGGTACCTGAAGTAGTCAAACTCACAGGCACAGGGGGTCGAAGGGCAAGTCAGTGATGCAATGTTATCACACGTCATCAGGGATGCTAGCCGGTGGTATTGGAAAAGAGGAATATCTGATATAAAATTGAAAGCTTAAGGGGAAAAAATCATCATTAGCAACAAATGTAACAAATTTTTCCAAGCAGGAAACAGAACCCAGACATCATAAGCAAAAGATTGACCTATTCAGATCAAGGAAGAGCCTGTTAATTTTGACTGCATATAAACAGTAGAATATATGAGAGGAAAAGAGCTAATGCATGTAACTTACATAGTTTGCCTTGTATAATGTGCACCCATGTTTTGGGCCCAAACTTTCAGGAAAAAAGTCTTTCATTTTAATTTTTTAATCCAAGTATTCATTTATTTATATTTGGAAACAAAACCGATGATTGTATTCCAGGGTATTATTTTGCATATAGATATTGTGATTGCTTTCTAGAGTTACCCTCTTAACACACAAGCGTAAATAAAAGTATTAAAAACATTTGTATGGATACAGAATTAGTACCAGCCATGTATAATGTGCATCCTTATTTTTCCTCAAAAATTTGGGTAAAAAAGTATGCATTATATGTGGCAAAATATGGTAAATTTTAAAAACTGTAACTCAGTAGAGGAAGAAACAGATAAATGGAGAGTTGTTCCTTGTGCCGTAAGAAAGCCAATGAGGGTCAAAGCTTATGCCTCCTGCCCACTAATTCCATTTTTCAAAATAAACTTTTTCTTAGAATAGATTTTGTGTTATTGATTACAAAGATAGATTTCCCTCTTGTTTTTTAGCATTATTTTTATTAAGGTAAAACTCTCATCGCATAGGGCCCATTGTGTAGTGAGCATTGAGTGGCATTCTGGACCCCTACCATGTGGCTCCTCAACCATCTCTGTCTGGTAGTTTCAAAGCACTTGTTCTGATTCCCAGAAGGAATCCCAACCCCATTAAGCAGTTAACTACCCCCTGACACCACATCCCCACCCCCAGCTCCTGGCAACTGCCGATCTGCACTCCGTCTCCATGGACTTACCTACCCTGAATATTTCACCTGCAGAGAGAGAGCCATACAATAGGTGGCTTGGTGTGTCTGGCTTCTTTTCATTCAGCATAATGTTTTTGCTGGATAATGAATCAGTAGGTGCCACCCACTCATTCTTAATGACTTTTGGAGTTCTAACATGAGCAAATTGGAGGATGCTATTTTCCTGCCTTATTCGCAGACTTTCCTTTCTCTTCATCCAGCATGGGTGGGGGCCCGCGTCACCTCTAGTCCTGAGGGTGGGCGCTGAAGGATTTTCCTGCACAGCTTGCTCCTTTTAATGCCCTACTGGTATCAAATAAGTAAATGTGGACGTACTGAATAGTAGGTAGTAATATCAGTAAAAATATGATGGCAAAGTCTACTGTGGATTACAGTGATTTAGAAAATAACCCATGGATAACTGTGAGTTACTAACGTTTAGTGGCTACGACCCAAGGCCACTGCTGCGTGTGTGAGTGATGGTGGCCTTGGGTCATCTGTACTACGTGTTAAGGATTCCCATCGAGGTTCACAGCCTGTTACCTTCACGGTCACAATTCTTTTATTTAGTCACCTGAATTCTCTACCTGCACACTTCAGACTCATCCCCCAAAATTACTTTCATCATTCCCCACTTTTATTCTCAGAGGACAGGAAATGTAAAAGCCACAAAACGTATGCCTAAGAGATGAAAGAACGGAGCTGCGGTCTTAGTGCTGAACGGAAGAGGCCTCAGCAGGAAGGCAAGAAAGCAGATGGAAGGTGACTGAAACCTAGAGGCTGAGGGGTGCTCAGGGGGGACCCCATGGCTCCCAGAGCTCTGTGCTGAGGACAGTTCCAGCTCCTGAGTCAGGAGGAGGAAGAGGAACAGGGTGAGACCTGGGTGGGGTGTTACCATTTCTTAGGTTTTCTTACTTCGATGACTCACCCTCGAGCCCACGGGTCTCTTCCTTGTCCTGGCCCAGGCTGCTGAGAGGCTAATTCTGGACACAAAGGCACCGCCAGGGCCTGCATGTCCACTCGCAAGTCTGGAGCTCGGAGGACACACGGCATTTAGTCCAGCCCGTACGTACGTACCCTTCAGAAGGCTCGGGAGGGAAAACCATTTCATTTTTTTTAAATATCTCCACGTGACTGTGAGGTTCCTCTTGTACCTTCTGTGGCCCCCCTCAGTCTCTCACCAGCCCTCAGACAAGCACTTGGTTAGGGGGTCTCTGCGTGAGAGCCTCTGTCCGCTGGCACAGAGGTGTTTCAGATGCAGGACCATGGCAGCTGAGGATTTTTCTTTCTTTGCCTTCACACAAAGATGACCCTTGTGTCAAGTGTAAACCAGGCTTGTTCCCAAGGAAAGACCACTCTCGTGTTGCGTGTTTCTGGGTGAAAAAAAAAAATCCTTCCAATGCTGCCTTTTGTTGACAATAACTGGGGAGGAGTGGGCTTGTTCTGCTGTGTGACGTCAATGTAGCATGTGACTTGGCGAGTGTGGGAACACAGCCCAGAAATGTCATGCAGATAAGTTAGCAGCTAAGAGGTACGTCAATTTTTTAGGAATTCACTGGGTAACTCTTAAATTCCATATCCAAATAGCACACTGTGCAATCAGGTTGGAAACTTGTCTTCTAAGAGTTTGGGGTTTGTTTCTTGTTTGTTTTGATTCCTATTAATCTATACTGAACTTGGTTTCCTATTTGAGACTACTGACTCGCTTAACAGAATCAGAGTTTATATATCAATCCTACCTTTTATAATAATTGTAGATGTATGGAATGTTCACGAATAGGAGTTACAAGGTCTCAACCAACTTGTTTAGTTGGTATATTTAGCTCAACACCAGACATTTTATTCTGGTCACGAGGTCCAACTTTCCTCAAACCTCAGTGATATCTGAAATCATTTGGCACTGAAGTTAAAATACAGACTCAGAGCCCAGCGCTTGTGACGTGCCTTCGTTACTGCATTTGCACATCTAAATCAGAGCTGACACCATAATAAATGTTTTCCATTTTGGTGTGTGTCTGAATTGTCTTCTTTTCGTCACATTTTCCCCCTGAACTAACAGACATGAAAGCAGTTCGGAAACTCTGATACCACGTGAAGAGCTAGGTCAGGGGCATCGAACACCTGGGTTTTCAGTCCAGCGCGCTCCACCTGTGTGGACAGGAGCTTGTTACTGCTCGTATTGATGCCCTGTGTTCTCATCTGGACCAAAAAAAAATTATTTTTTGAAGTAGGGCAGCAGTCCTTAAGTAGGAAACCATCACGTCACCTTGGGAAATGTTTGTTTTTGTTTTTGTTTTCAAAATAAGTGCACTTGTCCACACCTTCCTGCTTCCTCCCGGGACTATTGTGACTCAGTGGACTTGGGGTGGCTCGTTTGCAGTTAAATTCCTCTGGGGAAGGTGATAACCTCCCCTGACCCAGCTCTGCAAGCCGCGCCTGCATTCACCGTCACGGCCCCGTTGCAGTGCTGGTAGCATCAGTAGCATCCTCGTCAACAGTGTCACCGGTGGTTGCATCCACTTCTAGCGAGGAGAGTCTGGGTCCCGTGGAACCTCCTGGTAAGAAATGAGTGAGCCCTTCTCAGTCTATGATGACAGCAGACCGATTCCTGAACCAACAATCTTGATGTGTGCTATAAGGTCCAGTCCACCCTGTATTTACTTCAACAGGGGCCCAGAGGATTTGATAGTACAATGGTGCTCATTCAGCTTCTCCCCCAGTGGGATGTGGGACTGGATGGGGATTCGGTAACCACTGCACTCATGGGCAAGTCCCCTTCCCAGGGCCCAGAGGGCCGACGGGAGAGACCAGGCTGAGGGCAGAGTAACAGGAGCAGAACTGTCTCAGGCTTACAGAGGGGGTGCTAACTGTGGTCTGGGAGGAGGCCCCTCATCTCTCTTGCAGTTGCCTTTGAGTCGGCAGCCGGGACCAGCTTCCTGGGCACGTGACGTGTGCAGTCACACAGAGACCTCAGCCCAGAAAGCCCCACACTCGTTTTAATGCTCTGCTGTCCCGTCTTGAAAGTCTTCCTTTTTGAATAAGGGACCTGCATCTTCACTTTGCACTGGGCCCTGTAGTCAGCCCCGCTTGCAGTAGCGAGCCACGCCCTCCCCATCACTTTCTGTTTCCTTTCGTTTTCCTTTGAAGCCAGCTCCGGGGGCAGATAGATCAGTTGACAAGGAGCATCCCTTTCGCAGCCACCAGCCACCCCGCAGCCACGCAGCAAGCTCACCCTCTTCAGTTCTGATGACAGGCCCAATCTGGTCACTGCCGTTTTGTCCTGGAGAGTGGCCCTTCTTCCCAACTGTCCCTGCATCTCCCTCATTATCAACCATCTTCTCTATCAAGGGAGGAAGATTTGCTTCCCAAGTGCCCACATCACAGTAATTACGACCCTTCAAATACTGACAGCCAAGGCAAGGGACTGCCAAGCCAGCCTTCAGTCCTGGGCTCCCCAGCAGACGTGAAATTCAGAGGGATGCCCTTGCTAATCCTGTTTTACCAGGAGAATGGGAAAAAGCCAGGAGCCTCCAGAATTTCCTTTCCTCTTTAAGTTTAGGAGGCAACTCTAGGGCTCTTGGGCTTTTGCTGAAATGCACTTTCAGATGTGTTAGTCGTAAATTGCAGCTGAGGACTACAGATCAATAAAACTCCAGAAATGATTACATTTATAACACATGTGTTCTGACTCTCTAAATATCCAAATTATAAATGTATATGTATATATATAATTTTTTTCTTGTTCAAAGAAGTTCATTGTTGATTCTCACTTTCAGGCTGGAGTGGATGAGATGAGGCCCACACGAAGAACTCACTATACCCCACTGTGTGCTGTGATCGGTGGGGGGGCCCTGTAGCCCAGCTTATAGCAAGTTCTGCTTTGAGTCCTGTCTTTGGCTAAAGTAGTTCATGTGCTTTCTAAGTAAAAGGAAATCAAGAGAAATGGATGTGCAGCAGGGAGGGTATTAGTATTCCAAATAGGTTTTATGAAATTCTTTATGCCGCCCATGAATTTAGATCTGAGCTCCTGAGCAGCTGATGCATAGGAGAGAAGCAGGTCAGCTATGTGGATAACAGCATTGAGAGACAGGAGTGTGCCCCCCACTCGGGTCACATGCAGCTATTCCTGCTGCCCCGAGCTGCTTCTCCCATCAGGCATCACGGAGAGGGAATCGCAGAACCAGCCTGCAAGGCCTCTGCAGCAGACACCCAGATGCAGCGCTCAGATCCCGCTTCACTCTCTGTCAGCTGGCGCCTCCAGCTGTTGTTACCTCCTTCCCACTCTTCTCCAGGTGGCCTCGGGCAGCCACAGGGGACAGCAGGGCAAGAACCAGGGCCCGGCCATCTTCAGCCCCTGCAGGATTCCTGCCTCAGGTCGTCTTTGCTCCAGAGCTGCCCCCCGAGCTGCCGATGAGCACAGACACCTGGTGAGGTCCACCCATGGTTCGTGGGCTGCCCACGCCCAACCCAGCCCCTGACCCTCTCCCTTCACTGGCGTGCTGCCCACACAACATGTTCAGGCTTAGTTCCCTCTCAGCATCTGTTTCCCGGGGACTCCCAGCCAGCTCAACATCCTTTCGGTAAATGCAAAGAGGAGTTTTAAGGATTCTTCTTTTTATCATGATGCTGATGTGTAAAGTCTGAGCCAATTTCATGGGAGCGACGTGAGGAGCGCCGCGGCATAACAAATGAGCCAGAGCACTCAGCTCGGATGCGCTCTGGAAGAACCGTTCTCGCCGTTTTCTGTTAACCCTGTTCGTCTGCGCACTGGGCTTCCTGGAGTTCAAGGCTAGAGTCCCTGGAAAATAGATGCGGTCCAGAGACAAGTCCCACTAGGTGCTTAGAATAACTCTCTGACTTGAAGTCTCATTGCCACCTTAAACTGGGCATCTTTCTGGGTTCATCTTCAGTACCTGTGTATTCTTTCTTGTTTTATCATCTTTGCAAACCGTTGAAAAGGTCAAAAATCCCACTGGGCTTTTGAATCAAAATTTGTCACTCACTTTTTTTTCTTTAGCCCCGTAAGTCCAGCGAATCACTGAGTTCTGTTTCTGTGTTCTTTGAAACATCTCACTGTCTTCTGATCACACTATCCCTGGCTGACCTCTCCTTTTGCCTGACTCCATGGCAGAGGTGAGCTAGTGGTACACCAACCTTGTTTTTTTTCTGTGCTTTCTTTTCACTTAATTATGACAATGTACATATTGCTCCTGCCTGTTCAACCTCTTATAAATCATATTTGCAACTCTTGATTGGTATCATGGTGCTGATGGAACCAAATCTCCTCTGAATATCTGCACTGACCATTCAGCTGTTTCTTGGCTAGCATTTGCTATGCATTTTAAGCTCTTTAGCTTAACACACAAATCCCATCAAATTTATGTGCCGCTTCTTCCCATCATCACCCCTGCAAACCAGCTCCACGAACTAGAATTGCAGGCAATGGTCAGTAGGAGGCTTCCTGCTGTCTGTGGTATTTTTCCCCTTCTTTCTGCTTAAAGATCACTCCTACAGTCTTTCCAAGCTCAGCGGAAGTATCACTTCCTGTGTGAACACTTCCGTCGGCTGGTCTGACTCTTTCCTCTTATGTATTTCCGCCACACCTCTATTGTACTTTTATCATGGCATGTGCCACAGTATTGTTCCCTAAAAGTTGCTGAACCCCAAATGTATTAAACACCTTAAGAGCTGTAATGCTATATGACTGGACTCCACATTGAAATGAGTCCAAAAATGTCGAGTGCCTGCGGTTCATTTTCCACTCTGACATGTTCGGGCTCTTTCCCTCCAGGGCCTGACATTAGCTGTCAGAGCAGATGGCTGGTCGGCTCAGCTGTACGAATGCTGAGAAGCGGGCTTCACTGAGCCCACGGACATGCTTTGTTCTCGGGGGCTCCATTTCTGCAATGGAGATTAACTCAGTGCTTCTCTGGAGTGATGTTCAGATTAACGCTGAACCAGTTGTGAAGGCCTCCAGGACACCCAGATGAAGGGCATTGGCGTGAGCCTCCTTATTGCTTGGAGCTGGGTGTAGGGTTCATCTGTTTGCTCCTGAGCAAGACATTCGACATTCTCTTCATACAGTGCACTCCAGGATTAATTAACAGACTTCTGGAAGGTGTGGGGCCACATCTACTTTAACATTCATGTGCTCTTCATGTCAATCTTGACATCTTTGTTTTGAATCACTATGAGGTAATCAAACAATAACCTAACATACAATTAAGACTCCCTAGTCGCTGTAAGGATTCTGAGTGGAATTTCACAACGATAATGAACATATTCTCCGGAGCCTTATACCGAATTTGAAAAGAAACCCAAGTCCTTGAGCTTTCCTCACTTAGCTACAATGACATCTTTCCAAGAACAGACCACTAGCAAAAACCACAGAAGAGAAAGCTGAGGCATTCAGAGCACAGCTTCAGAATTGGGCCCTCCCGTACTCACATTAGAGCTTCCGTGAGGGATGGATGCTCTTTCCTCAGTGACCTTACAGGGGAGTCACAATGCATTTGAATTCGGGAACAGAGCTGTTCTGTAGGAGCTTCAAATGTTCATGACTTGTGAGATCAGGAATGACTTGAGCATGTGGCACTGCAGACAGCTGCGGTCCCCACAGTCCTGAAAGAAAACAGCCACCGGAACAACCATTTCTATATGTGATGTCTCGTGCCCAGGAGCTATGGAAATAGACTGCTACAGGCAGCTGTGCTTCCTGCTTGCTAAACATCCAAGGATTCCATTTTTAACACAGGATGTCTATTACTAGGACAATGAGCTAAGAAGTCAATGCAACCAGGGCATCTGGGTGTGCCGTGTAAGCAACACGCTGATCCCCGTTTCCTGTTGAGCCAGGACACCACTTCTTTCCTTCTCCTAGAGGGGACACAGCTTCCAGAATAATCATTGGAAATCCTGCTTTTTATGATAACTCCCATTCAGGAACTTACTATATGTCCCTGGCTGATGTGGCTTAGTGGATTGGGCACTGGCCTGTGAACCAAATAGTCATTGGTTCGATTCCCAGTCAGGACACATGCCTAGGCTGCAGGCCAGGTCCCCAACTAGGGGCACGTGAGAGGCGATTGATGTTTCTCTCCTCTTTCTTCCTTCCTTCCTCCCCTTCTCTAAAAATAAATGAATAGAACTCTTAAAAAAGAACTTACTATATGATCACTCCCATTGAAGAACTTGCTATAATTTTGTTATGAAAAGATCTTAATCCTATGAGGGGTTATATTTAAAATTCAAGACCCTCTGTGATCCACTCCTTCATCTTTATCAAATTAATTTCTCCTGACTCCCGACCCCAGCTGCCCTCCTGTGAGGTGAGACTCCCCGTTCCTGCCGGGTGTCTGTTACTCACATCCCTTCCGATGAAAACGTCTGTTCAGTCCTCTGTGCCCAAGCAGGTGCTGCCCGTCCTGTTCGTGTTTGACATCGAAGCCCCACGGGAGCCTACTCTTTCCTCTTCCCACATCGATCAGCGGTCTCTTTAAATCCAATTTCTGTCTTTCTCTGAACCTCGTAATTCAGTAACAAATTATAGACTATTATATGCAGTTCTCTTTTTTAGGTGCGGTAGTCTCATAGCTTATGTTGTACCTGAAGGCACACAGTGGCAAGATCTGTGTCCTTCACATTTAGGCTACAATTATTTTTTTCCTGTTTTTTTTTTTTATTTAATTGAGATGAAATTTGCATAAGGTGAGATTCACCCACTTCCATGTACACTTCTATAAGTTTTGGCAAATGCATGAAGTTGTATAAACACTGCTACAATCACTCAATGGAATGATTCCATTGCACCAGGTATTGCCACTGTGGCCTTTCGCAGTCAGTTCCGCTCCCTCGAATAGTCTGACGACCATGGATCTGTCTCCTGTCTCTGTAGTTTTGCCCGTGTGGAGTCCTACAGTATGTGGGCTTTATGTCTAGATTCTTTTACTTAGCGTTAGTGCATTTGCAGTTTATTTCTGTTGTGAGCGAGGCAGTAGGACTTGCCTTGCTACTCCTGAGCAGTACTCATTGAATGGACATACTCAGTATGTTTATACATTTACCGGTTGGAGAGCATTTGGGCTATTTCCAAGGTGGGGCAATGAAGCCCCTCTAAACATTGTCGTACAGATGTTTATTTGAACATTGTTTTCATTTCACTTGGATGAATGCCTAGCAGTGGGTTTGAATGGAGGGTGAATGTTTACCTTCATAAGAAACATCTAAACTAGTTTCCATAGTGGCCAAAGCATTTTGCCTTTGCACCAGCAACAAATGCATTCCAGTTGCTCAAGCACCTCGGTCCTTCTAGGTGTGTGTAGTGCTAGCACATTATGGTTTCAATGAACATTCCTTAATGACCAATGCCATTGCTTTTTCATGTGCTCATTTAGGTTGTGTTCTTTTGGCTATTTCACAGCACTGGCAAAGCGCTGTGAGTATGTTCAATGCCAATTTCATGTGCCAGCCCCTCCCTTTACTAGCTGTCACCATTTATGGAGCATCTGTTGTGTGCTATGTGTCACTCAGTGCTTTACATGTGACATTTGACACTCACACCCACCCTCTGAGGGTGGGGGCATCATCGCCCTCACTGATCATGAAAGGGGCAAATGTTATCATCGACTTGTCCAAGGTCGATTTCTTCTCATTACCCTAAGAGGTCTCGCGTTTGCTTCTTTTGTTTCCGGAGCCTGTTTTACAGTACTGCTTATGTGCTTCAATTGGACCACAGAAGGGCCACTGTAGTAGCCATGCAAGAACTGCCTCCGACACTTTTCATGTGTGGATGGGGCCAGACACGACACAGCACATGACCAGACTCCAGCTTACAGGGTCCTTTGAGTGAGTGTACCACACAGGCAACTGATAAAACTCGGGCTGTTTTTAGGAATGAAAATGTTCTTAAGAGATTACTAGCATCCTCATCACTTCATGTGCAATGTGTAATGATGTTGGAAAACTATGTGTCCTGCACGATGTTCACCGGCTCTGTCACACTGCTTCTGGTTTTCAGATAAGACATGAGGTTCTGATTTTCGTACAAGGATCAGAGCACTAGTATTTAAAAAGAAAGTCAGGCTCTTCCAAAACAAAACACATCTCAGTCTTCAGAGAGTTAAATAATAGACGCGGCAAGTTCAGAAAGCAGGATTCGAGATCATTTTTGGTGCAGCCTGTTCTGCTGGCTCTTCACACATCTAAATGGTGTTACCCCACTCTGTGGCCATGAGAACCAAGGACAAGAGGGACAAGTGCTGCTCTCAGAACTCACTCACTCCCCCACCGTGGGTTCCGGTACAGAGTAGTTACTAAAGGAAATGCAGAGGTTTGGTTGCACAGCAGAACTTCTGGAGCCCAATGTAACCGCACCGTAATATAACTACACACGTGTATGCTTGTGAACACGCATAAGCTTCCAATCAGCAATGATAACGTCCTGGATCTATTTCAAGAGCTTTAGTATCACAACTGCGCTGAGACATACATATTTTTAATAACTTTCCCTAAAGGATTTTTAAAGAGATAACTGTGGGAAAATCCCTTAACATGGAGCTTCTCCTAGATGGGAAATGAGGAATAATGGGAAGAAAGAGATGCTGATATTTTGAAGGTGTCTCAAAAGACAACTTCTACTAAAGGATATTTAAATAGGTTATTATTTTATATTTGCAAATAAAATGTGTGTTCTTGGCCCTGGCCAGTGTTGGCTCAGGTGGTTGGAGCATTGTCCCACAAGCAAAAGGTTGCAGGTTGGATTCCCAGTCAGGGCGCCTGCCTAGGTTGCAGGTTTGGTCCACAGTCCAGGTGCATGCAATCTCTGGTCCAGGCACAGATGGGAGGCAGCCTACGGACGCTTCTTTCTCCCATTACTGTCTCCCTCTCTCCCTCCCCACTCTCTAAAAGCAATGGGAAAATGTCCTCGAGTGAAAATAAAAAATAAATAAATAAGAAGTGTGTTCTTGCTTCCATCCTTCAACTTTCTGCTGAGCACAGGAATTGCAGCGACCCAGTGTACCGCAGAGGTCCTGGGTGCCCAGGCTTTGGCAGAGACTCCCAGCTGCAGCCGGAGGGAAGAGCGGGGAAGGAGGTCTTCCACGTGCTCATTCCTCACCACCACGGAGCCTGCTTCTCTCTGGTAGACTCGGCTCCCGGAAATAGCGATGGCTTTGGCAAATCAACAGCAAAGCCTGCCCCTCGATGCGTTAAACTAATTCTAGCCCAGCTGGTATTTTTATTCTTTCTAATTGCACATGGCAGTTTGGCAGAGGCTGGGTGAACCTGCTAGCTGCCACACACAGACCTCTTGCTGTGGTCATGAGGCTGATACTCATCACAGCGACAGCAACAACTGGATTGAAATGTCTTACCCTGGGTGACATTTTAGTTTGCCTGACACTGTCACTTAAAGTCAGGAAGTATCTCACAGGGCGTGTGAACGTGGAGCTCAACTTCGGAACTAAGTCTAAGCTGTTTAATACCTGAATAATGTGAAAAACCAGGGTGAAAACTTAAGCGCGTTTTAATTTCCTGAAATTCCTCCTGCAGCCATCCCTACCGTGGCTTGGGCCACTCTGTGTTTGAACTTCCATTACCGCCTCTGTAATTGAAACACCCACGTCTTCGGGTTTTCCTCACCCGACAGGGTTTTATTTTCTAGTGTCCTTGTTACCTCTGTGTAATTGGAAATGCCTGCCTTCTCCATTCCCGTCATCCACATTGAAATTAATGTGTCCCCGCCTTCTCCCTCACCCACCTTGTGCATTTTAATTGAGAGGGACACCCCTGTTCTCATGACGTTCGTCACCAAGGCTGAACTCACATCCTCTTTTTCCTTCATTTTTCCCTTACGCTCAGTACCTATTATAGCTCTTCTCTGAGACTCGTGTATTTTATGAATTCCAAATTTCCAAATAGCAAATGACCTATACGTTCCTTCCAGTCTAAACTGGCCTGATGCTAATGATCCTTGATTTCATTCTAAGGATAAAAATGAGAGAGAAAGAAAAAAGCCTTTATGAGATATCTATATATACACACACTATATAAACATGTTGGCTAGACATTGTATCTGAGGGAGAGAAGTTGTTCTAAAAATAACTTCTCGAAAGCCAACAGCAGACCCTGAGGAAGGTTAATGTAACATGCACAGCGTTTCAATTTCCTTTCTTCCTGTTGTGTTGAGGATCACCAAACAAGCTAATCATCCTGGAGTGTGGGATCATATTGAAACAAAAGGATGATGTTCTGATTCCCGAGCGCACCTGTTACGAAGCCCATTCGTTCCAGAGTGTAATGCTGGGCTTCCAGCTACTGCTGCCCCCTACCCCTGTCCCTGCCCCCCAACCCCAGGATCCTGAGTCCTGGCCTGCAGCCTGAGGGCCGGTGCCCTGCTTGGTGACTCGGTGATGATGGCAAATCTCAGCAGTTGCAAAATCTGCTGAGTGCATGAATTAGCACATCAGTGAGCACTTACTGGGGCTTTCACGCCACGCTCAGCACTCTCTCAGAGTCTGTCCGGTGAGCACAGTGAATCTAAGAGGTAGTCTCCTAACCCAAACCCTTACCCAGAACCCCGGGGGCTTGTGGGGCAGTCACACCTGATCTCTCACTAGGTTGGCAGTAAGGTCCGTTGCTTTCGGGTTTGGGCTTGGTTTTCTATTTTGTTTTTGTTGTGTGTTTCTTTTGTTTTGTTGAGGGTTTTTTTACATATATATTTCCATTTGAATAGTCAGGTGATAGCATTTTTAATTTGTTTCCTTTGTTTTTGGTTTTGGACTCAGTTGACAAAAGCAAAATACATGTGTTTAGGGTTTATAGTTTTCCATCATTTTTTTTTTAGCCCTGTTAACTTTCAAGTGAAAAAAAGAAATCACGGAGGTGTGTGAATCTAAGCAGGGTTGACTCCGGGAAGATGAGGAGTTCTCAGTGGCGTCTGCCTTTTGCGAGCAGCCCTCTGCCGGAGGGCGTCCTGAGGCCTCCAGGCCAGCCTTGGTCCCCATGGAGACAAGGCTTGTAAGAGCATTAATCTCTTCTGTTTTGTGACATTTACCTTACTTGGTGCTATGTCTTCAGGGAAGTTTTAGTACCTAAAAATGTATCAATTTCTCTTTGATTGTATGCCCTCCTTGTTTCTTTGCCCCAGTAGATCCTGGGTGAAAATATCTGTAGGGAATCAAGTGTGAAACGCAGGTGCTAATTAAAGTCCAGGCTCCATAGTGTTCTGTGAAAAAGGCTGTATTTTGAGAGGGACAGTGGCTCTAACTGCTGCAGCTGACATATTTCTGTGATTTCTGAGGGGTCACCCGATTCCAGGGAGCTGATTTATAAACTCATGGGCAACTGTCTACTGGAGCTTCAGGTGAGCACTAAGCTTTGGAACATGTACCGGACATCCTAGCCCTGCACGGGGCACGCCCTTCCAGTCTGCACATCGGTTCAGTTGCAGACCAGGAGAGAATGACAGCAAAGGTGGGTGGGGGTATTTTCATCGGTCTTCTACCAAGTCCAGTGGTCAGTCAGCTCCCTGTCTTGCTGGACTCAGTGCCGGTTTTACAACCTCGGCAAGCCTCTCTCCTCATAGACAGGGCTGAAGAGACACAGACCGATCCCTTCTCCCTGGCTCTACATTTCATGCAGACCACACTTCCGATTTCATCTGTCAGTCAGTGCGTTCCAGTTTCGGAGATAACGATTACTCTTACATTAATTACATGCATCTTAAATGCCCCTAAATATGCTGGTGCAGCAGCACTTAAAATACCATCAGCAAAACATTGCCTGTATCGTTGTGGAGGGTGGTCGGTGTTTGAGACACGTGTGACTGATGAGTCCTTGAAAAGCACGTGGATTCTTAAACCGCCCCCCCTTTTTTTTAAGTATGCTATTTCTGGAATTGGACCACAGTGGCAAAGCCAACAAATACAAGGGCAAAGGACCATTTTGGTTGTGTGTGTAGTGTTTTGTCCATTTTAATAACCTGCCTTCCAGATTCAGAAGCCTTCTGTGGCACATTGCATGACACTGTGATGGGGAATTTTATGCCTTGGTGAACTTGACTGGGCCACACTGTGCCCAGATGAAACATTCCTTCTGGGTGTGTCTGTGTGAATGTTTCAGGTGAGATTAGTGTTGGCATATGTAAAGCAGACTACCCTCCCTCAGGGTGTGTGTGGGGTGAGGCAGTGGGACAACGTCCAACCTATTGAGGGCCTGAAATCAGGGAGGATTTGTCTTCTTCCCACATCTCTGCTGAGCTGGGACATAGGTCTTTATATATGTATATGAACTATATATATATCTCCTGTTGGAGAACCCTGACTGATACAGGGACCTGGTCCAACTCTCTGCCTTTTAGTACTCCAGCCCCCTCAGGATACAGTTATGAGCTTTCTCAAATAGTGTTATCACTTAAACCACTGAAGTCTGCACTCATAGCATTATTTATAAATACTCAACATGTCCTGCTTTTGACTCCTCATCATTCCATTCAGTCACCACGCCTGCCACTGTGTAGCTGTGTCACAGGTCATTGCATCTCCCCAGTGTCCTCAGTGGGCCTCAGTTTCCTCAAATGTCAAAACCCAGTGAGCCCGAAGCACCGCAACACCCCGCACAAGGCCTCGGCTGTACCGTTCTGTGATTACCACTGTGGATAGTCTGTTTTTTGTGTTCTGACTCCCATCACCCTGACTGACTGATGTTGATTTTTACCTCAAAAAATAAGATTGGTCACTCTGGAGAGACCTTCCAGATTATCAGCGCCAACACCTTCACTCCGCAGATAAGGAAATTTAGGGCTTGCGAGAGGAAATTATGGCCCCAGCTTTCCAGAGTCTGCCAGCGCCCGCCCTAGATGTCAGCTCTCCCACTGATACAATTCTCCCTCCTCTATGCCGCGAAAGTTTTTTTTCTTGCATTTTTATTTACATCAGTGACATGTTAAAGTAAATCTGATCACTGAGATGCAACTCCCGGGCACAGATATTCCAGAATGTTGAAGCCAGAGAACAGGCCCAGGGAGCTGAAGAACAGCGTGAGGGATAGTACCAGGCAGACACGTTAGCACTGCTCTGCTGTGCCAGGGGCAGCAGTGAAATAAGGACAAGCTGAAAGAGATTCCAAGGTTTGGGACAAGGAAGACATTTAATAAAAACGGAAATAAGACTTGGAGAAGTGAAGCTGTGCCTTCGTTGTTGACTCTCAGTGCCAGTAACTTCCGCTTTATGGGGACATCCTTAAAGAAAGGGGTGTGATCTCTTTGTGGGCTGAAAGACTTTTTCACCCCGGAATGACAGACTTTATATTTTTCTTTGGAACAGTAGTTTTCAAAACTCTACTTAGAATATTCATGAAAAAAAGAACCATCTACATCTGTCGCTGTTGCCAATAGCAACCGTCCTTCCCGCATTGCCGGCTTTTTTGTGTCACAGAAGCACTCGGGTCTCTTTCACTTTACGTCCCTCAGCCTCCCAAGCTCAGTTCTCTTCTTGCTGCCTTGTCAAGCGCTTTTGCAAATGCCAGGGTCACTTTTCGAGTTCTCTTCCGGTCTGTGTGCTGCATTTTTTCTTATTTCATCTGCTGCTTGCCCAACCCTTCATTTCTTCACAGCCATCCTGATGCATGTCAAGACTTTTAAAAGCATCACAGGTAGGAAATAACAGGGCTGTAACATTTTCCATATATACCGAGGTTCTACAAGCCAACTAGTTTAGAGCATCGAGGAATTTGTTGAAAAGAAGGCCTACCAAAACTCCAGATGCAATTAAATGCTAAATTGCATCAATAGTATGTTTTTAAAATGCCTGTAGGCACTCATTCAAAGACTGAGTATCCCAGTGTGGTGTTTATAAAGTCATCGTAGCACTAGGAATAGCACAGCCTTTCTCCAAGGCTTCCCTAGAGTCCTGCAGGACCCAGGAGAACCCTGAGCGTGAATCAGATGGATAGAATGTCAGAGGATGATCTAGTAAGTTCAGGCAGGTGGCATGGCCATCTGGTAATGAGAAGAAAAAGTCCTCAAGCCTCATAGCTGCAGAGTCTGTTTTTCACTCTCCTATCCTGGTCCTGCTTCCTTGTCATTTCATTGCAAAGCCGTCCACCCCAGCCTCTCTAAGTGACAGCTAGACTCAGTCCCCGCTGGAGTGTTGACCTCAGTTAGCTGCTGTGGATCTCCAGAGAGCTCAGTCCTTGGGAGTCCGCACAGGAAACCCCTAGGATCCATGAGACAGATGTGCATACCAGAACAGGACGTAATCCCTACTCCTTCGGGACAAATACTGTGAATGCAGTTTCCACTTCTCACGCCGTGTACTTCAGAAGCTAAAACTCAAAAGGATAGTCTTCATTGACCTCTTAAGGAATATACGACTTCAAAACAGTTACTGCAGGGAAAAAGGCGGGATAAACAGAAAACTGTCAGACAAGATGGCACCAGTGTAAAGTTGTCAGAAGGGTTGAATGTCAGAGGCTAACATCATTACACCACTCAGAAATAAAGGCTGGGGTGCTTTTTCTAGTAACCACCTGAGCTTTGAACCACATACACAAGCAGCGTGTGTAATCCGGGCTAATTATATCAAAGGATTACCATTCCAGTTCATCTTTCCTCTTCTCAGGTAAGCAGATAAGAAACAGATGAACGTGGCTTTGGGTTGTAGTCCCTACACAGACTGGTGCTTTTAACTCTCTCCCTGACCCGGCAAGCAGAAAACACCCACCACTCCCTTGTTTTCACTTCGTAGCAGAAATCTAGAGGTGAGCCTGTTACAAAACATTCAGTTTTGAAAAATCATTATCTTTTGCGTGCTTTAAAAAAAGGATCATTGTGCATCTTTAAACTCATTAGTTAGCATGATTTTCACACAAAGATATACAGTGATGGCAATAAAATCGAAACCAGAGGAACCACTAAAAGCTAGTCATTTATTTGCAACAATTAATGTTATTTTTCCTTGAAAGAATCAAAGCTAGAAAGCATGGGTGTGTTAAATGCAATCCTTGCAATAATCCTGTCCTCTTAAGTTCTCAGAAATTTTTATGATCAAAGAGACTTTGGGCCTTTTTCTATTCAGGTGTCTCTGGGCTGGGAGCGAAGCAGGTCGGCGGGAGGTGAGGAGCCCTTCCTCTCTGTTCTGTCCGGAGTCCCACCGCGTCTGTGACTCTGGCTCGCGACACCGAGCAAGAAAGAAAGCTCGTTCCCCACCAGAGTGCCGCACCTGAATAGTCTCCATTGCCCTCAAGATAAGAGTCGCCCAGCTGGAGCACATACTTTGAATGTTGCCTTTTTTTTAATCTTCACCTGAGGACATTTTTTCATTGCTTTTTGAGAGAGAGGACGTGCGGGCTGAGGAGCAGAGGGAAACATCATTGTGAGAGAAAAGCATTGATTGGTTGGTCCCCGTAGGCTCCCCAACCAGGGATCAGGTCCGCAACTCAGGTACATGCCCCGCCCGGGAATCAGACCCCCAACCTTTGGGTGTACATAACAACGCTTCAACCACCTGAGCCCCAACGGCCAGAGCCGGGCTGTTTTTCAGGCGAAAATCACAAGCTTCCACTGGACCGGTAGCCTGAAGTTGTAGACCCCACACAGGGCTAGATATGAGCATTCCTATGTCCCAGTCCTCTTTCTACCAAAAACCAGTTTCGAGAACTTGAGAAAAGCAGGCCCCTCCTCCAGGTCTCTGTTCCGCTCTCTGTCAAATGGGGAACTTCGAGGATGTGGCTTTAAGTCTTTTCCAGTTTGTGAGCGATGAAAATAAAAACAACGTACCTTGTTCCTAATGGATGAAAGCTTATCGTATTGTTCATCACCAGGGACAATTTCCTCCAAAGGAGAAGACAACAGGAGGTAGGTACCGTTCTGAGGGCCTCCCCAGCCTCCTTGTCCAGCTGGTCAGAACATCATGCACGTCCATAGGAACTGGGCCTCTCAACTCTGGCGTCCTAACATCTAGAGCACTTGGCGCTTGTGCGTGTGAGGGGCAATGGTGAGTTACTGGTCTGCATGTGGACTGAACAAGGTAAAGAACTGCCCTTCCGACCGGGCACTAGGAGACCTGACTTGCAGATACAAGCAGAGACCAGGCCCTACATCCTGCACTCCTAAGATTAACCCCGCTCTGGCTGTGTTTATTCCAGCCATTACTCTCCTAATCTAATCAGTTTGCCACCGGATGATTTTTATCTGATTATTCCAATTCATCACATTTAATTAGGTCATTATTTCTGCCTTCCATTCACGGGGAGGAGAAAGTATTGGCTGAGAACTGCTGCGTGGTAGGACTGGGCCGGGCCGCTCACACACTAGATCGTATTTCATTGAAGAGCATTCTCAGAAGCAGCGAGATGGGAATTATGATGCATATTTTACAGGTGAGGAAGCAGACTGTAGAGTTTAAGTAAATCGCCAAGATTCTCAGCACGCCGCAGCAGCCCAGCTGGGACTGGAAACAAGACTGTCTCCAAAGCCATGTTCTTCCCACTGCACTGGCCTTTTCTTCCCCTGCCGACTAATTCAGCATTATCTCTGAGCTCACAGAAAGGGAAGGAGGGGAGGTGGGCTTGGCCCCAGAGCATAGGTGGACTGTCTGCAATGACTTTTTCTCCGAGTGGTGACAGATGACACTGGTCCGGTGGGAAGAGCCTCTCACCCACCACCCGTGTGCATATTGTCACAGGTTCTGCTGTAGCTCATGGTGCAGATAACACTGCAGGATCCCTGCCCTGTGCAGAGCTTCAGGCCGATTCAGAGGCACCGTGCTTGCCTTTTATCTCATCAGGTCTGTGTTCTGCTGGATCCAGTGGACAGACCTCAACCCATGTCTTTTCAGGTGATAATGGTTAATGCTTTTTAAAAATATATATTTAAAGTATATATATATATGTACATATATATATACACATATACACACACATAACGTAGATATACATAACATATGTAACAAATTCTTTCTATTCTTTCTAAAAAAAATGTGTTACTTGAATTTTTGCACTTAACAGCTTTGGACAGTGGTAGCAATAAATGAAAAGCTAATCAGGGGTGTCCAACCTGTGACCCGCAGGCTGCATGGACCAACCCAGGGTGGCTGTGATGTGGCCCAACACAAAATCGTAAACTTACTTAAAACATCATGAGGTTTTTTGTGATTACGTGTCACGACGTACACAACCGTTCTCCTTCCAGTGTTGCACAGCGATGCTAAAAGGTAGGACCCCCCCCCCCCCAGTGAGTCTTAATTGTTTTTCTCAGGTGAAGGCCGATATAGAAGTGGCCAGGTAGTGGTCACTAACTTCACTAGCAAGGAAATGTGGTTTGTAAATCATTTTGGAAAAGACGGTCTGTTCCCTGAATTTTTCAAGTTTTGAAAGCAGGAACTGTGATTCATTTCCTCGTTTTGGTTACCACCGTAGATAGACACAAATCACTTAGTTCCCGTAAATCCCTAACGATTACGGGGGGATCCGAGCGGCCCCAGCGTGACTCTATAACATACCTCTCAGGCCTCTTCCCGCACGAAGTCAGTGAGGCTGGTGTGACAGCCGTGCTTGTGTTTCCGGGCAGCCCCTTTATTTCGTGATTAATAAGGGCAAAGGGAGGGAGGATGGGGACCTCGGTGGCAATGTAGGTCCTAATGCCTAATCAATTTCCTTCTGCAAGTTTTATTACATTGAGACTTCTGGAGAAGGAAATTGATTGGACTTATTCACCTGGGAACTTTTAAAGAAATAAAGTGGGCTCTTTTAGTTTTCTGTTACAACCTACTTTATGGGCCTAGAGCTGGGGAAAAATGAGTGATCCTGCTCCATCAGTTACTTTATTCTGGTCTTTGTGCCAGGAATGTAGAGAGTTGAATCGGTGGGGACATGTTAAGGAAAAAAATAGTACCAAAAGAACAATAGTACCATCAAGTAGATGCTGGAAATTCAACGAGGATGGATAAATCATCATGACCTCTGGGGTCCAGGGCTCCCCCACTCGAGTAAGAGAGAAAATATCTATGTGTACATTAAAAGACAGAGACGTAGAGAGTTGTCCAATGACAGGGCATCCACGACAGAGGCGAACAGGGAATGATGACCATTCAAGAGGCTCCTCAGTCAGGGGCCAGAATAAGTCATCTTCCAAAGAAACTGTAATGTGAAGTGAGTCTCACAGTGAGTAGTCCATAGAGTTTGGGGAAAAGGTGTTTGCTTTGAGAAAAAAAGAATAGTATAGAGGGTGTAAAAGAAGAGGAAAGAACAGAGAAAAACTGTATGAGTCGGAAGGATTTGGGACTACTTGAGCATGCTGGGCAAGACAAGGAATCTCAGTGGCAAGGCCAGGAATAAACACAGCCCATCCCAGGAAACCACGGGTGCGGTGTGAGGGGAAGGAGGTCAGACTCGGGGAACAGAAGACCAAGGACTGTTTTTAAGGAAAGAATGATGTGATCTGACTTGTGTTTGAGTAAATGATTCTAGAATGGTTATGGAGTGTAATTTTTTTAATGTTATTTATTTATTGAGAGAGGGAAAGGGAAGGAGAAAGAGAGGGAGAGAAACATTGATGTGAGAGAAAAACATCTATTGGTCGCTTCTCTCTCCTATACACCCAGACTGGAAACCCCAACTGATGACCCCGACCAGGGACTGAACCCACAACCCAGACATATGCCCTCACCGGGGATCAAACCAGTGACATTTTGCTTTGAGGGATGACCCCCAGCCAACTGAGTCACACTGGTCAGAGCTGGAGCATGAATTTGACTAGGAAAATACAAGAGACCAGAGAGGATACTGGGATTTATCTTTTTCACCATCAATGGAATGCCTCTGCCAAACTCATTCTGAGGTGACCTCCATTGCTTTAAGTGGACAGTGAATGGAGAAGACAGGAATGATGCATATTTCCAACCATTAACATCTGTGGCTATGAAGATGGACTTGGACTTGAGTTAGCATCCTGGAACGTGCATTTCCTATTTAGGCCACTGAATCAGCAGGTCTTGTCATTCATAATTCCACGTGCTCATGGAATCTCTTTGGAGGGTGCTAGTTTAGTGGCTGTCCTTGGGGTGTGAGCATTTCCAGAGAATGGCTTGGTTTCGGATATTCAAAGTTACTGAGCACTGAGGCACGTGAAGAAGGGCAGACGAAATCCATTCGCCGCCAGGGGTCAGGCTGGTTGTGCTCCAGGCCAGGCACTTCATCACTGAACCTCCGTGCGTTTTTGTGAAAAGTGCACCCGTGGGCCTATCCCACCGACTTTCCAGGGCTGCGGGGAACTGTCAGAGGAAACCACGTGCTTTCGCAGACCCAGGTGTTCGTGTTGTCAGTGTGCATGTGTGCGAGTGTGTGTGCTGTGACTTCTTTACCGTTTTCCCCTCCTCGGGGCAGCCAACCCCCTTACGTTCTCTTCTCCCCGCAGGGATCGAATTTCTCATTTCCTTCATCAAATGCTATGTGTAAAAATATGGTGCACGTTACGAACATATTGAGTAAGAATTGTGAATTCCTCTTGAGAGGCATTGCAGACCTTGTCTCATCCCCATCAACCACAAAACGAAAGTAGAAATTTTAGTGTTTCTGAAGAAGAGGTGGGTCTAACGGTTTGGGCCGGGGTCCTGTATGTGTGCCTCACATCAAGGTTGCTCATTATGTCCTTCAGATCTTCAGGAGTCTTGTTCATTTTCTGTCTGGGGACAGTTTTTACATTCCTTTTTAGCTTGGGATTCTGGCAGCAGGTAGGCGCTGTCACATCCTGCTGCCCACACTTCCCCACGGTGGAGAGCCAGGCTGGGGACGCCCAGGTGTCACGGACTCTTTCCTGGGCCGGTGGGCGGAGCTTCCCTGCTCAGAAGGAACAGCCCTCTGGGCCCCAGCACTCCACGGCCATCTCCCTTCTTCTCCCTGCTGGGCCGGTTCCATCCAGTTGCCCCAGCCTCAGTCTCCAAGGTCAGGGCTCTGCCTCTGGTTCCATCTTCACTTATTGTGCCCTTCTGAAACCTCTGAAGAGAAGAGTCATTCCCTCTTCTCTTTTGAGCTTGTCTGTCTATACATATATAGATAGGAGAAAAATGTTCGCGTATTTAATTTAGCATTTCTAGATTTGAAGTGAGCCAGGAGGACTGTTAGCTCGGTCCTCCGTGGTGTCCAAGGCTGGCCATCTTCACGCTGTTCAAGGGCCTGCTCGGCCCCACCACGCAGGTACCGGGGATGCTGTAACCGCATCTCTGCAGGGCTGCTCTGCTCCAGGGCACGGAGCTGAGGAAGGGTGGTGGGATTTCTCCATCTGCCAGGCGTCCACAGAGGGCTGGCTCCAAGTCTACTGTAGTCCCACAGCCCACCTGCAGGTCAGAGAAACAGGCGAATTATGCTACACCCCCCCACCGCCCCGTGTGAGATACTGCTTTTCAGGTTGAAGAGGCTCTGATTCTATTCTGGTGATATAGAAGGGTTTTCAGAATTACTGTAAGACTCTGATGTATGCAACAATTTTTTTTTAATTTAGACTTTTAAAAATTTTTGTTAAGTTTCAACCTCAAAACTGATTTTTAATATTGCCATTTGGAATGGGCCCAAAAATAGTACCAATAAAAAATGTTTAAGCGAAGGAAAACGCTTACACAAGAAGTGCCTCACCCCCATAATGCCCCACTCCCACCCCTACCCCACAGACCCAGTGTGGCTCGCTGCTAGGAATAGTTAAACAGGCTTATAAGAGACCTGGAAAAGGTCATACAAAATGAATTCTCTGAGCTTTTCTATGTGAAGAATAAATTGCCAAACTGATAAGGATAAGCTTCAGGCAGTCCAAGATAGGTTTTACTTTTTTTTTTTAAATTTTTTTCTCCAGCTTTATTAAGATACAATTGACACGTAACGTTGTGGAAGTCTGTATACAAGGTGATGGTTTGTAAAAATATATTTATGTTTACCACAATAAGGTTAGTTAAAACATCCTTCACCTCACCTAATTACCGTTTTGCTGGTGGTGGTATGGTGAGAATATCGAAGCTCTATGTTAAGGTAACTTTTATGTATGCAATACAATATTGTCAATTAGAGTCACACTGCTGTGCAATTAGATCCCTCAACTTTTGTCCTCTAACTGGAAGTTTGCTCCTTTGCCTAACATCTCTGCATTTCCTCTACCCCTCGGCCTTTGACAGCCACCTGCCTTGTGGCTGTGAGTCACCGTCTTTGGGTTCTACATCTAAGAAGGATCGTACAGCATTGGTCTTTCTCTGTCTGTCTTGTTTCACTGAGCATGTGCCCTCAGTGCCCATCCATGTTGTTGCAAATGGCAGAATGTCTTTCTTCCTCACAGCTGAGTAGCAATGCATTGTGTGGGTGTCTGTGTGGGTGCCACCTCCGTATAATCTCACATCTTCAACCCTTCACTCCCTGATGGACACTTAGGGTGCTTCCATCTCTCAGCCAGCATGAATGATGCTGCAGTGAACACGGAGTGCAGATGTATCTTCAAGATAGTGACTTTGTCACCTCTGCATAGACACCCAGGAGTGGGATTGCTGGGTCACATGGTCGTTCTATCTTGAGTTTCTTGAGAAACCTCCACACTGTTTCCCATAGTGACTTTACCAACACAGGTTTTATGGATATGAAGAAACTTGTAGTTCATTGTTCCTGTGGGCAAGTAAAGTATATGAATTTGAGGGAAAAAATATCATAAGAAATTCAAATTATTCTGGGGAGTAGTGAAATGTCAACCATAGTATTAAATAATGAAGTTCTTTGTTTTATTAAATAAGGTTCTCCAAAACCTGAGATGAGATTTACATGCAAGAGATTCATTAAGGGGGTAAAGGTAAGGAAACAAGCAGACAGGCAAAGGGTGAAAGTCAGGCAAAGGGAAGGTCTTGAGCAAAAGTCCTCTCAGTCAGTGGGTAGCCCTCAGCCAATCCTGCCAGGACCTCTGAAGTGCGAGTCAGACTTATTCCAGCCAGAGAGAAGAGAGCTTGGTTGTTGCTCTCCCATCCCCGACAGTCATAGATTCCCAGGCTGTGGGGAAGATGAGAGCCCCCAGGTGCTTCTGACTCTTGGACGCTCTGGTGGTCAGGGACAGCCCACGCAGGAGTAGCACAGGTGATGGTCACTGAGATCAGTCACCATTGCTATAGACGGAATGTGTGTGTCCCCACCAAATTCAAGCGTTGAAGCCTAATCTCCAATGTGTATATGTGTGTTAAGAGATAGGGCCTTTGGGAGGGGCCTTTGGGTGGAGCCCTCATGAACAAGATTAGTGCCCTTTAGATTGTGTGAATCTGTAAACAAACACACACACATGCAGCAAGAGGCCCTAAGGAGACCCCTCACCCTTTTCGAAGCCACATGAGGACACAGAGAGAGTGTCCGTGGGTGAAGCCGGAAGTGGGCTCTGACCAGGAACCGAATCGAGATCTTGGGTGTCCAGCATCCAGGACTGAGGAACAAATTTCTGCTGTTCCTGGTACAGCAGCCCAAACTGACTGGGACACACGAGTTCAGACTGTCAGGCCTGGTCAGAAGGAATGCAAAGGGTCCCATGTCGGTGCAGCATTGACCGCAGTATTGATTGTCTGGTACAGTGGGCCTCGAGCTATCCTTCATGTCCAGACTTGAAATCTAGGTGACCTTTAGACACGGGCTTCACGTGCCTGCTTGACCCCAAAGGCCAATACCATCAGGAACACAATGGCAAATAAAACAGGTTCTGCAGGAACCCATTTGCTACTCAGTCACATTTTAATCTGTGGCTCCCTTTTGCTTATGTGACGTGTTGAAAGAATCTTAAACTGAGAGTTATCTTCTCTCCTGACGTGAAGAACAAGTAATTTTCCATAAGAGAGACATAAACTTGCTACATCAAGTCTCAGTAAAACAAGACTTGAACCAGAAATTAACATACAATCTTTTTATCATGAAACTCTTAACCTCTGGTTTATACGTGCTTCTGTAGTAAGTGGTATACCATGGCTTTCGAGTGGAATTAGAGAGATAGCATAATAACGAAGGAAAGTTTAATGGTCAGGTGTTGGACTCTTTTCAGGTCACATGCAGTGTAACAGCCAAGTTGCACCCCCAAAATCAGCCAGGTTCTTAGAACTAATTAATGTTGATCTAAATTAATCTCTCCACCCGTATGTGCTCATCACAGCACTTTGTTTAAATCTCTCTGTAATACTTGTCACTACTTTCAGATTACTACCTTGAAAGAAAACGGTGAGTTTCGCCTTTAGATCGTCATTGATCACGATTCCAGCTCATAGTAGGTGTTTGGAAACATCCAAATGAGAACGTTAGCCTATAGTTCCCTGTCATGGAGACATCTTGTCATTCACTGTAATAGCCAAGTACGCTGGCTCTTTGAATAACGAATGACTCACTGTGGAGCCTCCCAGCTGCTTGTTAATTCTGGACTTCCTGTCACTTGCTCATTGGGAGGCTGGCAGCAGTGTTTTGATGGGACATGGGAAGCCTCAGCCCACGAGTTGCTCGCATGTGTACAGAGGAGACATCACTTTCTCTCCTCTTTTCGCCAATGTTCTTCTTTTTAACATAACTGCCAATTCCCAGAAGGTAACCCCATTTTGTAACTAGACCTTGAATACTACTTTGCTCAAGCTGAGTAGGACTGTGGGTATTGACATGAATACAGAAGCCAAGACTTTCGTGGAACTTTTCTTCCCATTACTTCTGAAAATAAATTTTACACTAGTCCTTGGCTGTGACTTTGCTCCCTCTTAGCAAGAGAGAATATATTTATATAAAACAAATGTATAGCTTTTTCAAAGATAAAGTGAGAGAAAGAAAAGGGCTATCTAATAGGCTTTAATACACCAGTGAATTTCACGGATTTATTTCAGAGCAAATCATTCTAGATAGGGTCCCAGTACAGCCAGAAGCCTTGAGAAGCTGAAAATTGGGTGGAAAACATGGACATTGTACGTCCCTACCAGAGGTCCATTTTCACTGCACACTGAAAGTCTGGGCTGCCTGTCAGATGTTTCCCCAATAAAATTTCTCATCAGGATATACTAAAAGATGGCCAACTTAACGTGCTCATGACCTTACATATTTTTAAACATACGTGAAGGTCAAAGCCAATAGCAGAGTCAGCCAGTATGGTGTGAGAGACACTTAAGGACCTGCCAGCCCCAGGTAGCTTTTCTATGACCTGGCCATGACTAGGTATCACGACTTCCACTATGACAGTAGCTCTCTTGGAAAACAGAAACAAAAACAAAAAAAAATCTCCATCAGAAATCTCCCTCCAAAAAGTGTGTATCAGCTGGCAGAGGGCAATTGGTAGAAACCAGCTCATTGGAGCAGCCCTGAGTTGAACAGAGGGCCCCAGGGCAATGAGTTATAGAAGAACGCAAATTTGATTAGTTGATCAGTCATAAAACTCTGGAGCTGATGGGAAGGGATTCGGCAAAGCTGCGTGATTAGAGACTCCCAAACAATTTTTTCCCTTCCCAGCCTCATACCTTCTCTTCTTGTCGATGGTAATGGCGTTCTCCCAGGCACCAAAGCTAAGAACAAAGGGTCATTGGGACCCCACTCCCTTACCTCACTTGTACGCTTATACACACAGCCCCTAAGCTCTGGTGCTTTCTCCTCTGCTTTATTCCCGCTGCTCTGGTTCAGACTGCCTTTTTCTTCCCTTTAGCCCTGTGCTATGTTCTCCTTCCCATGTCTCCATGGTGCTTTTCAGTGCCGATCGTTTCTTCCATCCTGGGTTTGTCCACATCCCCGCCTCCTCCCCCCCGCCCTGTGGTGTCTTTCCCGTCTCACCTCCTGCCTTGCCACAGAGGCGGCTGCTACTGACTAGGACCGTGGAGTTTGAAAGAGCTGGCTTGAATGCCCAGCTCTGCCTCTTACTTTGGCAGAGTTATGAAATTTGGCCACCTCTCTCTCTCTCTTCCTTTGTAAAAGGTGATGGTATTAGTGCCTAACTTGAAAAATTGTTGTGAATACTAATCAGATAATGTGTGTGAGGAGCTTAGCGAGGAGCCGTTAGAGAGGTAAGGACTGTCAACGGACACAGCAGCCACACAGTAATTAGTGTTTGCTATCACTGGGGCCAGAGGATGTGGCAAGAACTTTAAAGGGTATGGGAAATGTTCAGGTAGATGAGCAGCATTTACTAGAACAGATGGGATACCTGCCATCTGTCCCTTTTACAAACTAAAAAGCATTTTAAAGTTAATATAAGAAGAATCCCTTGCTGTAGTTATTAAATGCCTACTTTTCAAAGGACTTCACCACACACACTCTCTCTTTTGGCGTGAGAAACGCAACCTAAATGTCTAGAAATACTGTCATTACGCTCCTTCATCTGCCAGAGGCTCATTTTTAGATGACATACTGTGCTCTCCCTCCTGCCGTGCTAGACTGAGCTGATTGTTGAGGGTGTCAGAGGACAAGGCGTGTTCCGTTCCGTCCCCGAGAAAACCTGCTCTCTAATGGGAAAATCAGGGACATGAAAGATCAGTAGCCGTGTACTCTGATAACGGCACACCTCGCTGGAGCCCTTAGATGAACCGTGTCCTTTACGAGTTCACATGAAAACACTTCTGAAAGGAAGAGAAGGAACATGATGTTGGTACCGTCATTCAAAGATCCTGGCCTGCAAATCAGAATGTTAGGGTTCTAATTTCCCACAGTGACATTGTGGTTTAAGCAAATCCATTGCTGGAGTCACTCTGCCTATCTGGGACTGGACCAAATGAAGCCTCGTGATGCTTGCAAAGTTGTCCTGAGACCTCAAGGAGCGTCACAAGGGGACGACCCTGTGATTTCCGTCACTGGCCCCCAACAAGGTGTGGAACCAGATATGTTCTTACCGTATCAGAGAAGCAATTCCACCCGAGTTCAACTACGCAGATGATTTCAGAGAATGTTGGTGCTAAAATGCGAGCTCCACTATGAATTCATCAATTAGATAGGATTTTGAATATGTCACAAAAGAAAATGCCAACCCACAAGCCATGGTCACCCCTCAACAAACCCCCAACAAGAATATCTTAAAGAGAAGACTGAGTTAATTCTCCTTTGTTGAAATTCCATGGCATATGCCGCTTCATTCCGATTACAAGATGTCTGAACATTACAATGCAAAGTCATTTCCATTTAGGACTTAATTTCAAACAACCAGAGTGTATTTCTTGGTAGCTAATGGAGAAGCATGACTATGATGACATCAGAGCTACTCAATAAAAAGAAAAAGGCAGCTCTTCCTCTACACCCTACCGCTAGTCATACTGGCGCTCTTCTGCACAGTTAGAAGATGTCCTTGGTGTGAGGCATGTCAAGGAAATGTAAGGAAGGAATTAAAGAGTCTTCATCAGCACAGCCATTCTTTCCACTGACCTGGAATTATTAAAATCATTTTCCTTCTTCATGTGTATCTCTTTTTACAGTCTTCAAGTGCAGGAATCTTTAAAATCGATAGCTATATAAAAGAATGCTATAATATTCGCAAAACTTCTTGTTCAATGGGGAATCATACTCATAAATTGTTTCATACAAAGAAAATCACAATAAAGAAACCACCCCTACTCTCTGGGGAAAGAGAATAGAAGCCCACAGGGTCAAATGGGTGAGTTTGCATGCGCAAATAATGGTGGTGAGGTACTTTCGCATGCCCTTTCTGTGAGAAAATAACTAACTCCCTGCTAATCTCTAGTTATAACAATGAGTAAAACTTGGTCATAGAACAGAAGGCAATCTGAATTTTTGAGAAAAATTCTCAGGTTCCCACTCGCTGTTTGCTCTGCTGCAGGAGAGATACCCAGTTTACCAACTATTCGGCCGGTGCTGGACTGGAACACAGAACAGTCAAGCAGCAAAACTGGACTGTTTTATTTCCAGTTCCTCTTAGGTTACAGGCCATCAATAGATACCTCCTGAAGGAATGAATGAATCATACAAATGGAGCACAGAAGGGGGCGCTAATCTCACCCTTCTGCTGGGACAAGGGGGAGGCACTCACCGGGTGTAAGAAATGGAGCTTCACCTGCCTACCGCCATCTCCCGCCTTCCTGTAGCATAACACACGGCTCCTTCCTGTCCCTCCACCCTCTCCTGGTTACCTCATGTCACAAGTGCACAGCGTTCCCATGTTCTGTGGGCAAAGAACCCACAGTGTAACACTCACATGTTTCTGAACCCACACTAATGTATCCTCTTCCCATTAGTAAAGCCTTGGGCTTTGAGAGTCACTGATATATATTCATTCTATTCCATATCGATTACATATGCACTTTTTTGCTAATTCACCTGGTAAATATGTTAGCTTTTTTCCAGTTCATCCTAACTTCAAGCCCAGATCCCAGCTGATTCATATTCAGTAGAGATGAGAAATAGTCTTTGTATGTTCCACAACAGAGAATCATTTTAGGCTTTTAGTTGTAACTATCCTGTTTCTTTGCAGCTGAAAGGATTAAGACAGCTTCCCGTGGATTCCACCCACAGTCGTTCCCCAACCACCCTCTTCTTGTCTGTGCCAGCAATGCAAGATCTCCCTCGGTTGTCCTGAGGTGACTTCAGTCCTCGATTAGCTCTTCCTTCCGGGAATCGCCCTACTTCTCATCCCGTCCTCCTTGCTTCTCGGCTGGGGTCGTTTTTCTGAAACCCTGATCCGTCCTTTCCTTTCGCTCTTCCATCTCCTTTCTCTTCCTTTGCTCCTTTCTAGACTTGGAACCACAAATCTTTTCAAGATTCCGAGTTTCATCAACTCTACCCCACAAAGGCTCCAAAGTTCCCTGGCAAAATTGAAGCTGCATCCAAGTTTATTATTTTGTGATCGACAGTTTAATTATTGTGTCCCTTTCCTAATCTGTCTGCAGACAACTCAAAATCTTCAGTGGCTTGAAAGAGGTTCCTTAGGGAGCAGTCAGCTCCTAGATGGCCCACCCTGCCTATTCTGAGATCAAGTGGACCTTGCACTGTGAAGCCCTGAACTGGCCAGGATGGCAGAACACCCAGCTGGTGCTGAAGCGGATGCCAGTCACATAGCAGGCACCCTGCTGAGTCCTTTCCATTCAAGAGCAGTAATCACACTGAATGATTTGCATGATAGAAAAGAACATTCTCATTAATTTTGCAGATTGAATCAAGGCACCTGGGAAGGCTGGGAGTATAAATGTGAATGACCTTAATAGCAAGCTAAGAAAAAACTCGTCAGTGCGTTGAATTCATTGATGTTTAATAGAGATATGTTGTACAGTACAACATTTTTAAAAAGGAAGTCACTGCAAGGTAAAAGGTCACATGAAAAACTTACTGAGTCTGAGTTCAAATTTTGTTCTTTTTTTGAACATGTGCATTAATAAGAGATGAGTTAGGAGTGCTGCCTGGGAGAGTTAAAGGTGATTCTGAAATGCCACTATTTGGTTGGATCCTTCATTAGTCTCTTCGTAATTAGTGGCAGAATTACACTCAAACTTGCTTAAAGAAAAAGGTACTTTAGGAGCTCACGTACCTGAGACGTTTCTGGACCAGCGTAGCTTCAGGCTAGGTGGATCAAGAATTCACAGATACTGTCAGCAACACGTTTCTCTTCATCTCTGAGCCTGTACTTATTCCTTAACTCCCAGTTGCTCTCACACAGCAAGCTTGTTACAGGCTTACCTCCCTGGAACTCAGACTGCACGCCCCAAAGCTGCTCTCCACCCAAAGGGCTCCGGTGGGCCCACCTTGGGTTGCCTGCCTCTCCCTGGACTAACCATGTGTCTCAGAGATGGGACATTCTGTGGCATGCCAGACAGTCTTGCCTGATTAAAAGTTTCACAAAATGTGCATAAAAGTAGGGAAATGAGGCTTCCCAAAAGGGAGAGGTACCGGACAGCCTGACACTAACAGGGAGGAACAAGGAAAACCTTTCCTGCAGACGGTCATTAGGGATGTGGAGTCCAGGTACCAGTCAAGAAGGACTTTGGAATAGACATGAGTCACCTAGATGGTTTGTAGGACTGACAGTGGGTGAGGTTTAAGTGGGGACTTTTAGGTTCTGTGTGTGCATCAATGGTAAGACAAAGGTGAATTTTGAGATAGGTTTTTGTTTTGCATAAAATGCAACTGATAGTAGAATATTTAGGGGGGAGCCCTGTCTGGCGTAGCTCAGTGGATTGAGCTCGGGCTGCGAACCAGGCATCGCAGGTTCGATTCCCAGTCAGGACACATGCCTGGGTTGCAGGCCATGTCCCCCAGCAACTGCACATTGATGTTTCTCTCTCTCTCTCTCTCTCTCTCCCCCTCTCCCTTCCCTCTCTAAAAATAAATAAATAAAATCTTAAAAAAATATATTTAGGGAGGAAAGAACCATAAAGGAGAAAATAAATGTATCTTCTAATAACTACTATTAACATGTTGGGCAAATTTCCCTTGCATTTTATGCATATAGTACATGTTAACTAATCAGAATTATTCAGTACTTACACTGAATTTTAGTTTAAAACATTAAGAACATTTGGCACATGGCTAAGGTAACCTAAAAAGATCACTAAGCTCATCTCATGGATATGCCATACTCTATAATCAATGTTCATTTTTCATATGTAAGTTTTCCATTTTCACTTTCATAGGTGATATTACGAAAAACTTTTGATGATAAACATTTTGGGGCCACATAGCTCGTCAGTTTCCTAGCATTGAATCCTTGTTCTGAATTGGTGACTTCTTGAATATGAACATACAGAAATTCTCGGTGTATGTTGTGGCATTTCTACACAGAATAATACAGTTTTTGTCAGCCTAGTAGTGAGGTAATCCTTACTGCTGCCCAAAGGCGGTGACTTTTCAGAAATTAGATCACACAGTTTATGAAGCAAACATACTTATTTGCTTCTTTATTAGTGATGGCGTTAGACTTCAGTTCTTGCATTCGTCTAAGAAAGAATCCAGAGACAAGGACTCTAGTGCAGTAGAAAGTTCACTTAGTCTTCCAGCAGGAAAGTCTCGGAGGCAGACAAAGTGAGCCAGCTGGGCTGTGTGGACTCGGGAAACAAGTCACAAAGGCAAAAGAAGGGCCCGTGGACCTTAGGAGAAAGAAGGCAAAGGATCTGCACCTAAGAAAAGAAGGAGGGGAAAGATGCGACCATGCTCTAGAGAGAAAGAGAGCATCCACTGGGTCCTTTGTCTTCAGCGTTTTTATCTAGTTGCTAAAGGCAAGAATTTTGGGGGAGGCCTCAGGGGAGGATCTCAGTAGAATATTCATCAGCTTTCCAGGTGTGTCCTTTCAGGGTCCTGGGCTCTTCTGATTGGTCATCTCTAGGGCAGGTGATCATCAGTCCTTGCAGCTATTCCTGACACAGCCATGGTGTCCCTTCATCTGGTTTTGTTGCTTTTCTGGGCCTGGAGCTCAAACACAATGGAGGCCTAAATATTCTCTCTAGCGTGACCAGAACTCTGTCTCTGTGGTCAGCAGACCCAAGACTTGGTTCCCAAGATTGTTGGATGTGGGTCAGAACTTCATTGTCCTGGGAGCTTACTAGTCAAGGTAGTGGCCATGCAAAGGAGAAGGAGGCAGGTGAGTCCTCGTGCTGGATGGGGCCCCTCTGAATCAGCCACCTGTCTCTGTTTCCCCATCTACGTGCCGAGAACTTTCCTAGCTTCCTACTGTCCCATGGTATCCCCACAGTGCCTTCTTTAAAATCACTTAAGAACCGACGATTAAATTTTAAAGAGTAAGCTTATAATCACAGCAAATGCATGTTTTTAATTCTGAGTTTGTGTTAATGAAGTAAATCTCTGTGCATTTTAATATTGACAACGCCTACTCAGGATGGCGGGCAGTGGCTGTTCCGTAAAGCTGTAGTGTCCAACCTGGCAATATACAGCAAAAGCGAAGATGTGTACCTTTTATGCCACAAATTCTATATCTGCGAATACATCCAAGGAGATAAATGGTCAGATACACAAAGACATAGTTGATGAGCATCAATAAGGTTTTAATAATATTGAAAATATTGACTCTGAGTACCCATCAGTATTTGTTTAAAATAAATCCTGGGTGTTTATTCAGTGAATACAAAGCAGCCATTCTAAAGTGGTATGTTGACTCAGAATTGCCTGCATGGAGACCTTATTTCCTCCCAACGGGAGCAAGCACCAGCTTTGTGGCCTTCGGCCAATGCCTTATTGGTGACTCACAGCTGGAAAATTTATTCTGAGCCTTAAAAGTTAGATTTTACATGAAAGGAGCTTACCAAGTCCTATTTTTTACAATTTTTATAATTTTTGCTAAGTGGAAAAGCGTGCATTAAAATTTTCACATGAACACATTACTAAATAGCATGGATGAGAGTGACACATGTTTATAAAAACGTGTTTGTGTGTGTATGTGCACAGAGATCCAAAGTGACATGAACCAAACGTGCCATGTGGTTGAAAAACAATGGATGATTTTTATTTTCTTCTTTATATTTTTTCAATTGCTTGAATTTTCTGTGCAGGTCATAAATAGTTAATGATATAATTTACATTTTTTTAAAAGGTCATTCTGTAAGAACCTCTTTACCAAGTTCTGCTCATTGTAGGCAATTTGCCCAAAGTCATGTAGCTAGAAAGTTACAGGGCAACAGACAGCCTCCTAATCCCTAGTGCACAGGTCAGGTGACTGCCATCAGCTCCAAGGATCATGGGGAAAGGGAACCATCTGAGATTAGACTAAAACCCTTAGAGCACGGACGTCAAACTCATTTTCACAGGGGTGCCGCATCAGCCTCGAGGTTACCTTCAAGGAGCTGAATATAGTTTTAGGACTATGTACGTATAACTACTCCTTAACTGTTAAGGAGTTGAAATTACATTTGGCCCTTTGAAGACAACCGCGAGGCTGATGTGGCCCCCAGTGAAAATGAGTTTGACACCCTGACTTAGAAGATACTGGGCTGTAAAGACAAAAGCTGGAAGTTCTACCAGGATTACCTATGTGACCTTGAGCAAGACTCTTTGACACAGTGGAAACTCTGAGTTACTAGTTTTAACCAAATCTCAAAATACTAGTGTTGAATTAAATATTTGGGTTGGGCTGGAAGAGTGAGGTAGGTCATTCTGCACTTAAAATCTGAAAAAAAGAAAATGTAACTTATAAAAAACTAAAGTTATATAGAACCTATGATCTTGAACATTTGTTCCTGCCCAAAGGTAAATAGATTTCATAAAGTTTTGGATGAATGTGTGGTTAGGTCTTTACCGTAGGTTACTGGGAATTTATTGCCACAAGTAGTATTGGGTTTGACTCATGAGAGACAATCCTGGTTCCTTACACCATCAAGGCTGGAATAAAAATAGAAGGTGTGCGAACACAAACTGTACACATGTATGCCTTGTGCTCTGTAACTGGTAAATTCAACTCCTTAATAAATCAGAATGAAGAAGTCAAAAACATACAGCACAGCCTCAGATAATCAAGGGCTAAAACTCAGATAGTTCTGTAATTTGTTTTCCTTTTCTTGTTTTGCTATGAAAATACTATGAGAAATGCCTCTTTTAAGTGCATGTCTTGGATTATCTGTGTTTTGTCATTTAATCTGGACCCTTGACTACATGGACGGGGCTCCTCCCATTTACTCACAGGAGCAAACCCAGACTGGAGAGGCTGGTGCACGCGCAAGAGCTGGTGGTTGAAAGTGGTAGACCCGGTCTGCCCGCCTGTTATTCTGGCGAGCTATTGCCCCCAGCTCCTGACACACTGACCTATTGCTACTTCATGAAGATTGTGGTGGCTCATGAGAAAATGTGAAATGACTTATCTTACTTAACGAGTCTGCTGAACACCAGAAGATGTTCTTTAGAATATGTTGCTTTGACCCAGATTTGATTTCCTTTCACCCTTTTTATCTCTAACTTCCTTTTCTAAATAATGGGAAGCAACACATTATCGACTCTCATAACAAAGGCTATTTTCAGCATGTATAGTAATTTGTTCTGCAAAAGAAATCCTGTTTGGGAGTAAATTTTTTTTTCTTGATAGGTAATTTTGAAGATATTTCCCTTGAACCATTCTTTTCCTCTGCAGATTATATAGAGGGTGTGCAGAGACTGAGATGAAACACTCCTGCTGGAAGTTACCATGACAAATGAGCAGGCTTAATTGCGACAGGCGGTGTTTGGGCTCTTTTCTCTTTCTTCTGTGAAAATGAAACCATCCACTGGGAGCCCGGTCAGCAGGGCATGCCCCTGTGTGTGATGTGGACAGGAAGGGCCTTCCCATTATTGCCCTAGGCAGACGGACATTCATCTGGAAATGCTAGAGAATGAGAGGGGGCAATGAGCTCCAAGTGTCCATCTGGGCTTTGGAAAGGAGATGTTTGAAGTTGTGGCAGGCTGCTTTGTAATTAAATCAGTCACCGAGGTCGGCTTTCTTGGCAATTCCGATTCCAGATGTGATCATAGCGTAATGAACCATGCCCTTATAAATGTTACATTTCCCACGATCAAAGTCTCTGCCAGGATTTTCCTCCCGATTTAGAGAGTAGAAATACCACATTATTCTGAATAGTGCTTTGCTCTGCTGGTGTTTCTGTGTCTTGGAAAGCAGCTGGAGGGCATGGTATGGAATACAGATAAAGGAAAACCTCCCGCCTGTCTTTCTGAAAACAATCCACTGTACTCGCTGCTGCCCAGCCTCGATTCACATGGACCAGTGCCTTTTTTTGACTACTGAGAGAGATGTAGTGTTTCCTGAATAAAGGTGATCATATTTTCTACTCGGTGATGTATCAATCTTGAAGGGTCAGAATGTGCTTGTGGCCTACGTACAGAATCCGTTTTGTGTAAAGGTGTATTATTACCCTTCTGTGATTTGGACCTCGTCTTTAATTTATTTCTATTTGCACCTGAATTTAAAAGCTGATTACCTATCTGAGAGAGATGCCAGTGTAATCAAGTTGGACAAGGGCAGGCTCCTTGGAGTCTTTCTTGGGTGGCTTTTCTAATTGACTGAAACTAATTCCGAGACTGTGCCCATCCCCAGAAACAGTCTAATTCCCATGCAGCCATATTGGTCTGTGTGAAATACCGTATTTTGGCGTGTATAATGGGCACTTTTTGCCCAAATTTTTGAAGGAGAAATAAGGATGCACATTATACATGGGTAGTACCTGAAATACCGTGCATCTGGTCTTGTGTTTTGTAATTATTTCTTGCATGAAATTTCTTGTACCATAATATATTTAAAAATAAATGCTAAAATTCCTTTATAACACAAAAAATAACAAGTTATCTAAATATAAATAAATTAAAATTGGGTTAAAAAATAAAATAACCTTGGCTGGTGTAGCTCAGTGGATTGAGCGCGGGCTGTGAACCAGGCATCGCAGGTTCGATTCCCAGTCAGGGCACATGCCTAGGTTGCAGGCCATGTCCCCCAGCAACCACACATTGATGTTTCTCTCTCTCTCTCTCTTTCTCCCTCCCTTCCCTCTCTAAAAATAAATAAATAAAATCGTTTTAAAAAAATAAAAATAAAATGAAAGATTTTTTCCCTGAAAGCATGGGTGCTCGTTATACACCACAAAATACGGTACTGCCCCTCTGGGACCCTCAGGCAGATTTCACCTTGTCTCTGAAGCAATGACTGAACAACTGTGGAGACATCCCCACACATTACACGTTACATGCAGACTACATCATGCCCAGTAGGCTCTGGTAGATGCCATTAGAATAAATGAACAATGAGAGTAATTAGAACTGGCAATGTCAAGTTAATCGCCATGTCTTTGTACTTAGGACACTGACATTTTTAAAAATTAGAAAACTAAGATATTTTTTAAAAGAGAAAAGAAGTTGAAACGCATTGGAAGTAATTTATAAACATCTTCTCCATGACCTTCATTTAGGACTTTGCAAGAGACGTGAGAACCTCAAAATTCTTTGGACAGAATTTTGAGACTTGACAACCTGAACTCTGTATGACAAAAAGTTACCCACGTTGAGCCTGAACTGAGGGGTGAATTGGGAGTCAAAACAGAAATGGCCTCATCTGCTCAATAATTTGAACTCTGAGGGAAACGTAAAAGTCAAATGTAAGGTGGATTTGTAAATGTAAGTAAGACTTGGAAAAGGACAGGTGGTAGAAGTGTGGACATTTTTTCCCTCACTTTTTAAACACATGTGTTCCACCTGTGTCCACTGAAAAGGCGTGGAAGCACTGGCCACTCAACCACAGTGAACGTCACCGAAGCCCGGCGGGTGGCCTCCACACACAATACAGAGGCTAAAGATGTCACTTCAGAGGGACCTCAAAGTCAACTTAAAGAAGCTCCCACAGTCAAAAGGTGATACAAACTGAACATCCAACTGCACAATGGCTGCAACAGATCCAGACAAATTATGTATATGGGATCATTTATGTACACAATGCTCGTAAGAAGACAGAGGAGAAGGAAAGGAGAAGAAGGATTGTAGAAACCATAATGTCCTGGTCCTACTGGGAGTCGGTGGGCCCTCTCCTACCGCACCATTGACGGACAGTTGGGTGGAAGGGGGCATTGATCCTGCCCTCAGGTGGGGACCGCACTGCAGACTAAGCAACAGGCCTCAGCGATTGACTGGCACCTTCAAAACAGGAGGGATGGTAGGAATCGAAAGCATCATCTCACAGCCCCTGGTGAAGTCATTGAGTTAGGACATCAACACATGGTGAACCGCTAGTGCAGTTTGGATGGGGTGCTGGGAATGTTACGGTGTTGGGATCAGGCTGACACCCTCTGAACCCCACTCCTGTAGCTCAGTCTCACCAAAGTCCACCACTCAGCCTTCACACTGCCCCTGAGGGGACGCAACAGGATGTACAGAGTTTCTGAAGTACGGCCGGAGGGGGAGGAACTCAAATACAATCAAACCTTCAGACTAGTGTACCGGAAATGTGGATGAAAGAGGACCAAGCTAAGCCTCAAGAAGCAATCGATCAAATGCAAAACATCAGATTAAACAGGATCATTTTTATGGTTTTTCCAACAAGTCAGTGGAAGAAAAAAGGAAAAAAAGATAAGGGTAGGGTGCTATTTCTGCTTTAAAGAGAAATGAGAAGCAACATTCTAGTGTATGGATCCTGATACAAGGTAACAAACTGTGAAAATACATTGTTGGCAGGGGAAATTTGAATATGGACTAGGTATTAGGTGGCTATAAGGAATTAATTTTACCAATTTTAGTAGGAGCAATAATGTAGTGTATTGCATTGTATCGTATTGCATCACATCTCATCACGTCACATTACATCGCATAAGAAAAAATGTGCTCTGGCTGGTGTGGCTCAGTAGATTGAGTGCTGGGCTGTGAACTGAAAAGTCGCCGTTTCAATTCCCAGCCAGGGCACATGCCTGGCTTGCCAGCCGGGTCCCAAGTTGGGGGCGCGCAAGAGGCAACCAATCCATGTGTCTCTTCTACATCGATGTTTCTCTCCCCCTCTTTCTCCCTTCCTTCCCCTCTCTCTAAAAATAAATAAATAAATATCTTAAAAAAGAAAAAAGTTAATGTATACTGAAGTATTTATGGGCGAATGACTTGATATTTGGATTTTAATTGAAAATATTGTAGCCAAGAAAAAATTGGAAAGGGGCATGGAGAAAAGATGGGAATAAATAGAACACAGAGGCAAAATAGTGGTTGTTGAGGCTCCTTGACGAATCCACATGGACTATATTTTCTACTTTTGGGATGCTTACCAGATATCATAATAAACACTTAAAAATAAAGTCAAAACCTTGTTCAGGCACAAAAGACAAGAGAAGGTAGTGAATTAACCTCAGCTGCAGTTTTTGTCCATTTCCGTGTCCCCCAAATCCTTATACAAACTAGAGGACTGGGCATTCTAGATGTCTACCGTGTAGTTGATGGAATGAAAACAGAGGCGCACCCAGGAGTTGTGACCGCAGACAGGAAATTAACTCCGAGAGCCTGGATGGCGGCAGCTTGAATCGATCTGAGTCGTGAGAACTGTCAGGCAGACTTCTGTTTAGTGACTTTGGGAACAATGATCTTCCTAAGCTTTCTCTCCAGGGGGGAGTCAGACGTGAGATAGATTTGAAGAACAAAATACAAAAAAAAGGACGTATTTCTTGGTGATCTGTTACATTTCAGATGTTCTTGTTTGTATTTTGTTTTTTGCTTTTAAAGGGTCACCTGTGTTCGGTGAATGATAAACAATAGCATTACGGTTAAAGTCGGGGTCTGGTCCTCAGTGTAATGTGACCTGCACCCTGTGCTTCGGGGGGGTCCCACAACTGACTCAGGACTCTGCTGTTTCACTTGAAATTCTTCATGAGTTTCCCACAAGGAGCTTCACGTTTTTAGTTTGCACCGGGCCCTGCACATGGTGCAGCCGGTCCTGGTCAAAGTGTGTTCTATCTGAATGTGTCGGTTGGGAGAGATTTAGTGGGCTTGCATTTATGAGCCCTTCTCCTGAAGGAGACACCTTAGTCACTTCAGAGTCACTTTAGGGCGCCTTTGTTTTCTTACCTTCCCACCTCCTTTGAGGACGGCTACGTAAACAGTGCCTCTGGCACTGCGTGATTACTGGGGACACTATTAACTCCATGAAAATGACACTCAGAAGCAAAATCCAATTTCAAAACCTGATTGCTATCTCGATCAATAATTTTGTTTTGAAATACAATTTTCAGGTGCAGGTGTGCTCCCTGATAGTTCTAAGACACTGAGCTTAATAAAAGGTAAACCTGTCTAAATATATGCAATTCTTCTGGAAATCTCTGTGATGCAAACAAATGCATTTTCTGGTTATGGCTTTATTTTTTCCTGTAACAAAAGAATATTTTCACTAAGGGAGTGACAGCAAGACTTCAAGGTTACTACTTGGTATGAAGGTGATTTAATAACTATGTGATAGCCCACTAGTAGCAATGTATAAGTGATCCAAATTGTGTAGAGATCTTTACTGAAGCCACCCAGAAAGTCACTGGTCACTGTGTACCCCATATTCTCCCATGCTGAAGATGAATTAGGATGGGTGAAGTTTTGTCACAGTGCCAAAGTCAATCATGGTCTAAGAACACGGAGAAAGAGCTCAGGCGAGTGAAATAATCACCATTAACAACAGATTTAAAAAGTAATCCTGAAGGGCAACTTTTAAGAACTAATGTTCTGAATAATTCATAACTCTAGCATTGAAGACATGCTTCTGGAAGGGAATACTTTTGTAAAGAAGTTAGTATTATAAGTGTAGGCACCAACAATGAAATTGTACCTCAGATCGTGGCTTCTCAAACTGATGTAACATGTGTTTGTCTGTCTGTTTCTCTTTCCCTCTGTTTCTCCTGCCCCACTCCATCTCTCTCACCCTCTCTTCCTCTCCACATAATATTATGAAGGCAAGTACATACACATTTCTCTTTTTATCAATGTAGCACAATTTATATGGATCTCTCTTACATGGACACATAATTTTGTTGTTTCTAAATATTTACTGTTTCAAATACTGCTCTATTATATACCCGTAAACATTTTTCCATGTTTGTCCTCTGGCGTGTATAAGGTGTATTCCTGGAGGTGCACTGCTGGGTTTATAAGGTAATGCATTTAATATTTTGAAACACGCACCCAAAGGTTGTGCCAGTAGTATCTACTTCTGCCAGGGGTGGTTTTGGATCGTCAGTTTTCTCAAACTATTACCAAGGCTGCATATACTCATATTTTGCAAATGCCCATCTGATGGGCAAAAAAAAAGGCTTTTTTAATTTTTTTGGCTCTATTAAGGACAACTTTAAGATCTTTAAGGCATACAATTCGACGAGTTAGTGTGCGTTGTGCCGGGATTCCTCTCACCGGGCTCATTAACATGTTCCATCACCGCACATGTTCACCTTTCTGGTGGTTCTTCATGAGGACGGTGAAGTCCTGCTCCCTCCGCAAATTTAAATTCGGCCATCAAGTGTTACCAGCTGGAGTCACCATGTTGCACACTAGACCCTCAGAACCTAGTCACCTTGCAGCTGGATGCGTAGACCCTTTTACTCACCTCCTCCTGCTCCCCTCAGCCCCAGCCCCTGGCAGCCTCGTTTTCACTCTCCATTTTTATGAGTTCGATGTTATTTTTTAAGATCCCACATGTAAGTGATACCACGCAGTGTTTGTCTCTCTCCCTTCGCACAAGCCCCTGGGGGTTAATCCGTGTTGTCACAAACGAAAGGATCTTCTTCTTCTTTAAGGATGAATCATACTTCGCTGTGTGTGTGAATTCATCACATTTTGATTATCCTTTCATCGTCAGTGGGCATTTAGGTGGTTTCCATGCCTTGGCTGGTGTTCGTGATGCTGCAGTGAGCAGGGGTGCAGGCATCGCTTCTAGATAATAATTTTGTTTCCTTTGGGATTGCTGGATCATGCGACAGCTCTATTTTTTTAATTTTTATTGAATTATTGGGGCTACAGTGGTTAATCGAATTATAGAGTTTTCAGGTGTACAGCTCTATAACATATCATCTGTACACTGTATTGTGTGATCACCACCCAAAGTCAAGTCTCTGTCCATCATGATTTATTTCCCCTTTACCCTCTTCCACCTCCTCCCGCCCCCTTTCCCTCTGGAAATCACCATACTATTGTCTGTGCATATGAGGGGTTTTTTTTTTTGCTGAATCCCTTCACCTTCTTTCTTCCAGCCCCCCAACTCCCTCCCCTCTGACAGCTGTCAGTCTATTTTCTATCAATGAGTCTGTTTTTATTTTTTATTAGTATATTTTGTTCATTAGATTCCACATGTAAGTGAAATCACGTGGTACTTGTCTTTGTCTGGCTTATGTCACTCAGCATAATGCTCTCCGGGTCCATCCACGCTGTTGCAAGGGGTAAAATTTCCCTCTTTTTCACGGCCACATAAAAGTCCATTATGTAAATGTACCTTGGCTTTTGTATCCCTCATCTACTGCTTGATCATAGGACAGTTCTGTCTCTAGTTTCTTGAGAAACCTCCACACGGTCTTCCCCAGTGACTGCTCCAGTTCATATTCCCACCAAAAGTGACTAAGCCACGTCTTAGCTCTAAATGAAACAGGAAGAAACTGTTTTCACCTGTTACATTTTTGGGGCATCAGCTCTATTCCAGGCGCTGTCTTTTCATTCTTTTGAAAAGCCTCCTTCACTCAATTACCACCACACACCTATTGGTTATAGATCTCTCCCGTTTTGCTGATAATGAAGCTGAGCCTGAAAGAGGTCATGAAGGCATTCGTGATGAAGCCACAATGGAAACGCACACCTTGCTCCGAAGGCCAGCCCCTGACCCTGGTCAGGCTCACAGTGAAGGGCCTTGCAAGTCCAAACGTGATAAATGGCTTTATCGTCGTCAGAGGGGTTGTGAAAGAGAGACGTTTCCCTCGGGGGCAGCAACACTTTGGAGAGAAGTGAGCTCCCGTGTCTGTGAAGAGAGTGCCCACCAGCCTCACAGGGCACCAGCTTCAGCTCAGAACCAGATGGAAATAGGAATCCATTCGAGATCCAGCTCTCTTTGGCATCATCCCCTTAGTGAATTCATCGGATTCAGCCAGAGAACTTTGAAGTCCCAGGATGCTCAAATAGGTCTGTCTGTTAACTGTGAAGGGAGGGAGGCGTTTACGTAAATAGTCAGCTGGTTGTGACGTAGAACGTAAGTTATTAAGCCCCCTGATTGGATAACGTCAGCATCTACTTAGCTACTGGCTTGGAGACCAGTGGAGTCGTCTGTCACTCCCTCTTTGGCTTTAATATTTGCAAGTGGATGTGAGAAGGAGGACATTAGGGTCCTGCCTGCCACCTGCTGCCGAGGCCAAGGACTCGCCATCACAGCACCTGCTTTGGGAGGTCCGCCGCCCACCCTCTGTCCAAATACGTCTCCCCCAGTTCTGACTCGTGGCTTGCCTGACGTAGCAGGACAGGTGGCTTTAGTTTTCTTTTCTCTCCCTTACTTCGATTCCCCCACTCCATTTTAAAAAGTGCTTATTTCTGAGTAAGCCATTTCCTTAAGTTTTCCAGGGAAACAAATGTCCAGGTAAGGGGACACCTGCCCTCTGAGGTTGTTTTGCGTTCCAGAGACGGGTGGCTTGCTTCGGTCCCACCTGCTACTCCATGGTCTGTCCTGAGAAGGCTCACTGGAAGTTGTTCAGGTTTTACTGGCACCTTAGTTTTGACCTACCTCCGTATTCACAGAACATGGATGAGCACAAAATTGAATGCATCATTGCTCTTGTTCTTTCTTCCCGTGTTTGCAATTTAAATTCCCACTCTCATTGTGTTTCTCTGCATTGGCTCCCTGTGTGTCCAGATATGCTTCACAAGAGCCTTAAAACTTTGGACAAAAATCAGAGCAAGGGCTGAGTTCAGTCCCATGAATATTGTAAACACTCAAAAACCAACACAGTAACAAAGGTTTTTACAAGACAGAGAGCAGGCTGGACAGATGCAGTAGGCTCGTTCATTGTCCTGGAGCTGCCTAGTTTTGAAGGGCATACTTAACACTTTATAAGAAAGTTCTGTGTTTTTAATGTACCTCTGGAAAAACAGATTAGCATAGAATAATTAGGAAAGAGTAAAATGGTCATTAAAGAAAACAGAAACTTTATATACATGTTTCTCATAGTCTCAGCATGCAACAAAGTAAAACTGAAAAATGAATCAAACATAGACAAGGAGGGAAGTTCTTCATACAGTTTCAGGAACACTTAGTTTTTAAGGTTCACCAATCTGATTACAAAATGTGTTATGAAGGCAAAATACACTTGAAATGAGGACATTTAATTCTCCTGACATCAGCTGAAAGTCTGTGCCTTGGAAAATTGGGACTTCTGATAACTGTTTTGCTTATCTCACTGAAGATTTATCTCTTGGAAGATTATTGATCACGTTCCCTTCTCTTCTTTAGTTCCAAGAAGCCCACAGGCGCCCGCATGCCAGGCAATGAGAGACCATCTCTACTGATTTCTCTCCCTGAGCCCCAGCTGAGGTTCTGATGCAAGAACTTGAAGGAAAAGCCAAAGATCCTGTCCAAGGCCAGTGCAGCCTTGGCAGTTGGGGTTAGGAGAGGAGATGTAGCAGGGGTCTGAACTTGGTTTGCAGTAGGTTAATTAAATATTTCACTTCTATCATCATTTGCTTTAGGCTACTATGAAAAAATGCTTTTTTTTTTACCCCTTTATATTTCTTTTCAGTAAAAGAAATTCTTCTCAGTTTCCAAAGAATTCCACTTATCAAGGTAATAAGGTATTTTCATTACCTTATTCATTAACTTTCCAGATAACAAACTTTTCTTAAAGCCTTGAAGGAAAAGTAAAAAAAAAAAAAATTTTTTTTTTCCACTGACATCCACTTCCTGTTCCCCAGGACAGCCCAGTCCCTCTTCCTGCATGGAAACCTTCCTGTTAGCAGACTGTGCCTTTGCTCCGAATTAGCTCTTGGTTGTTACTGACAGGAAGTTATTTTTGGAAAATAAATTATGTTCACTGTAAATAGAATAATCCACTTAAAATCCCTTTAGTATCTGCAGCCTGTTTATCTAGAGTAGTCAGAGTGTTCTGAATCCCTCAAGACAGCTCCTCCGAGTCCGGCTTTTTTTTTGTGATATGGGAGAAAACTTCGACATTACGAGTAAACTGGAACCGCAGTCCACTGCACTCTGAAATAAGCACCTGCAGCGCGCCTCTGTGGAGGAGATGCCGCCACACTCACTTTCTACCAGACCCGTCTGTTGTCTGTAGAAGTGCCCCTTGTCCGCTTAAATTTACTCCCAGACCTGAGGTAACAAAATGAGCCAGATCGTCAACTTGGACTAGAATGCACAGAGATCCTACCAAGTCTCAAACTTGGCTAATAATCCTTGGGACACAGGTGAGACAAAGACAAGGCATGGAAGCCTCTGAGACTGCCACTCGGCTCCCCAGGTCTTTCTGCGACACGTTAGGACGTGGCCTGGCCCAGGTTTGATGCTGGAGATCTCTACATGACGCACGCGGTTCTGACACTCGGATAATTATATAGCTGACCTAACCCTTTCCGATGGGCCATATGCCACAAACCCAGAAGTTCCTCATTTGTCTGCTCTGAAAAACCTCAGCAGACTGGATATAGCCTACTAGAAGCATTTCACAGAAACACTCTCATTATCTCTCTGCCCATAAATACCACCAGGAGGTCTGATTAGCATGTTTACAAGGAGTTTTTACTAGGTCATTTTTTTTCTCTTTCTCTCTTTCCTCTTTTTGGGCATCCCCAGGGCAGACAAGATGGGTTACAAACAAGCTACAAATCCTTTGCTTCCCCAGACCCATTCCTATAGCAAACGCTCTTACTGTCTTGTAAGCCCCTAGGTGTGTGCTGTTTCCCGTATGACGATGCGTCGTTTGTAACTCACGCGGCATACGCAGAAACCTGCAGTATCGCTCTCCGACACTTCGTGTCACTGTTCACAGTGACAGAACTGGGGCTTCACGAGAGAAAAGAAAAATCTGGAGGAACTTCCGAAGAGTTTTCCCCAGGCTGTGTGACGGGTCCCTCTCACCATTCGAGGAATTAAAGATGTTGTTGGGTTTTGTTTTTTGGTTTTTGTTTTTCATTTAAACTTCCACCTTGGGATTATTACTGGATCTTCTGCTAACTCCAGCATCTCTTCTCTGTGGTAAATCTCCAACACTCTCACATCCTCGGCCATGCATCGTACGAGAAGGTACACTGTTCAAGCATGGGAGCTCGTTGGAAACGCATTACTTACGTTTAGGAAAGGTATACATTAGTACCAGTCACAGAATCTTGTTTTGAATATATGAACACCTTGTGTTGGGCTGGTTTTCACAGCCTTACCTGTTTCCTGTTGAGCCAGCCAGGTGGCAGTCCCAGCCCTTTGGTCCTTAGGGTGACAAAATCCTTTTATCCTGCAAACCTCTTGGCCAAAACCAAACCAGGTGACCTGGGTAGTTCTGATCCACTCACTCATTATTCAGCAAATTGCCTGGCCCCCTGCTCTGTGAAGAGTATCACTCTAGGTGCAGGGGCCATCCTGGTGCTCACTGTCCAGGTTCCGACCTCTTTCAAATGAGCTCTGTGAGAATCCAAGGACACAAATTCAACTAAAACAATTAAAAGCTGTGATAAGCCAAAGGATCTTTGAAATGGACTCTTTACGGCAGTTATATTTTTATGAGGTTATTCAACAAAAATTATTATATCAAGAACACACAAAAAATGCATTTTGGATTCTGTAGGTGGGCATTATGCTATATGGCTTAGATTAACTCTTTGCTAGACTCAGGAATGCTTTGAATCACCCAGTTTCACTGAATGTCAGTAAAGTTCAAGGTGCCCTGAAAATGCTAACATAGGAATGTCAATGCTTTGATTATAGAATTACCTGAATGATAGAAAATGACAAATGTCTCCTAAAACACATCCTGAAAACTTTCTGAATTCAAATTGAAACCAATGTGATATTTTTTCCTTGTCTAACTTAATCTTTAGACAGTAGGTTCAAGTTGAAGAATTTGTATCTGAGGCTCGGGCTGCCCGTATTGTTGCTTTACACCTCTCACCTCTCTCTTTTCTGCCCTCCTCTTCCTGACCCCAGACACATGAGTCTCCTGTCCCAGGAGCCTGAATTTGATTTTAAAAAAAGTCATTCAGGCTGTCTTAAATATGAGTATATTGAAGCTTCAGAAGTTTCCTTCAGAACAGAAAAGGGACAAAGGACATGTTTGTCTTCTAAGTCCCCAAATTGCCTCTCTCTAGCTGGCCACATTTTTAAGTACTTGCATTCCTCACCCCGCCATTGGGTTTTTAAGCCCCAGCCCTGTAGAAAATCCATGTGAGGTGGTCAGGAAATTATTGGCATAGATCCTGTACCCAGGAGAGCATAACCCTGCAGGGGAGATGCAACCAATCACAGCAAACAAAGTGGTGTCTTACCAGACACTGGGTTCTGAAATCAGAGAAGGCAAAAAACTGTGTATACTCAAAATTACACCTCTTTTAATTCTCCCACAGAATACAGAATCTATGATCATACTCACAGGACAGACTAGAAACAATCTAATGTGTGTAACACAGCTTGGTTTCCCCTCGGGACTGGACCACACAGCAGATTCTTCCACTGAGCGCCAAACAAAGTGGCTGCCTCATGTTTACGGGTGGTGATGTATGAAAAGTACATGCTATTAGACTCAGTCTTGGTGCAACATTACACTCACACTGTGACAGATGTAGGAAACTGAAAAAATATGGCAAACACAGATCTGGGACTTAGGGTACTGGCACAATAATGGATGCTGAGCAGAATGGCCTGCTTTGCTTATACCTCTCTCTCTCTCTCTCTCTCTGTCTCTCTCTCTCTCTCTCATCTACCACACGCCCCCCCCCCCCAACATGCACATCAATCTGGTGAACAGGAAGAACGAAAGCAAAGCTTCAGAAAGCATAGATTATGGGACAGCAGTAGAGCAAAGGATCTATGCAATTTTAGTGGATATAGTAAGAGTAGAATAGCGTGCCTTGGGGTACGCTATTGTAGGAGACCATGAATATCAGGCATAAGAATTTGGGCTATATTTAGCAAGTTATGTAAAGCCACAAGATTTTTTAAAATTTTTATTTATTTTTATATTCTTACCCAAGGATCTAAACATTGCTTTTTAGAGAGGGAGGGAGACAGGGAGGGGGAAAGGAGGGAGGGAGAGAGAGAGAGAGGATGTGAGAGAGAGTGAGAGACAGACAGACATCAGTGTGAAAGAGAAACATCGACTGATTGCCTTCTTGTACATGTCCTGACTGGGGATTGAACCTGCAACCTGGGTATGTGCCCTGACTGGGAATAGATCCCATGACCTTTCCAGGGGCATCAGAACCAGCTGGACACTCACCTCTAGTCCCTGCAAAGGAAATCTTAACTGGAGACAGAGCCTGATGAGCCATGTCAGAGATAGCATTTTTATTGCTGCATCTTCAACACCTAGAATAGTTCCAGGCAATAGTATTCACTCAATAAATAATTGCTGAGTGAACAGTACTTGATTTTCTTGAGGTTATGGTGAATACATAGCTATTTCAACACTGGGGGGGCAGGTGGGTGGATGCAGAGACGGATGGATGGATGGATGGATGGATGGATGGATGGATGGATGGAAGAAAGGAGGAAGGTCAGCTTTGGTTTTCTAGCTAGAATGTCTCTTGAACTTTTCTACTCTGAACAAACGTTTCCACTGCAGATCTATTGTGTTCACAGACAGTTACATGTAGACACAAGGTCAGAGCCTGGGCAACTTCAAGCATCCCAGCAGTATTTTTAAAGTGCTATCAAAAGGGAAGGAGCTGCACCCAGGCAGGCAGTGCTGAAGAAAGACCTGAGAAGAAATGAGCACACCCAGGGCTGCAGTGTGATCCATCAGCTTGCTCACCGGCTGGGTGGAGCATCTTCCTGCATAACCTTGGCCGGGAGATACAGGGCAGGCTGCTGGAGCTGAAAGCTGGGGTGTTGGGAGAAACGAGAAGGAGGGGAGAAGGCAGTATTCTGTTCGTTTTTCTCTCTTTTCTGAGACCAAGGAGGCAGCAGGGGTTCGGAGAGCCTTATACCAGCCATGCTTTCTGATGGTAGAGAAGAGAGGCAGCTTCAGGGAGACAGGAGATAGAACTGTCTTCCTGTCTGGGGAGGCACAGGTGTCGGTAACCTCAGAGGGAGCCTCGCATTTCTCCAAAGACGTTTCACATGCGGCAAGTGCTGCAGAGTGGAAAGGGAGATCGGGAAGGCACTTGCTAAAAGGGTGAGCCAGCTCTTCTCGCTTCCCTGGCTTCCTGGGGCGTGACTGCTGGGGCAGCTGAACACTTCACACATCACTCTCCCTGTGCAACGCAGAGCAGCCGTTGGGGAGGCTAGGTCTAGTTCAGGAGAATAGTCTTGCTTCTAGGTCTGCGAGCACCAGCTTCAAAACCAACCACAGAGGGTGTCAGCAAATGCCTGTCATCCCTGCTCCCTGTCCTGCCACTCTGTCCCATCAGGGTCGTGCCATTCCAGCTTCTGGGGTCAGTCCAGTGTGTAGTCCAAAGGGAAGGAGCCCAGCTGTCTTCCTGAATTCTTTTCTTTTCTTTTTTTTTTACCAGTTATGTTTATTTTTTAAAAATTAGAAGCCTTGGCCAGGTAGCTCAGTTGGTTAGAGAGTCATCCCAATACACATGCCAAGGTTGCAGGTTCGATCCCTGGTCAGGGCACATACAGGAAGCAACCCATGAATACATAAATAAGTGGAACCACAAATCTCAATCTCTCTTAATAATAAAAAAATTAGAAAATACAAATAAACCAAAAAAAACTAAACCATAGTCCTATTACCTAGAGATAATCACTGTCGACATTTCCATATTCACTTTTAAATTCTATTTATGTATTCATAGAGTTGTAGTTTTATTGAGGTGTAATTGACAAAATCATATGTATTTAAGATATACACCTTGATGATTCGACATGTGTATGCATTGTAAAATACTCCCCACAGTCCAGCTAAACGTGTTGATCACCTCACAGAGGTACCATTCCCCAACCCACCCCCTCTCTCTCTCTGGGACCTATTTTTTTTCATGACCTTTGTGACCTTACATCATACTTTGACTTCTTCAGAAAATCTGTCTTTAGCTTTTTCCTTTGTTCAGGATGCCCTACCTCATTCATCCCAGAAGCACAATGCTGTCTTGCCATAGATCACGTTCATGAGCACTCGAGCCTCCCCCTGCACTGTAGCTCCCAGCTGCCCGAGCCTGGGACACCGCAGGGCTCCTGCATCCCCGGGGCTGGCTCTCCCCAGCCGTCCAGGTGCCTCCCAGTCCCGTTGGTCTTGTCATCCCATCGCTCATGTGCAAAGTCCTTGGCACTCATGTCTAATTTTGCTTCCACATCTTAAGGTGAGAGCGCACCCCAAACACCTGCATCAATGACTCTGTTAGGCATTTCTGATCCTTCCTGCTCTTCCTCCTCCGTCTTCACCTGGACTCCCAGACTGACAGAGAGGAACGCGTGAAAGGCCAAGGGCACCTACATCAGGAAACTCGTGTTGACCTTAGATGGCACACAGAAGTGTTTACATAAATTTGAAAGGTTGAGTGTAGGAAAATATCAGTGGATCAATATAATATTGGTTTTCCTTTCTAATATGCCATAAAAACTCGAGAAAGGTCACTAGTTACATAGATATTGTAGCTTCTGGGAGCTAACCTGCTGGTTTTACTGAACAGAGCCCACGAGTAAATCAGAAACCCTGGGTGGTTTGTTTTATGACTCATTCTTAATTTCAAAAAATTCAGAGGTCACCCCATGTCAGCCTAGTGCTGACTGAAAAGTTAAGGGTTTAGTCAGAGCAGATGTGGTTTGGCTGCTCGGGTGAATCACGACATAGGAAGTCGTAAATAATGAACACACACATAAGGCCAGATTTTGTGGCTTTTTCTAACAACTCATTTCTAACTACTTCATAATTTTGTTGAAGCTGGCCCAGTTTAATTATGCTTGTAAAATGTACCCTTTTGAACGCTAGCGAGTTAGATACTGTGGCTTTATATCATGTAAGAAAAGTTGTCTACCTATTCAATCACACTGTCCCTCTGACCGCAGCACTGTTGGTCCTGTGCTCTCGCTCTGAGTTTCCATGAAATAAACATTTGGCAGCTACTGCATTTATTCATCCCCAACAATCCGGAAGCGTCATTCTTTTACGTAGAGCTTGCCAAGCTCAGCAAGTTCCAAAGGAAAGTGCCTCACGTGGCATTCGCTCGGGCTGCAGCAGGGCGCCCGCACGGCAGATGTCCCGTGCTCACGTGGGGAGTGACTGAACAACTGAAAATAAAGGGACACATTCATTAATTCTGGGGCAAGAAAGTACATTCTGGCAGGGACAGTCAGGTGTTTGTGTCTTTATCATCAAATAATTTCAGAACTTGCAACAGAATTACGAAACCCACTACGAGAAATTTCAAAGTTTAAAAAAAGTGAAAAATAAAATTAAGCAAAGGCTTCTGGAAATGTGTTCACCATCATCAACCAGCAGGGTACTGTTGATTAAAATCATAATGATATATCACTGTGCACCAAGAATACCTAAAATTAAGCATATCAACCGCACCAGGTGTTCACAGGGATGGGACTCTTACAAGATGGTGTTTGAAATGTGAAACGTTATGAACACTTTGGAAACAGTTTTCAATTTCTGATGAAGTGAAACATGTAATTAATATATGACCCTTCGATTCTACTTTTACACATTTACCGGAGATAAATGAAGACACATGTCTACATAATATCTCTCTTAATTAAAAGTACTCCCAAATTAGAAATAATTCAAACATTTGATCGAAAGCGACAGGTAAACAGATAATCAAAATAAGACATACCCATACAATGGAATGCTATTCAGCAAAAAAAGGGGGGAATGGCACATGTAACATGGAGGGATCATGAGTAAAAGAAGCCAAACTCAAAAGAGTTGATATAAACAATTTCATATTTATGCAATGTTAGAGCAGGAAAATCTAGTCTATAGTGACAGAAAGGAGTCGAGGGGTCATCTGGGGCCAGGAGTAGACAGGGAATTGGTCACAAAGGAGCAGGGGATCTTTGGAGGTGATGGCAGTGCGTTTACCTTGAGTGAGGTGGGGGGTGGTTACAGAGGTCTACGCATTTGTCAAAACTCATTAAAGTATATACTGAACATGAGTTCATTTCAGTTATGTGTAAAGTACACTTCAAAAAAGTTGAACACAATCAAAAATTGAAAAATTGGTGTGTTTTAATAATTACAGAAACGTATTTAATATTTTATTAATTGCCAGTAATGTTGTTAGCCCAAGGAATCAAAACTTGTTATACATTTTTTTAATTGCCAGTGATATTGTTCCTTCACACATATTGAATAATGATCATACATAAAGTAGAACAGAGGTTACAGGTTTGCAAAATGTTGCCCACATTCTACTGCATTGATGATGTAGCTAATGTTTTGGGTGATAGGAGCTGTAAGGCAAAAATTCCTTCAAGGTCAAAATTATCACTTGGTAGAAAGCTGTGCTTCCAAACTTCAACCCAGCAAGTTAGTTTGCATTAAGCTGGTTTTGTTATATTATCTCAGATATAAAGCTGAATGTTATTTCTTCATCACCTTAAAAAAAAAGTACAGAGTAGTTGTACACACATAGTTTGGATTTAAGACGTAAAGGCTGATTAAGTTAACAGATGAGCGGCATTACAGGAAAATAACTTTTGTTTTCTATGATTTTTCTGAACTTCTATCACAAAAATGTGTATTTGTCTTATATTCCCCCCTACGCAGCAAAGAGAAGGAAGGAGCTTGTACCCTTCGTGGCAGCATGAGTGGAACTGGAGAGCATTATGCTAAGTGAAATAAGCCAGGCGGTGAGGGACAAATACCATATGATCTCACCTTTAACTGGAACATAATCAACAAAAGAAAAAGCAAACAAAATAGAACCAGAGACATTGAAATTAAGAACAATCTAACAATAGCCAGAGGGGAGGCAGGAGGGACAGTGGGGAGAAAGGCTTTCAGGAACTACTATAAAGGACACACGGACAAAAACCAAGGGGGACAGCAGAAGCAAGGGAAGGGGGTGGGGAAAGGGATGGGGAGAAAATACAGACAACTGTAATTGAACAACAATAAAATAATTTTAAAAAATAACATAAAATAACATTTTTTCAAAGATGATTAATTTGAGACTATTTTGGAATAGGCTAAAAACAAGCCCTGATGACTGATTGGATTGCTAATGGCCTAAGTGTCACAGAAAGTGACTGAATCTCCAGGAAATTCATCTTTAATGGCATAATGATACCTTTTGAAGGTGCAATTACTACTATAAAACCAGAATCAGTGGCTTATTGCGGTTGTTTTCTCAAAAATATCATGAACCCAACACAATAATAAATTTAGAAAGCCAGATGCTCTTAGAATAAGCAAACAGTTGTTATGTTGTGATACAGGTCATGGTTGGAAAAGACATATTGAATTCCATTCCAAAGGCAATATTTTCTTTTCTTTCCAATATAATGGGAGAAACAAGGGACTTTTATATGATTTTTTAAAAATTGAAAGGCAGTTCTTCACAGAGAAAACATTTTGATCTTTCTTAAACTTTTAAATGAGTACTTTTAGAAGTGAAAATGAACTTGTACTTGCAAAAAGAAATAATTAGCACCATGTGGTAGAAATTTTTATGTGCTGCTTCTAATAGATTTCATGACTAGCATCAATTAATGCTAATTGGTAAATAATATAATAGAATCAAATAATGTATTATCAGAAGAAAGAGGAATAAATATTCTCTTATTTATTTTTCAAGGGTTCTGTCCAAAGATTGTTTTTAAAGAATTCTCTCCTTTTGAACAATATATAAGAAAGGAGGTTCTAAGAATTATCTGAGACCTACCTAAACACCAGCAGTATCAAGAATAATAACTTACTTGAAAGAACCCAGTGCAAATATCATTTTTATTCTGTTTATTTTTGAATAGCATGCCTACTTCATATGAACTGTAATGTTTGACTAGGCAAAGAAAAAGCCAATATTTGAAAAGGCATTATTCACAATGGAAATAAAACAGATATGGGGTAAAATTTTGATGGAGTAATGTGGTAAGGAGGGACATTCTTAGCTGCAGAAAGGATGGACAAGTGAGAGTACACCTTTGGATTTAAAGGCAAAGTTCCTGGTGATGATCACTATTCATGTTTCTAGATGCAGAGGCCAAGTATAGAGTTTTCAACCCCATAGGATAGCCATAAAGAACATTGTTTGGCTTACGTTAACATTTTTGCTTACATATCCTGGACTTTGGAAAGATTTAAGAAATGCTTAGATATTTTGTTTGTTAGTTTATTTTATTCATTAGATTCTTCTTATAGTTGAGATCATATGGTATTTTGTCTTTCACTACCTGGCTTGTTTCACTTAGCATAATACTCTCCAGTTCCATCCATGCTGTCACAAAGGGTAGGAGCTCCTTCTTTCTTTCTGCTGCATAGAATTCCATTGTGTAAATGTACCACAGTTCTTTGATCGACTCATTTACTGATGGGCCCTTAGACTGTTTCCTGCACTTGGCTATTGTAAATAGTGCCACTATGAACATAAGGGTGTATAAGTTCTTTTGAACTGGTGATTCAGAATTCTTAGGATATATTCCCAGCAGCATAATCACTGGGTCAAAAGGCAGTTCCATTTTTAGTTTTTTAAAAAGATTCCATACATTTTCCACAGTGGCTGCACCAGTCTGCATTCCCACCAACAGTGCACTAGGGTTCCCTTTTCTCCACATCCTTGCCAGCACTTGTTTGTTGATTTATTAATGATGGCCATTCAATTGGTGTGAGGTGGTACCTCATTGTGGTTTTAATTTATATCTTTCTGGTGGCTAGTGATGCTGAGCATCTTTTCATATGTCTCTGGGCTCTCCGTGTGTCCTCCTTGGAGAAGTGTCTGTTCAGATCCTTTGTCCATTTTTTAATTGGATTGTTTGTCTTCCTGGAGTGGAGTCATGTGAGTTCTTTATATATTTTGGAACTCAAATCTTTGTCTCAGGTATCACTGACAAATATGTTCTCCCATACCGTTGGTTCCCTTTTCATTTTGCTGATGTTTTCTTTAGCTGAGCAGAAGCTTTTTAGTTTGATGTAGTCCCATTTGTTTACTTTCCCCTTTATTTCCCTTGCCCTAGAGGATGTATCAGTGAAAATATTGCTATGTGGGATATCAGAAATTTTCCTGCCTATGTTGTCCTCCAGGATTTTTATGGTGTCACAACTTATATTTAACTCTTTTATCCATTTTGAGTTTATTCTGGTGTAGGGTGTAAGTTGGTAGTCTAGTTTTATTTTTTTTTTCGTGTGCCCATCCAGTTCTCCCAACACCATTTATTAAAGGGGCCATTTTTATTCTATTTTATGCTCCTGCCCCCTTTGTCAAATATTAATTGACCATAGAGACTTGAGCTTATTTCTGGGTTCTCTATTCTGTTCCAATGATCTATGTATCTGTTCTTATGCCAGTACCAGACTCTTTTGATTATAGTGGTCTTGTAGTATAGTTTAATATTGGGTATTGTGATCCCTCCTACTTTGTTCTCCATTCTCAAAATTTCTGAAGCTATTCAGGGTCTTTTTTGGTTCCATATAAATTCTTGAAATATTTGTTCTAGATCTGTGAAATAGGTATTTTAGTAGGAATTTCATTGAATTTATAGATTGCTTTGGGTAAGATGGACATTTTAATGATGTTAAGTCTTCTAAGCCATGAACACAGTATATGCTTCCATTTATTTGTATCTTCCTTAATTTCTTTTTTCAGTGTTCTATAGTATTCCAAGTACAGGTCTTTTACCTCCTTGGTTAAATTTATTCCTGGGTACTTTATTTTTCTTGTTGCTATAGTAAATGGGATTATTTCCTGTTTCTCTTTCTGCTATTTCATTGTTGGTGTACAAAAATGCCACTGATTTCTGAATATTGACTTTGTATCCTGCTATTTTGCCACATTCATTTATTAGGTTGAGTTTTTTGGTGGAGACTATAGGGTTTTGTATGTATACTATCATGTCATCTGCAAATAATGACAGTTTTAGTTCCTCCTTTCCAATTTGGATGCCTTTTATTTCTCTTTCTTGTTTGATTGCTATGGATAGAACTTCCAGTACTATGTTGAATAAGAGTGGTGAAAACAGGCACCCTTATCTTATTCCTGATCTTAAGGGGAAAGCTTTTAGTTTTTGCCTGTTGAATATAATTTTAGCTGTTTCCTCTATCCAGAACACACAACCCTCCATGTGTTGTCTTTGTGGTGAACTTCCTCAAGCCATGAGTCAATGTTAGCTGTTTTGTGAAGTTTTCTCTGCCCTGTCCAAGGGGAAGTAAACATTTGTCCCTTTATATTCTTTCACATACCATGTATATAACTAGATTTGCCTGTATGTATAAATAAGCAGCAAATAACTCAAACTCCAGGACTGTGGTGACAGACCTGTTCACTTTTAATTCCTTCAGAACCTAACCCATTTCCTGGCTTAAGTTAAGTTCTTAATAAAAGTTTGAATGAATGAATGGATAATGAAAGGCAGTAAGTCAGGAAGGAAGACAGAAAGGAAGGAAATGGGTTGCACCCTAAGCAGCCCACTTATTCACATGGAAAGAACTCATTTAAGAAAAGAGAGAGGAAGGAGGAGAGGGACAAAGAGAAAATTGGACTGTGTCATGAAATTCTGAAGGAATGGGAGACAGAGGTAGAATACTCATCTTTCTTTCTCTCTGAGGGTTATGACTTTGGAAAACCAAGCAGAATATTAGGGGAATAACAGTTGGGCCCCCACATGGAATGAAGTTACCAGAGTGTTGGGCTCCTGTAACACAACCCAGAGCCCCTGGGGAAGACAAAGAGAAGTGACTTCAGTGGGACACGTGCCTCACTGGTGACCATGGCTTTGTATTGACATGTGAGGAGCTGGGGAAAACGGAATGGATTAGAGCTTCGAACCACAATATTATGAAAAATACAGCAGCCACATGGAAAGAAAAACAATATTGGAAGTAACACTCTATTGTTTCAAGAAGTAGCTGGAAAAATGATTTAGAAATAGATCTTGGGACTCAGTTGTAGATATAAACGTATAGAGAGCATGAGAAATAAAGATATTTTAAAACCCATATATGGTTGCAGGAAAACTTTTGAAGCAATGGTAACAGAAATAAAAGAGGCAATTACAATCTTTGTAATGTATTAAATCATTATCCTTTATAAATTATTTTTAAAGATTTTAATGTATATGAGCTGTGTAAAACACTTGAAAGATGGAAAAAACTATATTTCAAGGTTGCCTTTTAAATAGATGCATATATACACACACAGCAGGTATGCCCACTGACACATACTGTAACATTCTATTATCCCACTTAAGATGTGATGTTTTTTTGTCCTGCTCTCTTATTTAACATTATGGCAATCACTTCTTTGTGCCCATAAATATTCATTGGAAAGATATGTTTTGATATAAATAAAATATTTTGTCATATAAATAGATGACAACATGTGAAATATTCCTGTGTTTGGGGGTAGTTAGAATTTTTGTCACTTTCATTTTTAGAAATAAATTGCTTATATCCATATGAATGAATCTTTGAATTATTCCCTTAGAATATATTCAGAGAAGTGGGATTACTGGGGGAAAGGTGGTGGGAAATGTTTAACATTTTAATGTTTTCTGATTATAAGAGTAGCATATGTGTATTCATAGAGAATTTGGAAAATATAAAAAGTTGCAAAGCAAAAATATAAACTTTCAGTCCTGCTATTTGCCACCTCCAATGCATATTTGAATCCTGTGAACTATTTTTCGTTTCTCTGAGGTCCCCGTTGCTCTTCTTCATCCCCACACTCCCTCCCTCCACTTTGTCCTGCTCTCTCGCTCTCTGACTTTCTGCTGCCCTTTCATGTGGTCTTGCCCTACTGCCCGCTGATCCCTGCACTGTTTTAGAAGTACTCCTTTAGGTCAGTGTTCTCCTTCTTCTGTTCTGCAGCCCGTTTTCCTTTGGGCGGAGAGGCATGAGGACAGAGAAGCTCAGAGCACGTCCCGGAACACACAGTCCAGTTTGAATCCCAGCTCTACCATTTCTGATCACCGCCATCTTGGCCACGTTCATTGAACTCTCTCTGGGATGTGGTTTCCTCAACCACAAATGAGAGATAATAATTGTAACTAATTTCTAGGGTGGGTGAGAAGATTAAGTGTGCTAAGGCCTGTAAATCATTCAGTCAACACTCAAGAAATGGTGACCTAATGTTTTGGCTGTGTATTGGCTTTGCTCTATTTTTTTCTTAACAAAGAGGAAATCTTTAAGGATTTATTGACCGCCAGCATGTGTGTGTGAGACACTATATATAACCACCCTTTCGGGTGTGAGTCAGATCCTTATTGAGGTGAAGTTGCTGGGCCTAGTTTTCAGCTCAGTTCCCAGCCACCTCCCACGGCTCTGCTGCAGCACGAGGAGCTCACCTGCTGCCCTCGAGGCGTGGCCGGGTCACAGGGTGATCGCAGGTGGGCTCTGAAGTCCACAGTCTACAGTATACCCTCTGCCGGCATGGCCTCTGCCAATTTCCTGCCTGGCGGTTTTGATAAACAAGGGCTCCAAAGAAACTAAAACTGTCATTATAGAATTAAAATATGCATTTAAGATGATAAAGAGCAGGGCTGGCCCTGTTTATATGTTTACTTTGTAGCGGTCTATATTTTTCAAAAATTTTTTTATTTTCTGTCTCAGAAAAGATTTAGAAAGATAGGTAATACAAGCAGCAAACAGAAAATGGAATTTCAAAAAATACCATCAAGAATATCAAGTAATCCTGCCTAATATAATGGATGTGTTTGGTACTCCAGAAGAAATACTATAAAATTTAATGAGAGACTTAGCTCTAAATGAATGGAGAGATGTAATATGCTCATGGATTGGAAGACTGAGTATTTTAATGATGTTACTCCTGACAAGTTGATCTATAGAGTTAATGAAACAGCAGTCTGAATTCCAACAGGCTTTTTTTTTTTTTTTGGTAAAAAATAGATAAGCTAATTCAAAAGTGTATATGGAAAAGCAAAAGGCCAAGAGCAGCCAAAACGTTCTGAAAGAAGAAAGTAAAGGACTTTCCCTATCATCTATAAAGAAAAAGTCATATGGAGAGTGTAATTTTGGGAGAAGAATAAAGTAATAAGTCAATGGAAAAGAACAGAGAACCCCAAAACCAACGTGTGCATTTATGGGTGCAGTATTTATGGCGAGGCAGTGAGAAAGAGAGTGGGTAAGTAGAAAATACTGTATTTTTTCATGAATGAGGCTGGGATCCTTAGGTATACATATTAAAAAATGAAATCATGCTTCCACAGCACATCATATATAAAAGGCAATTTAGTTGATCGCAGAACTAAATGTAAAAGATGAGACTATAAAGTTCTCAGAAGATAACATAGGAAAATATCTTCATAACCTCTAATAGAACATATTTCTAGACACAAAAGAAGCACAAGTCATAATGAAAAACTTTAAGGAATTCTGTGCATGAAAAGATGCCATAACTAGAGCAGAAAAAAGTCACAGAAGTAAAAGGTAATGAGCAACATGTAGCTGACAAAGACCTCTCGTCCAGTAGGAGCTGAATGAGCACCTTTTGGCTGATTCAGAGATGACATTCTAAGGTAGGGAGGCCATAGTCAAAAGGACAGAGTCCCTCTCTATTTTTTAGGCCACTGAGTTTGCTTTGTTTCTAATTGGCATCCACACTGAGGACACATGGGCACAGTACTACTAGAAATTCCATTTACATTCTGACATTTTATATCTACAAGGCAGAGCAAAAGTAGGCTTACCACTGTGAGTGCCTGAAAACACAGAGTTTATTCTTATATTATTTATGAATTATTATTTCCCATAAGAACAACTGTAAACCTACTTTTTCCCCTGCCTGTGTATATACGGTATCATTTCTCCTTTCCAGTGTTGTCATTAGTTTTCACTTTCGTTTGTGTCTTCATCTGTATTTTAGGGAGAATTTGAAGTTGGCTTGCCTAAACTGCAGGCCAGATGCTATCTTCACCCATTTTTAACGAGCCTAAGATCTTTTATAATCTTCACTGTAGGATTCCTTAATACTGGCGTATATTTATGATTTAGATACACAGGGTCTGGCAGAAGTAAGGCTTGCTTGAGTGTGGTTGGTAGGGTATGGGAATGCCTCTCATGAGATGGACAGCAATGGGAATATTTCACCTAAAATGTCATTTGGCATGCTTGAGTGTGATAATGTTACATCACAGAATTACATGCTTATGGTTTACTAATAAAAGATTTCGTAATTAAAAAGGGGTATTATTTGTGCCAGACGCCTGTATTTTATGATCTTTCTTTCAGTATTTTCTTAGATTATATCAAGAGTTTTTCATGTTGAAATATACTCCTATATAACATTCTCACTGGGTAATTACAGTTTGTTCAGGCTGTAATCTAATTAATCTGTATTGCTCCCATCAGGGGGAATTTTAGGTTACTTTCACTTTTTCATAGTTATAAAAAATTCAGTGAGAGACTTCTGAGCTGGAATTTACAAACCATAACATTACATTTTTAGATAAATTCTCAGGAGTGAGAGAAACTAGGTCAATGTGTGCACATCGTTTTATGGTTTTAACATGTATTGCAGCACTCTTATTGTTGCTAGGAATGTTTGAGAGTACCAATGACCTTGAAATCTTAGTTAGGAGAGAAATATGACCTCATGATTAGGACTGGGGTTTAATGCTATAGGACTCTAACCTAGATGTCCCTAAAGACATGCCTTTTTCTAAAAACAGAACAAAGTGTTCCTTTTGTCTTCTCTTTCTCGATTTATAGAGTCAGACAGCATCAGGTATGTGAACTGACTCCTGCCCTAGTCTAGTTCCTCATAGCCGATTCAGCTGGTGAACCTGTCAGCTTCGCTTCAAGGCCTCTCCGACACCGTCTAACCTCTCCCAGCCTCATTTACTCTGCGTAGCTGTATCGGCCTCCTATTCCCTGGACAACCAACTCTGCTCCTACTTCAGGCCCTTGTACACTCGCTATTCCTTCTGCTCACAACAATTTCCTCTCAGATATCCACATGGCTGTTCTTGCTTCCTCTGCCACCTAAAGTTTCACCTGTCCCAGTCCAATATTTACAGTATTTTTTCAGACCATAAGACGCACCTAGGTTTTAGAGGAGAAAAATAGGGGGGGAAATTAAAGCAAAAAGTGTGGTAAAATATTTAATAACATAAACATCATAATATATCACCAATGTAAATATAAACAGAACTCGACAGCAGCATTAACGACCATTATTCCTCCCAAATCGGGGGGGGGGGGGGTTGCATCTTATAGTCCGAAAAAATAACTCCCTTTCCTGCTTTACTCTGGTACCTTAACTTTTAATAATATCTAGAATATTCCATATTTTATTATTATTCACTGTCTGCCTCCCCAGGAGAGTGAAAACTCCAGATGGAAGTGAGTTTTTGTCATTTTTCTGTTTATTAATAATTTCCTAAACTTAGAACAGTGTCTAATTGATAGCAGGAAGTCAATTACAAACCTAATTATGGACAAATAAGAAAGTCCATGGAAAAGAATAATAATTTGCTTTTTGGTTCAATATATTATATAAAATGGGACAGACATGACTCAACATGGTTTAAGTTTTCAAAAAACAAAGCCTGTGAGGATTAAAACAATAGAATTTTATGATGGAAATTGTCATAAAGTGAATGTTTGTATTCCTCCAAATTCACACGTTGAAGCCCCAGTCCCCGGCGTGATTGATTGAGATGATAAGGCCTTTGTAAAGGTAATTTACAATGGAAATTTACAATTTCAAGATTGAATGGGGTCAGAAGGGTGGGCCCTGATCACGTTGATTAGTGTCCTTTTCCTTTCTCTCCACCTCTGGAGGGAAGACGCGGCAACGGCAGTCTGCCAGCCAGGAAAAACGCCCCCCCAGGAACCAGATCGCCTGGCACCTTGATCCCGAACTTCCCAGCCTCCCGACCGTGAGAAATCAATGTTCAAGCCATCAGTTTGTAGGGTTTTGTTGTGGCAGCCCAAGTAGCCTCAGATAGAAACAAACCTTCAGAATCATTGAAGCTCATTTCCTTTCTTGACAGCTAACTGAAGCCAAAGAAGTGAAATGAGTTTCCGAAGGTTACAACGGCAGTGTGTAACAATTAACTCCTGCCTCGGCTGCAGCTCAGTGCTTGCTCCACGTCCTGCGCTGGCTCTTACGCCGCTCTGTGTGACGGACGCGTGGTCGGTGCAAGGCGGGCTCCTCAAACCTCATTCCCACGGAACCCTGTTCTTCCAAAAGCTGTACCAGGAGTTTTACCTTTACAAGCTAATGATGGTGACCTTTTCACAGTCGCTTACAGGGGCGAGCAGGTATTTGGTTTATTTTTTCCCACAATTTGATTCTGTCGGTAAATTATTCTTACCGCAGTGAAAAAAGATAAGGAAGGGGAAACAAATACTAGCGAGCCACACTGCACCATAGCTCTCTAAAAGTAATTCCGTCCCTGGGAGATGTGGAGGGCTACGTACGTTTACTGCGGGCATCCTTTCTGCCAGTACAATTGATCCGGGTTGAAAAGATGGAATGAATGCTACTCAGAATTTCACTATATTCCAAAAAGAGCCCCGTGAATTCTCGGAGCCCCGGTTCCTGGACAGGTTTGGAAGGCATTGATATCACAGCAGGACACGGCAGCTCAAAAAGCTTTTAGGAGCCTAGGAGGGATCAAGAGAAAAGAAGCATTTGAATCAAAGGGATCTCGGTCCTCTGAACACGGCTTCATCACAGCACATTCGTGGCATTATGTCCGTGACCGGTGCCTGGGTCCCCTAGTTAAGGCGTCATCGACTAGCGTCCAGAGGTGACGTTAGATGAATGGTTACTTTGGGAAGTGAAAACCTAGGGGAGCATGAATGTGTTTTCAGAGCTCTGAAGCGCTGAAATAAAGGCAAGGGAGTAGATTTATTTGGTCTCACTCCACGTGCAAAGCCAAGCTCTGTGTGCAGACATGGTGGGGAAGCAGGCCTTTGACTCGGAAAAGGAACAATTAGAGTAGTTATTCCTGGAAGATGTTTCCTAGTAAACGTATTCAAATGTATTGAAAAGTACTGAAAATGTCGCAGTCATCACCCCAGAATATGCAGAAGGAATTCTGTCTGGGAAGTGATTTTAAGACAGATGACCCCCAAAGGTCCTTCCAACATGAAAGTTCTGCCATTCTGTTCATGCAGAACCGTGGATCACTCTGTGTTAATAATGAGGATGGTACACTGACCTGCAGACAGCTGGCTTCTTTCTTGTCATGGGAAGAGGAAAGGAGCAGAAAGCAGAAAGGTCTTGAGTGAACAAAATGAATAGGAAGCAAAAAAAAGAAAGGAGACTTCAAACATTTCGCGGTTTGCTAAGGCCCACACCGCTTCTCAACGAGGAACTCCGTGCTGAGATCAAGTGTGTTCCTGGGAGCCGTGTGGGAGGTTGACACCCTCTTCCAGAGTCAGCTACAGTCTTTGAGACCCTCAGCTTCACTCGACTGCTGAGATGTTCAAGGACGCTATGAATTGGGAGAGAAAAACGCTGGATGGCATTGCATTATTGATTATTGAAATACACATTGCTACCTTCAAGTGACATAGGATACTAAAAGCTTGAAAAATGTCTGATAAGGTAGAATAGACTTATCCTTAATTACTGCTTTTATCTTTTAATAAGACCACTTACACAGTGGGGTTTTCACTTTTTTTTCTTGTTTCCCTCTTTTAAAATCAAGATTCTTTCGTATTTCTTTAATGAATCTTCTTCATGATATTTTGTGTCTAACTGTTGAGTTTTCTTTCTTTTAGGGATGCTTGTATTCTTTTCTCTTTAGAAAAATACTTTATTCTCTTTTTCTGTTTGAAAAGTCATTCCTTGATAAAATACATGTCCTTAAAAAAAAAAAAGACAGACATTCTGACTTTTATATTTGATTCCTTCACATTTTAAAGTTGTGTTAAGAGTAATTCTAAGCCCTGGCTGGCATAGTTCAGTGGATTGAGTGCGGGCTGCGGACCAAAGCATCGCAGGTTCGATTCCCAGTCAGGGCACATGCCTCGGATGCAAGCCACAGTCCCCAGCAACCGCACATTGATGTTTCTCTCTCTCTTTCTTTCTCCCTCCCTTCCCTCTCTAAAAATAAATTTTAAAAAATTAATTAAAAAAGAGTAATTCTATATTGTTAAGTATTACTTTATAATGACTATGCATGAGTTGGTGTATGTTAGAATATAACACATCAGACCCAAATACAAATTTGCTTTCTGTACTTTTGGGAATTTGTGGAGGAAGCAAAGGAAAAAACATACCTTTTTAGATATAAAAATCATCGTATTTAGAACACATAAACCTTCCTCCATCTATTTAAGGACAGTGTAAATTTTCAAAAATTGGAATGGGAATGTCTAACGTAGAGAGAAAATAGGGTCACCTTTCCCTTCATCTGGAAGTGAAAGATGCTCGTGTCGAGAGTAATTTAGGATGGCAGATGTTGAAAGGTCTGCCATTTGAAACTCCCGAAGAGGCCCCCTCACTCCTCATCAATGGCATCCACAAGAAATGGCCCCGAACACAGTGACCCCAGGGCCTCACTTCCCACCAACTCTGCCTCCAGGACCACCCTCCTCACGTCCCCTGCCTGGGCACAGCCCCTGCCCTCCACCCCTCCAGCTAACGTCAGTGAATCCCATCAGTTTTTCAAGGTCTTTGGAACTGACGGGAAGCAAACTGATCACCTACTCCACACCAAGGCATTAATCATTCATAGCGGCCTAATGTCTTCCCTCGCCGTTTAATATTTGCCTCGTAAGGGCTCTTATGACTTAAAGTGAAGTGGCGGTGGGATGAAGACATATTGCATATGCATGTGAATATGTGCATATAACCAGTCTTTTTCTCACAGCAATAATGCACATTGACATTTTATTTACCTCCTACTGTTTCCCGTTAGCACATCCCTTTGTGTTCAGAGTTTTAAATAATACATTTTCATCCTGATGTATCTTTCAAATTTCTGTGGATCTGATCCCGTCTCTAATATAGAGCTTGTTTATACAGACGCGTTTATCTTTTTCTGCCTACCTGCACCCTCTGGTTTATTCTTCCTTTGTTCCAATTTACTCTTTCCGAGACCTTCTGCCATTTGACGAGATTAGATATTTTAAAGAAATTTGAAGATAATAGGAACTGCAGAAATACTCCCACCTGCGTCATGCTTCATCTTAAAGTCCTCATTCTATCCCCAAACTCACCTACATATTTAGTTTTCAGGATTATGTTCTCACCTTTTGATCACCATGCCACTGAAAATGTTTGTTTATTCCTTTATCCAGTGCTTTCTCAACACAGACAGGTGGCAGTATGCTGTTTATGCTGGTTTTCTGCTGTTAGCCACAATTCGAAAGAGAAGGTAGATTTGCTGAAGAAATAAATGTTTATACACAATTTACTTTATTGTCCTCGTGCTATATATTCTTCATGTACCTGAGACACTCAGAGAATGTTACCAAACCAGAAGACATTCACAAGAATAGCTTTAAAAAGACCAGCAGGAGAATTACCACAATTATTCCTTTCCCGTTACAAAATCAGCAGGCAACCATTTTTGTCCTTGTAAATAACGCAACCATTTCAAAGAGGCTACAGCCTCCAAATACTAGCGCATTAAAAGTTCAGTGAAAAAAGTAAGCTTATAGCTGCTGTCATTTTCCAGGGTTGTCTTGTGTCCCGTTGGAGCTGGTTCTGTTGGTGCCACTAGGCACACCCTCCTGGGTCCGTTCTTGGAGCATCTATGGGCACAGAAGTGTTGAAGGAAGGAGCGGAGACTGAAAACAAATAGGAGTGAATATAGGACTTTGATGAAAATTACTAAATACTGTGTGAGCATCACATGTGAATTAGAGCACTGGTAACTTTCTTCTTGGCCGTAGGTTTATAAATGTGGGCATATAAATAAAGGAGAAACCGAGAGTACGAGAAAAGTGTTTCTCTCCGTGAGTAGAAGGGTGAAGACAAGCAGTAATCCCTTACATGTTGGTGGTTTGTGGTTTATACTATGATTAGTGTAACTTTATTATTTCAAGTCTAGTCTTTGATAGCGGTCCCCAAGTGCAGAAAGACAGGTCCTCAGATAACTGATAATGACTGAATGAAGCCGTGTCTTCTGACTCCAAGGCCCCTGTCTGACTTTCTGCCACACTCCTTGAAAATGCGGACTCAGAAGGTGGTGTGTTTAACAGAGAGTAAGGAATGTGTTCCCAGAATGGGGGATGTTTTAGCGGAGTAAAAGATTTTGAAAAGTCCATGAGACTGTTTTAAAACTTGCTATCTCCTTGCAACAGAGCTAACGTGCCCCCCAAAATGCACTTTTCTCCAACTGGTTTTCCTACACGGGAATTTTTAAGATGAATAGAAATGCATGGCACTTTGCTTTTGAGAAATTTTAGGAGTCCTTAAAACATAATTTGTTCCCCTTGCATATCTCCCCCTACTGCTGTGTGAGACTACACAGAGTGAGCTTCGGTGTAGTTATTTTTCCTATTTCCTCAGGTGACAAAGTCACTTTCTGCATACCTTGTATAATTCCCACAGACGGTTTTCAAGAGGTCTGTTGGCATGTGCAATTATTTATCATCAAATATTTGTAAATGAAAGTGCTAGGAGATGTGACAGAGTATAGACAGCTAATCTCGAGGCCCCTCTGAATGATGGACACTGAGGCTACACGGACATTTCCGAAGGAGCCAAACGCCAGCCTGCAAAATTGCCTTTCCTTGCTGGATATGGGTCCTCACTGTTCAAAAACAAACGTGGAAATCATTGGCAAGGCATCTCAGTAGAATTGCAACAGCTGCCTCACTATATACAATTAACATATGCCTAATTTTTAAAAAAGCTACAGAAACTACTTAAAGATTAACATGTTTAGAAAAAAATGTTTTAATACTAGAAGAATATTTCTGAAGTCAGTGTTTAAACCTGTGCCAATCCACATGTAACCACTGAAAATCCAAATGCAATTTACTTTGGAAATGAAGTTTCTTATCTGCTGCTACTTAAGAGTAATTGCTGGTTTTAGTTTGAATTATTGCATGCCATCCAGGACCAGAAATGAATGAATATATGAATGAATGAGTGAGTGAATGAGTGTATGAATGAATGAGCGAGTGAATGAATGAATGAATATACTTTCATTGCCACTGTCCGTAGTGAATGGTTCGGTCTGTTTGCCCCAGCTGTCTTCGAGACCCCTGGCCCAGCGCACTACGGATGCCAGTTGGATGCTTCGCTGTGCACTTCTTCTGGCAAACAAACAGGATGACTATGTCTAATCCGCCAGCTAAAAGCATAAGAGATGGGACCCACTACACAATAGGGCTCTGGGGCATGTATCCCAGGCTTTGGGTCTTTATCTTTTGCTTTTGAGTGTGAAGAGGGAATACTATTTAACGAGCATCTTTAATTTTCTAGATTCTGTAAAGGAAGATATTTTTCTTTTGCTTTAAAATGAAGAAACAGAGACCCAGAGAAGTCACTCAGTCTCACTTTCTGGGGGCAAACTCTGTCCCCATTGCTCCTTTAATGGTTGTAAGACACGTAGTACAGCAAGGACCCCTCAGCCTCAGTGAGTAAGCTGCTGGCTCAGCTGTTTCTTTCACCAAGATATCAAGGTGAAAGGAATGAAAAATACATATTTTTATATTTCCGTATGATAGTGCTACTATTTTCTTTCTTTGGATAATTTTTAATGCCAGAGGAGGCTTTGGGGCTATCTTCATAACAGCTGGAAATGACTTTCCTTAATGGAATCGGATTATTATTAGTGGACTGCTGTCAAAAGAAAACTGGACACCACCCAGAAGATCTGTCACTTTGCTTGTGATAAAACGCACAAGTCACTTAACTTCTCTGGGGCTCAGCTGGTTCATCTGAAGAGGAAGAGAGTGGACTTGCAGCTCCTCCAGAGGCAGCAGACAGGGCCCAGGCCCAGCAGCGCTGGACCTGGGGACAGAAAGTGCTGGGGAGGGTGACTCTTCGGTGACAATGAAGTTGTTTGTCTCTGCACTGCCCAGTGGAGGCAGTGTCCCGAAGACAGCCCTTCTGGCATCTCCGGTCCCACGCCTAATGAATGGCTTTGAAGAAGCAGAAGAGCTACCAGAAAAATGGGTCCTTCTGTATATTGCCCAGAATCAGGCCAGATTTGAGATTAAATCACAAGGGGAAGAGGACCCTTAGAATCATCACCGTCAACACGGGCTTGTATGTTCTGCATAGAATCTGCCCCCCAACTTTGGGTGACTGTGAATTCCAGTCTCGAACTGGGGCCAGGATGTTGATCTTGCACCAGTGTGTGTCCACTGGAAGGCGTGTAGACACCCACTTTACCAGGAGAGTGAATTTGAAATGAAAATACATTTTAATAGAAAATTAGAAAATAAATAAAATGAAGAGTTTGGGATTCAGGGAGCTCTCATGTCTTTTCTCGGTTTGCCAGATCAAGAATATGCAAATGCAAAGCAAGAGGCTCTAGCCCAATGTTTGGAAAGTATCCCCTGCAGGCAAAGCATCCTGTTCAAATTTGGTCTATTTACATCCCTTCTTCCCTGAGTCCTACCCGTTGCCCCACCCACCCAGCCACTTCAGTCTCTCTCTATCCTCTGCCCTCCCAGGCGCCTACGACCTGGGTGTACGGTAACTGTGTTTGTGCTAACCATGTCTGGTTTTCACCTGAACAATTCTTAGGGTGTATCCAAGAAAATAATATATAGTGTTATAAATTAATACTGAAATCTAAACTAGATTCATATTGTTTTAAAGATTTTATGTATTTATTTTTAGAGAGAGGGGAAGAGAAGGAGAAAGAGAGGGAGAGAAACATAAATGTGTGGTTGCCTCTACCCGTCCCCCAAACCCTGCCTCTGCCCGGGGCCTGGCCCACAACCCAGGCATGTACCCTGACTGGGAATTGAACCGGCAACCCTTTGTTTACAGGCCAGCATTCAATCCACTGAGCCACACCAGCCAGGGCTATATTATATTTTTAAGGCAAGCTGGGATGGTGGGATCGTGTCATTTGAAGCAACACCTTTATCTGAATATTCAGGTTGTATGCAGTGCCAGCTGCCTTCGCTGCCACCTAATGTTTTCCAAATAAATACACGAAGCAAGCAGTTGTCAAAGAACTCAGTTTGCAGGCAGACAGTCCTTCGGTTTTAATTGACAAGAATTGCATAATGTGTGTTAGTACTGAATTCTAAACTACGCCCGTTTCATGTGTGCTTTTAGGCAAGTTAGGGCTTGTAGAATCATGCAGTTAGTAAGTTCACGGCACTGCGTCTTCACTCCTTTTTCTTCACCATAACAGGTTTTGCAGAAAGTTTGGTTGCTGCTATTGTTTTTGTATGATTTGATTTGTTTATGAATTTGCAGGGATATTTAAAGTTTTGATTTAAAAATAATTTTTCAGAGAAATTTAAAAGATTGGCCATGACCTGAACCTCTGAGTGGCCTGGTTCCCTCCAAATGAAATACATACGGAGGTCAAAATCTTTTCTGGGACTCACATTGGTGCGCTGAGTTGCTTGAATGGCAGAGGTCCACTCTCACAGATCTGGAGGCTGGAGCCCCAAATCCAGGTGTTGGCAGAGTTAGTTTCTCCTGAGGTTGTGAGGCAGTCTCCTCACACCTCTCACCCAGCTTCTGGTGGTGCCCCGGCAATCCTGGGCTTGGAGACACGTCACCCTGACATCTGCCTTCACGGTCACATGGCATTCTCCCCACATGAATGTTTGCTTCTATGTTCAGATTCCCTCATTTTGTACAGACACCAGTCACTGGATTAGAGCCCAAACCAATTTCTTAACTTATTACATCCACCACGAACCTGTTTCCAAATGAGGTCACCTTTTCAGGTGTCAGGGGTTAGGATTCCAATGTATGAATTTGGGGGAAACTCAGTTCAACCTATCACAGTGATCACTTACCACAATAAAACCAAACAAAAAGAAAAAGTTAAAGGTCTAAAGGAATATCGTAGCCATAAATCTCTATAAACCATGGTCTGAAGTTATGACCTCTGAGGACTTTAGGGGGAGACAACAACCTCTGATTTTTCTCATAATTTGGTATTACTATTGTGTCAGGTAATCTGGTATTACTATTGTGTGATTCAAACCCCTCTATCTTCTCCAAGAAGCTTGTCTTTTTCCCAACCATGTACGTCTTTCCTGTACTCCTTGGTGTAGCAGGTGTGTGTCGAACACCTGCAGTGCTGGGCATTGTTCCAGGCGCTGCCCGTGTTGTCAGGAGCTGAAAAGGACTCTGGTACTGGGGAGCTTATAGTCTGGGAGACTGAGAGGTAGTCATCACAGAATCATATTATCCAATGTAAACCTCCATCTGGATAGGGCTATAGAATAAAGTAGGGCAGGTACTGTGAGGTTTACAAGGTGCATTTAAGCCCATGGGGTTGCTTTGCGGGGGCCCATTAACGAAGCCCACCCTGGAGAGCTGACACTCCAGTTGGGATCAGGAGGCTGCTTAGGTGTTAACTCGGTGGAGAGGAAAGGGGGCCTTCCAGGCAGAAGGCACAGCAGGTCTAGCAGCCCAGAGGCAGAAAGGAATGTGTGTGTTCAAGAACCCCCACCATAAAAACAAAAAGAAAATGTGTGGCCAGAATGCTGAGACCTAGAGTGAGCCGAGTGGGCAGTGAGCGGAGAAAGGGTCTTTATCTTCAGAGGGTGGGAAGTCATGGAAGTGTTTCCAGGGGACATGCGACACAGTCAGATCTATTCTTCAGAAAGATGACACCAGCAGCAGTGTTGAGACCCAGGCCAGGCCGGAGAGACTGGCAGATGGTTGCCGTGGTCCGGCTGAGAGACAGCTGTGGCACGTGCTCTGGTGGCAGTGGTGTGCACTGATAGGACCCCTCACCTTCAGCAGGTGTGCAGTGGGTCAGACGGACAGATTCTCTGACTGAGTGGGTGTGGGGAATACGGAGCAGTGAACCATCAGCAACGAGTTCCTTGTTTACAAAAACAGAGTAAGAACGCTGAAGGAGGACCAGCTTCGTGAGGGAACACCACGATTTGGGGGTTTGGAAATGTTGAGTTCCGTGTGGCTTTCAGACACCGCGATGCAGATAGCAAGCAGGCAATTGTACGCTTCCATCTGGGGCTCAGAAGCAGGTCTTGGCTCGGTGTCCAGGTTCTGAGGTCACGTGTGTACGGTTGACGGAACTCTGGATGTTGGTGAGCTGTTCTAGGGAGAGGAAATTGAGTGACCAGAGTCCCTAAAGTCATCTTTGAGACACTGCTCCACTTAATTCCTGGACGAGAGATGGTGTTTCAACAGGCAGAGTAGCCAAAGCGAACTCAAGCCCCTGGAGCGAGGGAAGCCGGGCGGCAACGCTGGGTCAGGAGGGAAGGAGCCCAGTGCTGCTGAGAGTCCCAGGCGATGAGGAACAGCAGTAAACTCAGACAGGGGGTAACACGGTACCCCCCAACTCAGGAACCAGGAGGCGGTGACAGAGCGGAAGGTGCTTGCAATGACAACGAGCTGTGGTAAGGATGGAAAAATGTCAGTCGGGTTAACCAACTCAAGTGCACAGGACACAGTGGTCGAAAACAAGGAGAGAAATCCGTAGAAGCCACATTCTTAGGTGAGCAGTCTGCATTCTCAGGAAGGATGGGTACAAACCAGACCCAGAGACTTGAATCTGTGAGGAGGAGGGGTCCAGGTCAGGGTGACAGCAAGTAGACAGCAGGGAGGGTGATATGCTAGATGGCACCGAGCGTCCTACGAGGGGGCCAGGAGGAAGGACGTGGCAGTGGAAAGTCAGGCCTCAGTCCCACCAACACGCCCAGGTCACCAGCACTGGAGACAGAAACAGCCGGCCTGTGAGGAGGCTGCGGGGGCGTCAGGGGCTGGGGTGGGCTGCTTCCCAGGGAGTACAGTCAGGGCACAGAGCTGGAGGAAGACTTGGGGAAAGAGGTTTTAGAGAGGGTTATGATTTCAGAAAGCACAGCAGGAGGATTTCAGGGTTTGGTGGATTCAGCGGGGAAAGATCTGACCAGGTGGTGAGGACAATGGTTTAACAGAGAACGGACGCCCAAGGGTAGAGGCTTTCACGGAAGTATTAATCCACGCAAACAGGGTGGGGAAGCCTGCAGACGTGAGCTCCGGCACTGCACGTGCTGGAGAATGTGTCACCCTCACAGTAGTGAGAGAGGTCCCAGGAGCTGAATGACAACTCGTTGTGACCTGGCTGGTTGAGGCTCAGCCAGGGGTAGGTCACAGGAAGTGTCCACAGGAGCAACTGAATTTTCAGACTATTTCGTTGATAAGATTCTGTATATTAAAAATAAAAGGGGGGTGGTCACACAGTCAAGTTCAAATACTAATTCTGTATGAAGAAATTCCAAAATACTCCCTTCACACCCAAGCATTCAAATAATTAATAGCTTGAATTGTATATTATTTTTAGCTGTTTTTGTATCATGTATGTATAGCCTGGAGCTATACTTTAAGGAAAAGCTAAAATATTTACCTATTTGAAGTAGTTACCAGAAATGGGGCTGGGAATGAGATGATAATTTTTGAAGGTGTTTGGAAAACAGGTTTGTAAAATGGCAGATTTTTCACACACACACACACACACACACACACACACACAAAAAAAACACTGCAGAGAAAGCTACTTATTAACATCCCATTAGTAGGACGTTTTTTCATTGTATAATAAGCAATTAGCCAACCACATTAGGCAATAATGAGAACTAGTAATCACCTTTTTTTATTAGAGACATTAGAGTGGACTCATTTTAGAACAACATTTAATGCATATGTTGTCATGAATATGCAAAAGGTATTAGTCGCTTAAGCGAGAGTCATAATTCTTGGTACTCCTCCAGCCAAAAATAATAGACTCGGGATGGGCTGAAATGCCAAGTAACTTTTCCCAGCTGGTGGAAGTCCACTCTGTCTGTAATTCCTGAGGGACTGAGTTTATGTTACCAGGCGGATGAATTCCGGGTGGTGTGAGGTCGTCTCCTGAACAGAATACATTTCATTTTCACTATACTTGGCATGCCACCAGGACTGGCAACAGAAATTACTGTCTGTCTGGTTATGTGCAGTGTCTTGGGTCACTTAGTTTGTTGTCTATTTCAGAAACCCACAACTAACTCTAGAGTTTCAAACATTTCCTTGCATGCGTAGATGACTGTCAACTACGCAATTTGATGAAAACTGAACTGTCCTGATCAGTTTTTACATTCTTCTGAAGATTTTAAAGCAAAAAGAGGCAACTTTTGTAGGAAATAAAGCATCTGCCTTCACCTTCTATGAAATTAGATGATTATAACATAGCCCTTGCAGGCTGTGAGAGCAGAGTTTGGGGGTTGGTACTTACCACTTATTTCCCAGGTAAGACAACAAAGGCTGAGAGACTGGACAGAGTCCCTACCCCCTGACCAGGCTTCTGGATGCCTGTTCTCTGGGCTGTTAAGAGCCATATATGAAGATCTTCACTGGGAATTGCATCGTGAATGATCTCATCCTTTCCAGGGCTTTCAATACCATCTATATGCTAATGCCTTCCAAATTTCTCTCTCTTGCACCACTCTTTTCCCTGAGCTGGAGACTTAGATACACAACCCGCTGTTAACATCTCCCTTCTCCTATCTAATGCCCATCTCAGTATTGGCGGGTTGGCCTGACTTGCCCTGCTCCAGCCTTGGTCATGTCGGCGAAAGGTACCACTAGATACTGATGAAAACAACTGAGAAGCTTCTTCCCATTCTCCCCGCCCCCACATCTCATGGAGACTCTCATGAGTCCTCCAATAGGATATGTTTTAAAGGTTGAAAGGAGGTCCTGCTACTTCCATCTTTATGGTCCATCTCGAAGGTGCTTCTCACCCTTCTCACTGTATCCCCAACATTGTTGCCTCTTCCTTCCACCAGTGCACTCCCCGCTGGGCAGGTCCTTCTGTGTCCACGCTGGCCTTTCCTCCGATGGATGGCACAGCAGGACATGTTGTATTCTAAAATACAAATCAAATCACTCCCCTGTTCCTACTTCTCTGGTGGCTTCCTATTGCCCTTAGCATGAAACTCCAGCTCCTCTCATGATTGACCGGCCTCTGGGCTGTCCAGTCTTGTCCACCTCACTGCCAGTGGCTCACTCTGCCTGGACACTTTGTCAGCTGCACGTGTGACTCCCCTTGGAGCAGGGGTGTCAAACTCATTTTCACTAGGGGTCACATCAGCCTTGCAGTTGCCTTCAAAAGGTTGAGGGTAGTTTTAGGGCTGTATAAATGTTGGGAACTCTTTAACAGTTAGGTGAGAGCCCAATGCTACCACTAGGTAGAAACAAGGTGCTGGGCCAGCTATAACAAGGTGAAGGGTGGGATTTGGCCCACAGGCCTTGTGTTTGCCACCTGTGCCTTTGAGCATCCAAGCCCTTATCTCTGCCTGGAGAGCCATTGCCCCAAATCTTCAGTCACCACATCTCTTCATCATTCAATTTCCTGCTTAAGTGCCACCTGCTCAGAGAAGCCTTCCTCAAACAGCCTATAAAAATAGCTCACGGTCTGCCCTGGAACCCCCTATCACCCCTGATCTCTTTCCTTTATTCCACAAATCACTATGAGATTATATTCTTTTTTAATTAAATTTATTGGGGTGACAGTGGTTAATATGGTCATATAGGTTTCAAATGTACAATTCTGTGATGTATCATCTGTATATTGCATTGTGTGCCCACCACCCGAAGTCAAGTCTTCTGTCACCATATATTTGACCCCTTTTACCCTTCACAGTTCCCCCCTCAACCCCCTTCTCTCTGGTAACCACCACACTGTTGTCTGTGTCTATGCATTTTTGTCTGTTTGCTTGTCATGTGTATTTGTGTGTTGCTTTCAGTTTGATATCCCACACATGAGTGAAGTCATATGGTTCTTAATTTTTTGTGACTTATTTCACTTAGCATGATACACTCAAGATCCATCTATGCTGTCACAAACAGCAGTATTTCAACTATTCTTGTGGATGAGCGGTATTATTCCATTGTATATATGTATCACACCTTCTCTATCCAATCAACTAGCAAAGAACACTTTGGCTGTCTTCATGTCTTGGCTACAGTGAATTTGTTTTGTTTTCTGTCTTCACCACCATGGGCAGGGAGAGCTTGGCTTTGCTCACTAGTGTATCCCTTTTAGCTGCATGTAACAGTGGAGTTCAATAAATAACCATTGAGTAGAGAATAATAATATACTTCTTCTACTGTGCTTTGATTTTTAAGCTCCAAGCATTATCAGTTGATTCAAGTCCCTGATATAATGAAGTCTGATTTATTGTGTTACCTCCTACTTTCTCTACTCCCCTGTACCCCTCAAACCACACAAGTCATATTATTTCCATATTGTTATAATTGATGTCATTTATATTCTGTCCTGTAACTTGAGTCTCACAGTTATGTAGACACAGTTCTACATTTGCACAGATTCAATGTTTCCCACTCTTTCCTTTAGACAGCTGCCTTTCCATCTGCTGGCTTATGGAAGTTTATTTATTATTTTGTTTTTAAAGAAATGCCCATGAGAGTTAAATTCTCAGAGGTCTTGTTTGTTAGGAAATATATCCTGTTACCTATGTAGGAGTTTTTTGTGAGTATGACAATTGCTGCATCAAACCTTCTTTCCCTGAGGATTTTCTAGACTGGCCCCTGGTACGATTCATTACAACTCAGAGAATTTGGGCTGCCTGGTTTCCTTTTCTTTTGCCATTATTGTTCTATAAATTCGCAACCAGACTCTCATTTTTTATTAATTTCTACCAGTATTCACTGAAAGTTTATACTTTCTCTAGACATAGTTCTCTCTTTTAAAGATGCCTTTTTATTTCATCATTAATTTTTAAAGATGTCATCTATAATTTTAGTTGTATTTTCACTTCATTATTATTGTTCTCTTACTAATAGTAATCCACATTTTTGTTCTTTTTATTGTGTCCATTTTTCTCAAATAAGGCCTAGATGCCTCTGATTATATTTTCAGTTAAGCATACTTTTCTTTGTGCTGATTTTTGTGTGACTTTCATATCTGTGATGATGATTTTTTTCCTTCCATTTTGTTTTCAAGATCTGTCAACTCACTTTGTAGCTACTTCTATTGTGTAACCATTTTTTCTTGTTTTTTTCTCATTTTCTTCCTTTTTAAAAAAAATTTTATTTATTTATTTTTAGAGAAAGAAAGGGAGGGAGAAAGAGAGGGAGAGAAACATCAATATGTGGTTGCCTCTCATGTGCCCCCTACTGGAGACCTGGCCCACAACCCAGGCATGTGCCCTGACTGGTAACTGAACCGGCCACCCTTTGGTTCACAGGCTGGTACTCAATCCACTGAGCCACACCAACCAGAACCTTCCTTTTTTTATTGTCATTCAAGTACAGTTGTCTCCATTTTCCCCCCCACTACTCCCCCTGACTCACCCTTCCCCGCCTCCACCCTCAATCTTACCCCACTTTGGCTTTGTCCATATGTCTTCTATACAGGTTCCTTGACGATCCTTCCTCCCCCACCCCATTATCCTCTCCCCCCTGCCCTCTGGTTACTGTTAGTTCTTTATTTACATGTCTCTGGTTATATTTTGCTTGCTTGTTTTGTTGATTAGGTTCCATTTATAGGTGTAACCACGTCTTAATGAAGGAATACTTCTTTCTCTTCATCCCTTCTTTGGGCTCTTGTCACCTAGAGGGACACAGTCAGACCTTTCACCTGCTCTGCGGTGCTTCTTGTTTGGGCTGTGTTCTCTCCCACTTTCTGTGTTCACTGCACTTTTTTGTTTTTAACACACGCAGTATCTTTGCATAACGTCTTCTGTTCTTCCTTTTCGGCATTACTCATCGCTGCATAGGGGAGCTCTTCCTGTTCCAGCCCTTTGCACAAGGAGAGTGTGGGAAAGGGCCAGGGTCGTTAACTCAGGACAACGCACAGCAATTCTTTCTGACGTCCTCAGGTGACTGGCCCAGGCAGTGACTCTGCAGTCCAGGTTCTTGTGTAGTGCTGGAGTGTGGCAGAAAGGCATAATCTGAGGAATGTGTGTCATGCACAAGTTCTCTGGTCAGCCACATGAGAAGTCTGGCTCCAGAAAATGGGACGTGGCTGTTCTTTCCTCACTCACGTTCTCCTCCCTACCACAGGCACGAGGAGCCTTGACCCCACACCACGGGCCTAGGCCTTGCTGTTCCAAGCTGAGATTTTTGTTTATCCCACTTAGGATATCATCGAATTAGAAGGACTTCTGCTCTACCAGTTGGTGGATAATTGGTTTCTCTTCACTTTTGGCCATTATTAATAATACTGCTATGACCAGTTATATACAAGTATTTCTGTGGATATATATTGGATTTTCCACATTGGCGGGTATATACCAAGCAGTTGGATTGCTATGCCATGTTGTCATTCTACATTTAACCTCTTAAGGAATTCCACGGTATTTTCCAAAGTGGCTGTAAAAATTTACACCTCCACCAACATTATCTGAAGGTTCCAATTTCTTCACATCCCTGTCAACACTTACTAATGTCCTTTTTCATTATTATTATGGTCTTCCTAGTGGGTGTGAAGTTGGTACTTATAGCTTAGATTTTCATTTCCCTGATGACCAGTGATATTGGGAATCTCTTTACGTGCTTATTGTCCATGTATACATTCTACCCAGAAAAATTTCCATTCTTTATGTCTCCTAAATGCAGCTCTCTTATCAGATATAGGTCTGTGGTTTTGTTATCTCGTGATATATTTTTCTGCTTTTGGTATGAGACTAATACTAGCCTCATAGAATTAGTTAGGGAATATTTCCTGCTCCTTTTCATGGAAGATTTACCGACAAATTGTTATTAATTATGTCTAGGTGTTTCATAGAATTTACCGGTGAACCCATCTGGGCTTAGACTTTTCTCTGTGGGTAGTTTTTAAAACTGCCTGGCTGGGTGGCTAAGTTGGGTGGAGCATTTGTCGTTTCACACACTAAAAGGCTGTGGGTTCAATTCTTTGTCAGGGCACGCACCTAGCTAGTGGATTTGATCCCCGGTTGGGGTGCATATGGGAGGCAACCAATTGATGTGTCTCTCGCCCATCAGTGTTTCTCTCTCTCCGTTTCTCCCTCTCTGTCTTTCTCCCTTCCTCTCTCTCAAATTAATAAACATCCTTGAATGAGGATTAAAAATAACCTTTAGTCCTTATTTATTATAGGCTATTAAGGTCTATTTGTTTTTGCGTCATTTTTGGTAGTTTGTGTCTTTCTAAGAATTTGTCCATTGCATATTAGTTAATTTGTTGGCATACAGTTGTTTACAATATTCCCTTATAATCCTTTTTATTTTTGTAGGTTACTAGTAATGCCCCATATTTCATTCCTGGTTTTAGTATTTTGAGTATTTCCCCCCCTTGGGTCCATTTGTTCAAGGTTTCTCAATTTCATTGATCTTTTTGAAGAACCAACTTTTGGCTTCAACGGTTTTCTCTATTTTCTTCTTATTCCGTTTTGTCTACCTCCACTCTAACCTTTATCATTTCCTTCCTTATTTTTTCTTTCGGCTTAGTTTGCTCTTCTTTCCTCAGTATCTGAAGGTGCTATTTACATGATATATCTTTTTCATTCTGTTACTTTTACCGATCTGTGTTTTTTCATCGGAAGTGTATCTTCTGTAGAGAGCACACAGCTGGGTCTTGCTTTTCGTTGTTGTTGTTGTTCAGTCTGACAGTCTCAGACTTTTGAGTTGTTTAATCCATTCCCATTTAATGTTATGATTGATATAGTTGGGTGTATGTCTGTCATTTTATTTTTGTTTTCTATATGTCTCATGTCTTTTATGTTTTTGTATTTTTCTTTACTGTTTTTACAGCATTAAGCAAATATTTTTAGTGTTTTTTTAAATTTCTCTTTTTTCTTTATTGGCTTTGGTCGGTCCAGCAGGCAGGGAGAAGGAGAGATCTTTACTCTCTCATTTTAAACCAGAAGTTCTCTATGTCGGGTCTTCACGCAACAAATATTTCATGACACTTGCTACAGCCTGGGTAGATATGTATGAGTTTTGTCACAAATTCTTCTCTCCTATGTGTCTTTTCAGCTTGCGTCTGTGACTGAGTCATGGAGTACTACTAAAGAAGTCTGGGCTCTTGTCATAATTCTGATAAACTAGTTGTATGATCATGGGGTATTCAGTACCCTCTCCTGTAGTGATTTTCTTCAATGTAAAACATACAATGTAGTGATTTTCTTCAATGTAAAATGTAAAGTCACTACCTCTCATGATTTTTTAAATGTAAAATCCAAATGAATTAGATTTTATTTAGCATTCCTTTTGATATCAATATACCAAAATTCTATGAATACAGTGATTTTTATGGTCCTAAATACATAAGCATACACACCAGACAGTCTCACCTACAGTGAAAATTTGGGGAAATAGGATTCAGCTGGCCTCACCCCATAGGAAGGTCATTATTTGGCCCACCCCACCAGCCAGTGTCCTGCACACCATCTCCTTGTGTGTTAGTGCCTGTGATTCAGAGACAGGAAGAAATACAGACTCTGAACTTTCAAATTCTTCATCTCTTTATTATAAAGTTAAAGGCTTTTTGAGAATTGTTTGTACCATTGGGAAATGAAGGTAGGAAACAACATCTATTGGTCATGGCCCAAATACTTATTGTGTCACCTCAATACATTTATGTTAGAAGGGTGATACCATTATAAGGATACCCTAGTCCAAGACGCCTCATTAGAAACGAGCTTCACGTCAGTCCTATACCTGTGTCTGTGATGCCATAAACAGATCGTGTCAGTAAATTCATTATCCACTGACCATCGACAGCATGCATGCCTCCCAAGGAAGGCTCACATGCTATTATATAATTAGAAGACACAGTCCCCACTCTAATAGGTTAAAAGGAAAGGCAGAATAAATGCCAAGAAGCACTTTTAATTGTTGACAGTTGAAGGCAGCCTTAGCACAAATAATTCCAAAGGCGTTTCTCTTTGACTTGGAATTTTAATATGATTTTTGACAGATCTATTTCCCTAATTAGAGTTTATCTGGGGATAGTATTAAAATAAACCTGTTCTCTAAGCACTTACCAACAGAGTGGTAGAAGCCAGGGCTGCAAAGCATGGCTATTACAGCAGGAGGCTGGTCCAGGGTGAGACAACGCTTTGTGAATGATCCATAACAAGGAAAACCCTCATGCAGATCACCCACAATCGAATATCCATAAAACCACAGATGGCGAAGAAAACAGGCGGGCTTCTCCGCAGCAGCGCACAGCTGGGCAAGGACGCACAGAGGCGCTGAGGGGATTCATGGGGTGCCCGGAGCCAAGATGATTAGTCCGTGAAAGCTCCTTGCTGATGCCCTCCTGCAGCATATTTCATTAACGGCTTTAAAAATGTTCCTGGTCCAGCTGTTTCACGGAACGACATAGACTTTTATGACCTGTGTTTTTGAGTCTCAATCATTATTTTACTACCATTAATGAAAAGTAGATCTTAGACGATTGAATGTTCTAATTAGTTAATGATCAAAATGATGGAGACAGTTTGAGCAATTTAGTGGATTACAGAATCCAGGACTGTCTTGAAATTCGTGTTCCCAGGCTGATCTGCTTTCCGAGTGTTGGTCCCTCTCAGCCAGCAATCACTGCACCCCACCCTGAGGCCCTGTTGTTACTCGCTCCTCAGCCACAAATCCTACCCTCCTGTGCACAGTTCCAGGGAGAAGAGTACAAGGCTCCCCCTGATTGCATCTCCATAATTACTTTTGTAAGACATTATCTCAACGAGATACCTATACTTAGTCACAATCATGTATTATATTGAATGTCTTTAGTCCTTCTTTGAACAGTTTCTCAGTCTACCTTCCTGTCCTATGAAGAGCTGTTCAGTTTAATACTTTGCATTGCAGATTCTCTTAGGAGCACCCAATGTGTGTATGGCTCATCATTGAAGAAGGCATTTGACAACAGGTGATACTTGATTTAACACATTACTCAGTCAGGCCATGTATGTGGAGGGGTGACCTTTCCATTTTAAGCTACTTGATAACAACCATCCTGACAGCATTCCCTAAAATATATTCCATATAATATTACTTACATGAGATTCTATTTTTTATTAATCATTATTGTATATGTTTTCCATTACTTTTTAGCCACATGATTATGTGGAGTTTTAATAAATATTTTGCCAAAGTAAGTTTAGGAAACATTGAATACAATAAAATTAGCAGGATGTGTTACTTTAGGAGTTATCAGAAGTCTGGACAGGCCAATGTACCTTACAAATCTCCTAAAGGAATGTGAGATAATGTAATTCTCCATATTTTTAATTGAGCATCTAGCAGGACAGGGTTCTGGAAGATACCCTTTGGCTGCTGTCCTAACATAAATTTATTAAAGTGAAGAGATAGATTTTTGGATATACAGACCCAAGAGTGACAAGAAGATTATTTTTGCTCTTGTCTTACCGATAATGTAAGTCACTTCTCTCCAGGGCAGAGTAAATGAAGGGATGGAAAGAATGGTACCTACTTATTCCTCATATGTGTGGATGATCATTCCCAGGATGTGTGGACAGAATTTCTTATTTAATTGGTAGAAAATCTAGAATAAAAGGCAAGGGTTTCCTTATTCATGAAGAACACAGCAGGGGGAGGGAACCCCAGTATTAGGTAACTCAACAATCTTATAGGTAACCATTGGGTAATTCCCGATCTTGATCATGCAGCAGCTGAGCTCGAGACTGGGTGGACACTGTGAAGAAGACATGGTTCCAGCCCTAAAGGGGTTCCACACCCTTGGCCTCCACTATGATATACAGCAAGTAAATATAATACCTAAGGGAAATACTCATGTGCTTTAGCTACAAAGTACTATAGAAAAAAGAAGGCAAGAGATATTTTTCCTGCTGAGTGAGTCCAAGAAGATACTACCAGACGAGTGAAACTAGCTTGGGATTTGGGGAGACGCATAGGTTGTTATCAGACAGGAGGAAGGGCATTTCAGGCAAAGGGCAGGTCCTGGGTCAAGGGACAGATGCCTGGGACCTTGGGCTGTGTTCAGGAAGCCACAGGCGAACCTCTGTGGTTCGGAGATGGTACCCAAAGTAGGCAGATCGCTGAGGCAAACGATCAGCTGAGAAGGGAGCTTGCAGTCAGGTTGTTGTGAATTGTATCCATTCAGCATTACAGGGGAGGCAGAGGACTGTCTTCCTCTCTCCACCCAGGTCTTCATGGTGAAATCTTTCCATGGAAGGAACACAGATGCGGTACAATGTACTCAGTAAGGGAAGATAGCTCACAGGCCTTCTCCAAGGGCACCGGAGGGCAGGTGCAAAAGAAATGGAAATCATAAATTCTCGGCACAACAAATGTATATAGCATGTGCCAAAATTAAATTAAATTAAAAAAATAGAAGCCAGGGTCTGGCACAAATAATGCCCGTTTTATCACAAAATATTTTATTACAAAATCATGAGCACATAATTTTGTAATATCACAGTATTACACTCCAGCACACCATGTGACATTCTAGGTGAAATGTTTCAATTAAAACTATAAATTATCACAGCCATATCATTACCCCACCAACCACACTCACGCAGGCGTCATAACTTCTGCCGCACCCTATATCAGACAACGAGGCCTGAGTGCCGTTGTTTGTGGCGATTGCAGAGCTCTGTTTTGGGAGTGAAGACCACCTTATTTTGACAGGCCTCCCCAGTGTCTCTGTCAATCATGCTGTCACCAAATACTTACTGTAGGCTATGTGCTAGATCAAAATCATAATCGCTGAGGGAAGATTTGATTTGGGGACCCCTCCATTTCCGTCAAAGTTGGCCCAATAATGTGGCCCATCAGGATGAGGAATATCAATCATGGACAAAAACTCTGGTGCAAGTATGAAATCAGATTTTTTTCCCCCTTTTGGACCCATATACTGTGAAGCATCAAATTGGAACTGTGAAGTCCAGGCACTTTACAAAGACAGTCACGACAAAGCATTTTTAAGCAAAGGCAGCGCCACCAGAGAAGAAGAAAAAAAAAGATGTGTGCCTCCCCGCTGAGACTCCGTTGAAGGCCATGCCTCAGGTGGCTGTCGCAGGGTCCCCACGCTTGTTACAAGGATGGTCCTCTGAGCCCAAGAGTCACACCTCGCTGACCCGATTCCATGGCACACAGAACAGACCATGTTGCTTCAGCACTTGAGAGGGCAAGAAACCACTGTGGTCGGCAGCAGCCAAAACAAGATCTTTAAAAAGCTCTGGACCCAGCCTGGGCCTTCAGAGCAAATACTGGAGAACAAAATGGTATAAACAGAGTCTGGGATATTTGCTCTGTTTAAGATCATCTTCAAAGAAGAGTTTCAGGTCGGAAAAACTACGGTTTGAATAAAGAGTTTTCAAAAACACAGAATATTCCGTATTATTATTATTATATTACATCTCATTAATGTATATCAATATACAATCATATCCTATAAGGATATCATGTATTTGCATGTTAAATAGGTGGGCAGCCTTTGGCAACCTCAGTGAACTTGGTCAACCTGTCCCCTTAAAATAACATGTATAAATTACTGTTCACGTTCACAAACCATTAGTCACTTCAGATAGAAGTTAACTATCATGGAAGCAGCAGCAATAATAACAGTAGTAGTAATAATAATAAGTACCTTAAGTAATTGAGAACCTAACAGAAAGGGAAAGGAAGCAACACCAGTGGAATACTAACGAACAGAGGAAAACCTGAGGTTCGAATTAGACTATTAAAACGGCTTTGGAGACGAAGTGCGCTAAGCCTCATTTCTTTAGGTATTCGAGAGAAAGACGCCGGATCAGATTAGAAACGTTTTACTGAGAATTTAAGAGAAGAAAACACCTGTAAGTGTGGAATTCAGCAAGGAATATTCTTTAGCAAGGAACAGCCAGGAAAAAAACAAATCTATGTGCAAAGAAATGTGACCTCTCACCCTGCAGTCCATCCAATGTTTTCCAGCCTAGAGCAGATTCTGGTTTTCGGGCACAAGGCACCTGCTAGCAGAACCCTTGCTTTATTTTTAACAGAAATGCAGCCTGCACTCTTGGGTGCTGAAGGGGCTGGGCGCCCTGGGCCGCTCTGCCCTTGGACGTGCTGGTAACCGCCAGTCCCGGATCAGCACAGACTGAGCCCTGGGTAACAGGTTAGAAGCCGCAACCTCTACCCTGAGCGGAGGTCCCTCTGCGTTCTTCAGGAGAGTCTGCTTTGTTATTTCTAACAGTCCCAGAGCTGGGTGTTTGCTGACCTTGGAGAGAGTAATATCATTCAACCCTCAAAAGGCAGGAATAACATGCATCAGACGACAGGCCTGGCTTCCTCCGCGGCCGGAGGAGGGTCCACCCTCCCCCACCCCTGCCTCCTGCTCTGGGAGGAACAGGTCTCCAGTCAGGTCCCCCTCCCTGAGCTCCCGCATCTCGGCCTGTTTTGAGGCTATCGGCTGGGGGCCCATGATGGCTATCTGGAAAAGCAGATGTTTAATAGGAATGCTTGTGAGCAGGAGCAGCCAGGAGACTGGGAGACTGGGGACGGCACCCCGTCTTGCAGAGACCCCGCAATAATGCGCAGTGACGTGGCGCTGAGCTCTCCCCACAGCAGCAAAAGGAATCAGATTCTTTCCCCTGTTTCCTGGACTTCATTTCCTTGACTAGTGTACATGTCGGTCTTGTTAAGTCCGAGAGAGGATATGAATTCAGGTTCCTCTGTGGCTCCTGGCAGCCGTCCCTGCGTTCTTAACAATCCCATAAGACAGCCATTGTCAACCTTTTTCATCGCATGACACACACGTGCTAATTACTAAACCTCTGCGGCACACCGAAACACATATTTTTTGCCAGTCTGACAAAGAATAGGTATAATATTGATTCATTAACATCAGACAGCTACTGTCGCCTTGGCCGCCATCAGTTTTTTACCTGGCAGTCTACGACAGGGCTGTCCAGCCTGCAGGCTGCCTGCAGCCCAACACAAAACCCTAAATTTACTTAAAACATTACTTAGTTTTATTACTGAGATATGTACATTTTCTATATCAGTGATCACAAACTTGGGGCCTGCTCAATGATTTTAAAAGATTATCGTAAGGGCCACTGCATAATTAGGGTTGTTATGTGAGCACTTTTTTGCTTATCTGTGGTGGCGGAGCTCACAAAACGTACACACGGACCTATATTTTTGCCCATCAGTCTTCATTAGTGTTTGTGTATTGAATGTGGGGCCCAAGACAGCTCCTCTTCTTCCAGTGTGGCCCAGAGGCGCCGAAAGGTTAGACAGACCTGGTCTAAGGGAAGAGAAGCCAGTGCCCCTGACTAAACAGTCTGCTGTTTTCTGTTTTAAAAACACTTGTGGCACGCAGGTTGAAAATCGCTGGTGTGAGACCAGAGAGGGCAACGGGGTCATTGCTCGTGGCCAACTTTCTGAATTGCTGGGGCTTCTTCCCACCCGATTTCAGATGAATTCTGATCTAACCCAGTTCCACATTGGGCATTGAGAGCTTTACAAATACCAGAAATTCATACTTGGAAGTCTGCCAAACCTATAAAAGCATCCACTGACATTTTTCAGGGAGTTTTAAAAGTAGAATAGCCTGTTTCCATTAATGGATAACTTAATTAACCAATTCTCTAAGAGAGAGGCTTTCCCCAGTTTAGAACACAACCGGTTAGCCGTGATGACTAATGCTGGTCCTCCTTTGGGTCAGGGAAAGACTACTTCCATAATTCAAAACCCTATCAGATTACTCTCCTCTGAAAACCTTCCAAAGACTTCACATTGCATTTGGATAAAATTTGGAGGCCCTTGGCTTGACCTTCAGGGCCCTCTCCTGTCTGAGCTCTTCCAGCTCACTGCCCCCCACTCCCTGCTCTGCCCACAGCTGCCTCGTCTGTGTTCTTGGAAACCTCTATTGATGGGCATCTCGACTCATAACCTACTTATTCTCTGCAGGAGTAAAGAAATCCAAGACCTGCTATTTGTTCTTGGTCAAACCTCCTTTTGTTCCAGGGTTTGTGCCTTCTAACAGCTCCCCCTGAATCATAATGATAAACAATTCAATACCATCCTTGATTAATCAGCTGCAACTTAGAGAGGACGCATTTTAAGTCTTCAGTGTGCACTTAGAGCATTTAATTATTCTGTCCATCCATCCATCCGTCCATCCATCCATGAAGTACCGTGTTCCAGAAAAGTTTTTATCCTAGTACCCAATCGTATTTTAGAGTGATTATAATTCTTTAGTAAGCATCTGTTAGGTACTGAAGGTAAAAGTTATTGTTCTCTGTGTGTAGGTAATTGAGCTTAGTCTTAGCTCAATAGGTAATTGGGTTTCGTTAAGACTAAACTCAATATACTAAGAAACAGAGTAGAATGTGATGAAGGAACATATTAAGGTCCTTTAGAAACATAACTGAGGGGCCCCTAACACATCCTGATTGGTAGTGTGGGGGTCAGAACGGTTTCTGTAAGAGTCGATCCACGCTAAGTGTGAAACCACGAATAGGAGACACCGGGTTGGTTTCCAGAACCTTATCACGCTCTCATTGAGGCACCCTTAACACTCTGTCAGTCACCAGGGGGCGCTCAAAAACGTTTGGGATTCATTCCTCAGTGAGTCATTCACTCACCCTTTGTTTCAAACAGTTAAAAAAAAAAAGGCAGAAATAAATTTGGGGTGGACATGTCTGGGACCTTGGCCCTAAATATCTTTGGGTGTCTCAGTTCTCCTCCAAGCGGCCTCCCCTTCCATGTGATGTCCCATGGTTCTGGTTCCCTCCACACGGCCCTCCTTACAGCCCATCAGCTGAGATCCATCACAGTGAAAGCATGAGCTGCCAGGACTCAGAACATCCGGGGCCCTGAAGAGCACAGCATCACTTCTGCAGGGTTGTCCTGGTCAAAGACAGACCCAGGCCAGATCAGGGAGAAGACACTGATTTTTCGTCTCTCCTGCATGCAAGGGGACAATTGCCGCTGGCCATCCTTTGAGAGTCTCTACTGCGTTCATTCCCTCCTCTTCATGCCGCCTGACTTGCTCCATCCTCCCGAGCACTGCAATGTGTATACTTGAACTTGCTCGATGTATCTGACATGCATTGCTTGTTGTTAATGACTCTTGCCTGAGTGCAGCCCCTAACCTCATTGCATGATCCTCCCTGCATCCTGGAATTAATCTCTGTGCTTCCAATATCCTTTGTTTGGTGGTATAATTTATGGCCACATAATAATGCTGCCAGGACACAGCTTCTTTGTTAACGGAATTAGCACTCTAATGTGTAATTCTTTCTCATCCTTCAAGACCTGGTTAAATCTAACTTCTTCCATAAAGTCTTTATTGATCATCCTGAAGAAAATGGGATTTCTCTCTTTCTAAAACTCATAGCAATCTATTTCTGGAACGTAGTCTGGTTTCAATTATGGTTAGACAGGGCCCTGCCTTATCTCTCTAATAACAGGGAGAACTCAAGGCAAGTAGTAGGATCTACACCTTTTTGAATTCTCAAAGCACCGAGGTGAGTCCATTACAGAGAGTGGGATGTGTTTTTATTGAGTTGGCAGGGGTCCGGCTAGAATGGCCAGGCTTCTGGGTGAAGTTCCAGTCAAGGGGTGGAGGTAAGGCAGACAAAAGGTAATTCAGCACTTAGTTAGAAAATCTGTACTTCTGGGATCCTGCCACCCACTACGCGTAGCATGATCCGGCAGTCACCTCTCTGGGACAAGCCTGAATAAGATACAATGGGATCAGGAAGCTCTCCAGGACTGGCTACACATGCTTGTTTCAGTTTAAGCTGTGTTCTTCCCAATTTCAGGAAATATTAGCACCTTCTTGGGAATCACTCCCCCCACCCCCAGCACTCAGTGTACCCATTTGTAAGCAACAAAGCCTACTATTCATACAGAATCTGCATTAGCCGGGCACGGTGCTGATGCTCATGGTAACACTCATTGGTGCATTTTCTCTTTTTTCCTTCTTTCAAAGAAGACCAGAGTGGAAAGAAATTAAATAACTTGCCCAACTTCTCTGGGCAAAACTGGATTTAAACTCTTATCTGCTATGAGTCCAAAGTAACCCCCTATCAAGGACAAGGCTGATAAGCTCTAAATTCCTCATAGCTCTTACCGTGCTTCTTACAGTCTGCTGTTTCTATTCCCTGTCTCCTGGAGCAGCTCTCTGGTCCCATTTTTATTCTTCTTTATCGCATTTAGAACTTCGGCTCAAGTTTCTCTTCGCAATTATTGGCTCCTCAGCTGGCAATTTTCTTTTTGCTCCATGTTGCGTTCTGGTTCGTTATGTCAGAGTTTGTGTAGAGATTGAGACACAGTGTGGTTTTGCTAATGAGGAAATCTATGCTGCAGAGACAGACTTGCTTTTTCTCAGCTCCTTAGAAAGTGTTGACCTTGTATAAGAGCCTTCCCAGGGAGATGAGAATACCCAGCACCAGCTCTCCCTTGCGATTCTGAGTTAACTCGGGTCACATTTCGATTTCTGAGTCAAAGTCTCAGTTCCCACAGTGGGGAGCTTTACTGGGAACTGCCTCATTTGGAGTGGCCATTCCTAAATATGACAGAACAGACGATTCATCCAAAGCTGTTTTGTGGTTTTACTCAATGCATGCTTAAAAGCAACGAATGTGGATGTTGGAAAATAATTTTCTTTTACGATGCTGCTCTGTATGGGCAAGGCCAAGCATTTCTCAATCTAACTCTTGAGTTCTTCTTCCTAAACATCATTTAGTTTTAATTTCTAGGAAACCTTCAACTAGAGTTCAATGTATCTGCCAGCACACTGGAAGAATGTTATTGTGGGCAGAGTACAGGGTATGGACTTGGACTTACAACTTGTGCAGTCTTAGAAAATCTACTTTCTTTCTTAGTTTCAGTTTCCTGTGCAAAAAAGAAAAAGCTGTAGTTGCATGTACCTCATAAGTTTTATGTCAAGGACAAAATTAGATAATATGTCAAAGAGCTTGTCACATAAATAGTAGGGTTTTTTTTTTCTATTGTGGAAATATTCTTTCAGCCAGAATGCATCCCTGACAACCTCTTGTGTGTGGATTTAATACGGACAGAAAAGTCTAACATTTCATTTTTATTTTCTTGACATTCAAAAAAGTCTTCACCCTTTGTGTGAATTTCAGATAAGGGAAAAAACAGTATCTTAACTAAGAGTCTGTATTGAAAACATGTATCTGCATAAATGTTGGGAATTATTTTGTGGTGATGTGAGTATAATCTGATGACATACGAATGATGCCTTGTCTCCCCAACATGAATAAACATGAGGGGCCATGCCCTCTTCCTGACCCTGTTATCTTCATATAACTGTAGAATAAGTGACTAAAAGAGATCACTGAAATCAAAAGTGGTTTCCAGTATTATTTTGACCATTAGGGTTTCAAATGCAGTTTTATCTCATTGCAAAGTTAAAATATCCGAATTTGTTTCTCACTTATTTGAAAGCGCTAAGTGACTTGGTCGACTACTCTACCTAAATCAGCCCCTAATGAAGAGTGACAATAGTTTCCACCTGTTAAAGGGAAGCGAGGACCAGCCTTGTAGCTACAACCGCAAAGGCCGAGTACAGGACTCAGACCGTCGGTGGCAGTCTTGTCTGAGAGGCGCGCTCAGCCCCAGTGTAACGGGTTCAGAATCGATCCATAAAGTTTTGAGAAAGAAGGTGTGATCTCTTAGCGGGTCTTATTCTCCAGTGATCAGTCTGATGTGGACTAAAGTCTTTTTAAAGAGGAACAGTTTCACAGCATCATTTTCTCCCGGCCTTTCTGGTTGCCCCCACCTCAGCGGTTCCCGAAAAGAGAGCACTTCCGTGAGGTTTGGCCTAGAAACAAGTGTGCCCCAGGGAGGAAGTGCTGTACTGATAATAAATAAAAAATCATCACCATATTGTGGAACTAAATAAATATTAAAGGTCCAGGAGTCGGGGGGAGGTGACATGTGTCAGAGACTTGGAAGGGGGGTGATAATCCACCATGTGACTACCGAGGGCAAGAGCAGCCAGCGGGGAAAGGGCCAGAGCAGGGTCTCAGGCTGGTCTGTCCGGGCTGTCCGGGAACTGTAAGGAGGTTGGTGTGCCCACCGCGCCCTTCCTACCTTATTCTTTAGGGACATGTATTTTCCCAAAACGCATAAAGTATGTGGTTGGCAAAAATAACATCTATCATGAAATGATCATTAACCTTGATATCAGCACTCTTCTGCTCCTCTTAGGGAAAAGCACCGTTCCCCTGAAAATGTAACAATGAGAAAATTTAAAAAGCCGGTCAGCCCAGGAGCTGCCCCTTCCTGAGTCCCCCTCACTGAGAGAGCTCACTCCGCTCAGCAGCAGCTGCCCCGGCCCCAGCCCGTCTGTCCCACGTCCTGCCACTCCGGGGCCCTCCCAGCCTCCGAGGCCCAGGGCCCTAACGTTTCCTCTCTCTGCTCTAGCTGGTTCTCAGAGAGGGGCTGATAAGCCGTTAGCTCGAAGGGACAAATAGAACAATACATTTGTCCTTGAAAGAAGGAGTGTCTAACAGGAGAATTTCAGGTGGCTGTGGGGAATGGGAGAGATTTTGTATTGAAATTAGTTCTCTGTCTCACAAAGCAAGGGAACAGCCCTTTCTCATGATGGGTCAAAGCGCCCTGCTGGTCTAGGTTGACAATATTAAGATATGCCATGTGTGCCGGTGTACACACACATGCAAACGTACATTCCATACATACATGCACATATGCATGCATATAAATTATGTATACTAAGGAACATGCACATACTACATATTAGAGAGCTTAGAATATAATACCACAAATTAAATTACATTATAGTCACCTGGCCCTTGCAGAGCAAGAGGAATGTAATTAAATCACAGAATCTGAGGGAACATCAGCTGATGAGAAAAAAATTAGACGTCTCGCCATACTGATTTGACAAAGCAAGTTCAGGTGGGAAACAGACTCATATCTTATACTGCATCATAATGCATCAGGAGGTGTCAGTTTGAGATTTTACAGTAATAAATAATTCCATTAAAAAGTACCTTTATAAAATGCTGGTGTCACCAGGGGAAGGCAGGAGCATCACTACTTCCTACACCAGGTAATCGATACCGTCCCCTAGCACATCAGTGGGATGGTGTGTGCCTGGAATCTCTAATATCACGTAAGTCTTTTTTGGGGGAAAGAAAATGGGCATGGGTCTTTAAACTCACATGTGTGTATCTATGGTAGAGAGAAAACAAATTGAAGCAGAAGGTAGCTAGAATTTTTAAATGTCGTCTTTAATGGCTTCACAGTTGTGTCGAGAGCATCCAACAGGGCTACCTTCTGGGGCAGAAACCCAGATTGTCCCTACTGTTCTTGGAAAAGGAAGATGGAAAAAGGAACCAAAGACCTCTTCGCAAAAGAAGTGCTCTCTCGAGACACGTGCTTCTCTCCCACATTCACCCTTCCACTCTCCGACGTCAGTCGTGCCCACGAGCCGCCTGTCAGATGATTCATTGAACTGATCAGATGAAAATATCTGTATTCTGCCCATGCACCAATGGAGGGAAATATCACTTCAATTAGAGCAGTTAAGAAGTCTGAAGGCATTTTCCCAGCTAGCATTTGGCCATTCCGTTGAGACTGAAGGCATCTGGTACAATAACGGTTCTTATTAATTCACTGCTCTTCGTTTTAAAAGAATGTTATACGTCCTTTGTGATGTAAATTGTTTGGGCAAAATATGACGGTGTCTTGTGACTGAAAAGTCGACACACAAGAAGGACAAAGTATCCATGAACAATAACTAACATTTACTGTTTGGCACTTTTTAAATGTTCTCTGCGAGATAATTTTTATTTCTGATCCGTTTTTCTTTTAGCCCTTCCCAAAGGGGATTTCAGTTAATTACTTTTTCTAATGTGACTTTGATATTTCAGTCCCCCAAATCTTCCAAGGAATATGCAGCTAAAATGTCATTCTAGTTCTTTTCTTCTCCTGGAGAGGCCGATATTAAATATGGGTGTCACACTGGAAAATTCCACCAGAAGAAAAAGTTAAACAAGGCATAAAATTTACATTAGTAACATCCCATTAGTCCATCATCCAGAAGGCTTTTGTTACACGATTTTCATCATTTATGAAATTATTTTGGTGTCTTTTGTGGTCCTTTTTGCCTGTAGGGATGAACCTTGTTATGCATGTATCTCCTTCAGAATGTTGTAGCTGCATTTGGCATTTTTCCTTCAATACTCTTCTTTTTTGCAAAAGGATGAATTTAGCTTAGTTTAATCATAGTCATTCCTGATTACTCTCTCTGTAGAAAACAACATGAAAGGCACATGATTTAGTTAAATAAAGTATTTGCATTGCCCTTTAAAACCTTTGTTTCATATTACCTATCGATTGTAAAACCAATTAGCTTGGCATGTAAAAATTTTATTGTTTTTTAGCATCTACCACCCTACACACCATTGGAAAGTCATCACTGGGTGAAATTCGTGTAGTTCCTAACTTTCAAACGGAGGTATTCTGAAAGATCACTGCCAAATCAATGATTAAATTTGAAAAATATTTTTTAATAAAAATAGTCCTCTAAATGATGATTGGGTTTTCTAGGTAAGATCTAAAGCAAAAATATTTATAACACTTTTGTTAATGTATTTAGTAATAATATACTTAAGAAAATAATGACAAGATATCATAGCCCTACGTGGTGTGTTAAACCAAGGTCAAGAAGAGGGCATTGAGGTAGGAGGGGGGCAGTGAGAGCGGTTCTTCATCGGAATTGTGATAAGTGAGATATTCCACGGCCAGGGGACACAGGTCATTCACTAATCAGGGAGGGGTATGCACCCCTGTGAACTGATGCTGGAGACCCTCTATCAGAACTGATTTGCTTCCTACTGCTGCCATGCAAATTACCCCGAGTTTAGTGGCTTTGACACACTGCAGACTTACTGTCTCACAGATCTGTAGATCAGAAGTGTGAGGTGGCGCCAGCGGTTTCTCTGTTCTGGGTCTTAGGAGGCTGACATCAAGGCGTTACCCAGATGGGCATCTGCCCAGAGGCTGTGGGAAGAATCCTTCCCAGGCTCCTTTGAGTGGCTTGCAGGATCCAGCACCTTCCCAAAACATGCAGGACTGAGGTCCCTGTCCCCTTCCTGGCCGTCACTGGGGCTGCCTTTACCTGGTAGAGGCCTGTCTTGGCTCCTGCCCTGCATCTCAAAGCAGCTGGCCTAGAGTCTTCCTCAAGCTTGGAGTCTGATTTTTCCTTCTAGTCAGTGACCAATCTCTGCTTTTAAGGACCCGTGTGATTCAATCAAGCCCACCCAAACAACCCAGGATAATTTATGTTAAGGTCTACAACTGCCATCACATCTGCAAAGTCCCTTCTACCAGGTAAAGCAACATCCACACAGGTTCCAGTGGTCAGGGTATAGGCCTATTTTAAAGGCCATTCTCCAGCCTACCCCACACATGATGTGATTTGAGCTGTTCTCCCAGAATTTAATCCATGAATAGGTTGTACGCCCCAAAGCACATGTACAAAACACGGTTTCCAGGGCTCAGGGAGTAGCCAGCATCACAGAATGGCAGGAAGCCCCCTGGCTTTGCAGGTTGGAGCTAAGGAGTACTCTCCTCCATAGTTCACAACCCTGCTTCCACAGGGAACCACGCAGATACCTTCTCTTATGCTCACATACTCTCAGGCTCCAGCTGCCACCTTGATACGCTCTGTTGTAGCTTGTACTTAATTTCTAGTGAAAAAGTTAAATGAATTTTAAGTGGAAACAATGATCTGTTTCACTAACATCACCTAATGCATGGGCATAAGAAATCATGCTTTACTTTAACAGAGTTTCTTCCCAAAACATGAAGGCGTCAGTCACCTTTTATCTCGCTTTCCCTCAAAGTAGGGCATATCTTTGGTAACCCAAGGGCTCCAGCGAGTCAGCGGCAGCCCCTCCTGGTAGAGATGCTGACACACAGGTGTCCTGGGTGGGGTGGGGGACATTCCGATGGGATGGTCATGGGGACATTAGCCTGGTATGAAATCGGTGTTTTAAATTGATCATTTCATTTGTTAAAAATGTATATACTCTAATATAATATGAAATTGGTAGAATGCATAAGTCTTATAGAAAATAGGAGTAAGCAAATGCATTTGAGATTGAAATCATCCCAGAAACACTTCAAAGGAAATTTAGGTCTTGATGCAGAACTTAAAAAATATTGGTGATGATTAGTATACAGTTTAGTTTATGCTTACAGATGCTTTTTCAACAACGCTTTGGAATTATTGGGGCAACAAATGATTGCCCTGAAAATTAACAAATACAATTTTTTTAAAAAATGTGTTCTTCCTGCCTTTGCAAGAATTGTTTTTCCCAGTAATCAAAATGGTCAATGTTGGTGGGGAAGAGCTCTTCTTTACAGAAATGTTAGTTAGCAAGGATAGCAGAAATGGTAGCATTAGATAGTCACTGATCTGTCATGTTGATTAAGTAACTGACTCAGGCAACGGTCCTCAGCAATTGAACTCATTAGTGTGAATATTGAAGAAGAACGAGACAACAGAGGGACCAGTTTTTTCATTGTGGCCAGAAGTGAGAAATCAGGACATTTCCCCCTCCTGATGGAACGTAACATTAAGCTCACTGCACCCTCTATGGAGTTGTTTTGTCAAAAAGTTGGACTTCAGTCTAATGGAGCCTCAGTCAATACTTCCAGCCAAAAGGGAAGCAGGGGGGAGAAATACTTCAATGACAACAATGAAACAAACAGAAGAATGAGGGGCATTTTATAGGACAAGTGACAGTTTCTGCCTAAAGTGAGTGGCATGGAGAAAAAAGGAAGACGAGGGAAGAATTGCTATTGATTTAAAGAGAGAAAGACTTAAGAGACTTAACAAATGTAATATTTGGATTCTCTCTGGATCTTATTTTTTTAACATATCAACTATGAAAATAAATTTTTGAGATGATTAAAAAAGTTTAATATAGACTGAACATGATACGAAGGCATTATCGTTAATATTAGGTGAGATATCACTTATTTTGTAAGGAAATGTATTTTTAGAAATGGCTACTAAAGTGTTAAGACATGAGACCACGTGTTGATGGGATTTACTTTAAAAATCTTCAGCAAAGAAAAATAAATAAATCCAATGTAGCATAAACTTGGTAATTATGGAACCTAAGCGATGGTTGTATGGGGATTCTTTCTACCGTCTCCCTTCCACCATATATCTCATAGTTACAAAATTTTTCAATTAAAATTTTTAAAAATCATGTCCACGTAGTTGTATACCTTAGATCTGTTGACATGTATTGTAACAAAGAGCAGTCGTATCACTGGGCTGTTGTTCTGTAGTGGTGTGAGTGGGCATCCCTATTTTATTAAGGATCACCCTCTTAAATACTGGGGTTTTTGGTGGGTTTTGTTTTTTTTTTTGCAGTATTAGTCTAACTTCCTTGAGGTTCTGTAGCCAAGGGCCTATGTGAACTGATAAGGCTCTTTCTTCTTTGAAATACCCATTAATAGACAGGCAACACCTTAATTCTGCTAATGTAATTTGTATGCTGTTCTACCCTCTTCCCAGATTTGCAGAAACTACTCCTGTACTAACAAGGGAACAGGAACAGTAACTGATCATATTTGCTGGCCTTAGAGAGAAGGGCAGTAATCAGTCTTGGAAGACTGCTTGAACAAACGCCAAGTGATGGATGCCACACTTGCTATACCTTCTCTGGGTAGACGCAAGGAAGACCCAGTGTGGTGGCCGCCACAGATGGCAGCATTATTTGGAAGTGTTAGTAGGTAGGGCCACCAGAGGGAGACACTTTCTCCACTTGCATAAAAACTGCAGTTCTAGCTTACCCCTGCCTTTCTCCCCCCCCTCAAATTTAACAATGCTAATTTTAAGTTGGTGTCTATTTTTTTCCCAGTGGTTAATTATAATCCTTTCTCTTTATTAAGTTTCATTTTTCCAGTCTTAAAAAAAAAAAGCTATGAATAAAATGGCTTGAAGGCTAAGTGAAAATAAATCTCACTTTTTTAGGAGACTCTGTCACTTTCTTCCTTATAGTCATAATTCCTATTTTCAGAGAAAGGGAAGGAAGAGAAGGCAGCTTATATTGAAATATCCTTCAAGGTACATTCCATAAATGGGTGAGTCAAGCAGAACTCCTCTTGGGCTTTGTGGCATTCTTGAGACAGTTAGTTCGGTGGCTTGATGTTTCTCGTGTTTCTGTGTTATACAGAGTTCTTTTACTTATGGGTAGTTTGAGCTCTGGTTAATTCAGCTTCTGGATACAAGAAGGGGTACTTCAACTTAAAGTTCACCCCAGAATTTCAATCATAGAGGTGAGACGAGCAAGGGAAGGCAGGGGCCTCATGAGTGATGCCACGAGAAAAGAATCCAGTCTCGGGTCGATGGTGCTGGCTCCTGAAGGTCTGCTGAGCACTTCACCGGCACCGGGACAGAGGTTAGGATGGGGAATGGGAGACTTTGTGCGGCTTCTTCCCGGAGCCCTTTCCCCCAGCTCCCGGCAACCCACTTTATCACCCTCCTTTCCCCAACCCGATCACCCATTTTCTACCCCAGGTGTCAACTGCAGTTCAAAAATATTACACGGAAAATGCTAGAAATAAATAACTCATCAGTTTTAACTCTGGGCTGTTCAGGCAGGAGTAGCCGTGATGAAATCTCGCGAGACCCTCCCCGTCCCCCTGCGGACGTGAACCAGCCCCAGGTCTCGTGGTCTCCACGCGCTGGACGCTCGCGCTGGCTCCGTAGACTCGCGGCCGCCACGTTGGTGGTTGTGTGTGGCTGTGTCGCGGGGCTGGTGCTCACGTCACCCTTAGTTTACTTATGTCCCCCACGAGCAAGGGCAGCGACGCGGGCAGCTCGGATCTGCCGAAGAGAAGCCATAAAGTGCTACCTTTAAGCAGAAAGGTGAGTGGGAGGACTTGAATGGGAGTAAGGGGGTGAAAACTGTACTTGAACATTCATTTAAATAAAAAAAAAGGTGAAAGCTCTGAGGTTGCTAACATCTGCGGAGCTTCTAGTCGTGAACTTGTAAAGAAGGAAAAAGAAATTCGTGCTAGCTTTGCGGTCCGTCGCAACTCATCCCGCAGAAGCGACAGCCACAGCGCAGGGTACGTGCACAGTTAAGATGGAGGAAGTGTTGCAGTTGTGGGTGGAAGACGTGAACGGCCAACCTGTTCCAATTCACTGCAGCGTGTTGCACGGGAAAGCTGGGGGTCCCCGGAGAGGAGTGGCCCCGGGCCGTCTAGTGCGAGCTAGGGTTGGTTACACCGGTTCGGGAATCGGCTTGGACTGAAAATTTTTTAAAAAAATTACTGGAGGGTCTGCGTCTGCCAATGAAAAAGCTGCTGCCACATTTCCAGCCCCTTTGAAGTCAATGGAAGAGGAAGGCAGGTCTTCAGTTGTGATGAAATTGGGCTTTTCTAAAAGAAGGTGTGCAATAGAACCTACAGGTGTGAAAGCGCAACGGAGGCGCCAGGGCATGAAGCTGGAAGGACAGAGGAACTCGGGTACTTGAGTGTCAGTGCTTCAAGGCACCCAGTACAGCCAGGCGTCGTGTGCAGAGCAGAGAACTCGACGTTACCTGCCCATTTTCCGGCAACACAATCGGAAAGTGTCGGGGCAGCTGCCTGCTTAAGGGATGGTTCCCCCAGTGCCTCCCAAGAAGGGTGAGTACAGATAGTAAGACAATTTGAAAGGGACCCCATTCCCGTAATTTTTATTACAATATATTGTTACAGTTCTATTGTATCATTAGTTGTTGTTGTTAATCTCTTACTGTGCCTAGTTTATCAAGTTAAGCTTTATTATAGGTATGTGTGTATGTATGTATGTATGTATAGGAAAAAACATAATATATACAGGGTTCGGAACAATCTACCCCTCAGGCATCCACTTGGGGTCTTGGAACGTATCCCCCATGCATGGGGGTGGGAGGACTACCGTAGTTCCAGTTACTCCACCATTACCCGAATTGGGTGTAGTCAGCATTTTACATTTTAATTTTACTCCTTCTAGGGGGTATGTAGTGGTCTGGCACAGAGGCTTTAATTTGTTCTCGCGTACTAACTGTTTTGAACCGTTTTGTGCTTACACAAAACTGTAACATACACCGTGGCTGTTACATAGCTTTCTTTGTTAAATGTTCCAGTCACTTGTCTGTTTTTGGTGATTCTTTATTATTGAGTTATCTAAGTACTTTGCTTTGGATCTAAATCCTTTGGTATATAGATATAATTTCTGCTAGTCTGTGCCTGCCTGTTTATTTTCTTAGTGATGCATTTTGCTGAAAGATAACATCTGTATGTTTTTCATTCTGATGAAGTCCAGTTTAACAGTTTCTTCTTCTTTTGTGATCCCCGATTTCCCTGCATTAGCTAAAACATCTTTGCCTTCCCAAGGACACAACAATATGCTCCTATATTTGCTGACTCGTTTCAAATTAATTTTTGTATAAGGTGTGAGCTGGAGTTCAAAATTTATTTTTTTCTATAATTATTTAGTTGTTTCAGAAACAGCCATGGAAAAATCTTAAACTTACATTTCTCACCCTATTGAATCCCTCGGGCACCTTTGTTGAAGATCACTTGACCACCTAGCTGTGTTTTATTTCTGGAATATGTGTCCCACTGATCTATTTGTCTATGCATATGGCAGTGTCATACGTTCTTAATTACTAAGCTTTATATTTATAGTAAGCTCTTTAAGTACTAATTTTGAAATGTTTCCAAAATACACTGTTGAGTGGAAGAGTTTGCATATCAGTGTATACAGCATATTATTCTTATGGGAATAAGAGAACTCACGTTCGTGTGTGTTTTACTGTGCATTAAAACTCTGGAAGAAAACAGAAGGTACTAACGGCTCTGAGTGTGGTGACCGGTGGCAGGTAGGGGTGCATCATGGTGGTTGGCTATGGGGCAGGGGATGAAGAATTCTCATTATATTTTTAAACAACGTGACCGTATTAGTTACTCAAAAATTTAATTGACTTTTAAGAAAACTAAATAGTATGGGACATATATTACCTTCTCAGAATCTATAAAATTTTAAAGTGAAAATTCATTGCAATGCTTTCAGGTTCAATTATACTTGTTCAGGCTTTGGATTTTGTTAATATCTGATTTGTTTACTCAGCAAATACTTATTGAGTGCCTATTATGTGTCAAGCAATGTCTTTAGCATTGGGAATGTAGGAGCAAACAAAATGGACACGTTCCGTATGTTCATGGCCTGCACTTCGAGAGGAAATAGCTTGCGAGCTGAGGCCCAGTTGCCAAGATTGAACCACAGGTGTGAGGAATTGCGGTGGTGGGGAGGGGGCACTTTGCAGGCGGAGTGAACTGCAAAGGCAAAGGTCTTGAGGATGAGCATGGCTGGAGAGAAACAGGAGGCGGGCTGATGGAGTGCCAGGGCAGAGGCCAGCCTCTGTCACCAACAGAAACACTGCAGAAGTTTTAAGATTTTAAACCAACAGAAACACCGCAAATCTTTTTACGATTTTACTTACCTATTTATTTATTTATTTATTTATTTATTTATTTATTTTTAGAGAGTGCCTGGACTGGGAATCTCTAACCGGCAACCCTTTGCTTCACAGACTGGTGCTCAGTCCACTGAGCCACACCAGCCAAGGCCAGAAAGTATATTTTGGTGGAAGGGCATGTTGTCTTCTCCTGTAGGTTCTGGATGTAAAGCTTTTCTTCACAATAATCCAGAGCTTTCCAAACTGTGTATTTGGCACCCTCTGTTCACACCCTTTGCTGAGGCCATTGTGTGTTTAACTATAATGGAAAATAGTAGGTCCTTTTCCCCTCAGTTTTATGCATTCCACTTTTTCTCTTCTACGGTGAATTCATGGGTGTCCTCCCAGTTTTCTGCCTCTGAGGGAGCCTTCAGTTCCCACCCCTTTCTTCCGAAGCCCGGATTGCAAGAAACTCCATTGTAATCAGCAAGCTGTCCTGCTGCTGAAAGCCATTAGTGCCAGTGTTGTTGATGACCCGCCCGTGTGAACGTGGTGATTTAAGGGGCAGAGTTATTCCTCGGCTCTCCCTAGGGCCTTGTTCTTAAACGAGTTTCCTATGCTGTTTACTCCTCCAACATAAAGAGTATTAACCACTACCCACCACACTTCATATATCAGCGCACTGAATTGAGTAACGCGGAGCTTACAACGTAACGCCACATTCCAGGTACGCAGCCGCCCACCCTGAAGAAACGAGGCACCCCTCATTTTAGCCGAAGGAAGTCGAATAACACCACCATTGGCTCTGAAGTTGTGTGGTTTTCCTCTGGGGACTAGAGGATGAGAGAGGCATAGTTAGATTTCTTTTAGGAACTGTACACATTAGAAGGAACCTACAAAATCAATACCAATTACTCGCGAGCAAGGGCTGAAAAATCATTGGAGCTATAGAGTGCACACATAGGTGACCGGCTTAAAACAAAGAGCACACGGCCTGGCTAAAAGCTCTTGTGAAATAGAGGCAAAGTAGCAAAGTTCTTTTCCACTTTTTTTTTTGACAATTTGGTATTAATTCGTAATATCCAACAATTTGTTACACATAAAGAGGGAAAAAAATGCAGCGGCAAGTAACTCGGGGTAAGCGGAGTATTTTCCTGGCTCCCAGGCACGACTGGGGTTTGTGTTGTCTTTCTGGTGAATGCCAAGGCGTTCGGAGGGTGTGCAGGGGAGGCTTATCTGCGCAAACCAGCAAACCTTTCCATTCAACACCCAGGCGTCTGCCTGCCAGTGTTACGTGTTTACGCCTCAAGATTGCATTTAGCAGAAATTCACTTTGAGAGGCTTGGTGAAGCCTTTCGAGGTTTTACTGCGTAGTCTCTCTTTCATTCAAAAGACTGAAATAATGCCTTTCAAATTCCTGGATTTCTTAAACCATTTGAGATTGAACAGAGAATAGAATTTCTTTCTCAGTATCTTCCAGTGCCTCAGAGTGGTGGACACGTGTCTGTTAAGATGTGGACCCAGAAACCTAACCCCCTAGCCTGGTCACGGTGGAGAAGTCCTGAGGTCCTACTAAGTCTCTCTAGCTTCGCTTGTTCAAGTCCATGACCAGTTAGTGTATGAGTGTGGGGGGGGCGGGGGCGGAGTGAGACTCTGTAGACTTCCTCAGAGGTTGCAGCCCTCCTTACCACACGAAAGAGACAATACAGAGTTAACGCTCATTATTCAGTCTCGTGTCAGAAGGAGTCTGGGGATGCCTCTGTCAGTAACAGAAACACCGAAGAAGGCATCCTCTGAGTCCCCTTGGACCGCTGTTTTCCTGGACTTTTGGTTTTCTATCTCTGAGCATAGAATTACCACCTTACCACTTGGAAGATTTGTCTGAAAACACCTTGTGACCCCCAAAGTCCCTTCTTACTAGCGTCATAAAAAAAAATTGCAGAACCTCTCATTAATATTTGGGAAAAAAGAAAAGTGAATGGTTGGCCACACCGTGCCTGAAAATGAGGGCTCTCGGTGTTGCTCGGGGGACAGCAGAAACAGAGGCGTGTGTGACGGCTGTCCAGCGCTCTGCGTAAAGGGGAAGGCGGCAAAGGGAGTTTTGCTGAAGGTGAGCTCAGGAAGTTCCAGGGTTCGCTGATGGGAAGTTAAGCAGTCTTACAGAATGTACAAAGCCCTGGCAAATTCACTTGCCATGGGTAGTTCTAAAAGCGAAATGCTGCTTGAAAAGTCTAATATTTTCAGAACATAAGGTTCGCCAGTTTTTTATGGTTTAAAAAAAGCATTAATATGGGGATTCGGTAGTTATATTTGCTTTTATCCTTTGAGACAAAAATGACTCTCATTTTCGTTTCACATGCTCAGTTGTTGAAAGCACACTGGGAAGGGCAGACAATGTGCACACGTGCATCTCCGTGGCCTGTGCAGTTTATATGTAGGCTCAGTGGTGCCTTCGACGTGTGTTCCAGTGGCACTAGGTCAGTTGTTAATGGAGTATCGACCCGACGATTTATTGAGACACGTCCTTCTCTTCACTCGATTGGTGCGTTTCATGTTAAGCTGCCTCTAACACTGCACCTCACAATTCCAACTAGTACAGTTGGGTAGAACTTAAAGTTTACACTAAAGCTACAAACAGCATTGTCGTAAAAGTGTGTCTTGAGAGGAGACACTAGGATTATTGTTCCTTGGGAAGAAAATTCTGAGGTGTGATAATAATCATCTTCGATAAAATTTAAAGTTAAATCATAAAGGGATATAAGACTTTTGTTGGGGCATAGAAAGCAGTAGAAATTGTGCACCTACTGTGTGCAGGCATAGGCATGGTATCTTTCACAAGATGTTTATCATCAGCTCAAAGGAAAAAAATGCATGCAAAAATATGCAAAACAGCAAGAGGAGAGATGTCAGCTGTGGACAAGGGGCAGAGGTAAGGGGGGCTCTGAGAGCCTGTAGGGGGCAGAGATCTTGGTGGTCTGGAGAGGCCAAGAAGGGCTTTCTGCAAGGATGACATGGAGGGAGGTGTTGAAGGTGGGGTGTAATGTAAGAGGAAAGGTCCGGGAAAGGCAGATGGAGCATGGTCTGTGAGACGGCCCATTTGGACTTTGGTTCTTGGTGTGTGTAGAACCACTTGGGAAGACTTTGAGCAACATTTCACCCCAGGGTGAGCGGGTATGGACGTTCCCACACAAGCCAGGCAGTGAAGGCCGTGGGAAGCTGACAGGCTGGGGTGTGTTGTGCTGAGTTCCACAGAGAAGAACATGGCGGCCATGTGCTGGGTGGGTTTAGAGAGAGACCAAGGCCAAGACAACTAAGGAAATGTTTCAACAGGAAGAGAAAGGAAATAATTGGACTTTTTGCCTGAGATTTCTAATACAAATAGTGCAAAGAATGCAACTTCTTCAGTTGTTGGGAATCCAAAATTCTGATTCTGTAATTGGAGCACTTCTAGAATTCTGCATCCCGTTGGACACTAGTTTAACTTAAAGTTTCCTGTAAGTCTCAAACCACTAAATTTGGTTCTTATCAGGGATGCTGTCTTAATTTACAGTTTAATATTGGCCGGAAATGGGAACTGAGAAATGATAGCCTATATTTTATATTTGACCCATAGATATATCAAATTCAAATTTAATGACTCTAAAATAATCATTTCGTGTTTGTACTACAAGGTGGTCTTCTCATATTTTGTCAACGATGTCAAGGAGACATCAACCCCAAATCACTGACCAATATAACCAGCAATCTTCTTCACCTGACGGAAACCTCTGGGGTGAATGGAAATTGCTTGGAATTTTTTCTAAAGCAAAAAAATATATAGGAAATACGTTTATGATGCTCACTGGCAAACGTAGATAGAATGTCCCATTGCAGGAGAATTTAACGACTCCATTCGGTTCTTCCTACCATCATTTAGTCTTCTCAAGAAATAAGAAAGAATATCATTAAATGGATATGTGCTTCTAATAAAAACTAAATAAGTTTTAGGGGCTAAAGTATTTGTGAGTAGTAACTTCAGTTATTGATGAAACATATTCTGATGCTAAATGCTTGCTGTATTTACCCTTCCTTGGTGGGGAAGCAGGCAGAGCCAGGGCTTCTGAATCCACCGACCTCCCCCTGAATCTTGTCTGGCCCCCTTAGCTTTGGCAATCTGCTTGTCCCCCAGGGGAAGAACTTACTAAGTGGTTGTGTAAATTGTACATAATAAATGTAGCATGCTTAGCATAGAGCCTGGCACATAGTAGGTGCTTAATAAATATTTGTTGAATAAATGAATATTTTTGCTGTAAATAGAATGGGTCACTAGATTTACTAAGAAAAAAACTTCTCAAGTGCTAACCTCTGTGTGTTTAGTGGAGGAAGGAGAGATGTGTAAAATGATTAAATATGTTATTTACATTTGGGATTTTTTTTCTCTCCCCAAGCTTTGAACTGTGAGTCTGGGGTCTTAGATCCACAGGAAAAACAAATACATGGTTTCCGTGTTGTCGGCCATGTCCTCAGAGACCCCAGGGAAGTTAAAGAAGGGATGAGAGAAAATTCCTGACCAGCTGTCCTCCAGGGCCAGGCAAGTAAGCAGAGGCCTCCTCGGGTTAAACCCATCATTTGTTTAATGGAAGATAAAGCATATTTGTGTTGCTGGAGAGTAAAGGGAGTAGGAAAGATTTCCTTGAAGAACGTGCCCGTCATACTATTCTTACGGTTTCTGATGTGAACTGTGCTTTCCAGACAGCTTATCCTGCAGGGGAAAGAGAAGGGATTTATTTGACATCATTCGTGAATAAGGAAGCAAAACTGAAAGCAAGGGGAGAAGTGGATGGATGTACTGTACCTATTTCAGTGTGCCAGGTATGAAGACGTGCTTTGCAGCGACACACTCTGCCCCAGAGCTTTGCTCACTGGGACTCACTCTCTACGGACGCACAGTCCCTGCAGGCCGGGACACTGATGACCACGGTTAAAACAGGTCTCATGGGGCAGACAGAGCTGGGGTCGAGTCCAGGTTCTCCTGTGTCCTAGCTGAGTGGGCTTGGACGTTCATTGACCTATCTCTAAACTTCACTTTCCTCATTTGTAAAATGAGCCTTGTAGAGGTGATGTTAGGAATCTAAGTTACTGTAGTCCTCCGTGTTGTCTCTCACTCATACACACTGCCAGGTTAACTGGGATGCTTCCTGAAATCAGGCCTGTGTCCATTTGGGTGGGGAGGTGGCACATAAAGTGATGGGCATCATACGATAAACGGAATCTTAATTGGATGGAATGTGTGGAGGTGATAAAGGCAGAGTGCCCATCACAACATCTGGGAAGCAATGAGCAAACAGGAAATGGTCTGGGGGTGACGTTCACGCTGCTGCCGCTGCGTTGTGCCGCCCACACAGAAGAAGCCTCCCTTTCCTCATGAATGCCGTGGACGCTCTGGCTCGTGGTGATGCCATCTGGAACGCACTTCGTGAAAGAGCAATTGAAGTCTTAAGTGTCCTAGTTTCTCTAATCATCTAAGAGAAAGTATCACAGCCTTCTAACGTAAAAAAATAAAATAAAAAAAATAAGCCAGTCGATGAGTCCTGAGTAGATGTGATGTAGTCAGCACTAGTTTTTTTGTGATTTTTCTAGCAGGACTTTAATATGATTTAATTTCACCACCAATGACATTACCATATGGCAAGTTCCCCATTTCCTTTAAAATAATATACTGAGGCCTCACTGTGTCCCAGTGAATGAACTCTCAGGCTGAATTTTTCCCAAGGTTTTTTTAGGACACCAGAACACCGAGGAGACTGCTTTTCAGGTGGCCGTCTGCCAGCTGGGTGTGAACTTGGGTCACTGGAGGCAGGAGCAGATGGGTGGAGCGGCAGGGGGAAAGGCTCTGCTCAGGACGTGCAGTCGCTCTGGCCAGATCGGTCATGCCGCAGAAGTTAGTTCCAGTGTGGTTAAAAACACGGACTGAAGTAGACAACCAAGTTTCTGGGAAATTAACGTGGGCTCGCTCTTCAGAAATCGTCTTAAGTGTCGTAAGACAGATGAGCTAACGATGCTGAATTGGGAGTCTCAAAATGTCGTGTTTGTCAGTGATAACAGTTCCGGTGCTTGCTAAGTGCCAGGCACTTGCTACACATACCTCGTTCGTTTCTCACAAAAATGCCAGGAGAGAGGCGTGTTTCCCACTTTGCAAATGCTGGAACTGAAGCTCGGAGTAAATCGGTCAAGGTCACACAGCCGGCATCAGAACGCCTCGGTCTGACTCCGAAGCCATAACAGCAGCTCTGCGGTGCCGCCTTCCAGTGCTAAACGGTGTGACGGAAGGGAAACTAGAAGAGCGAATGGTCAGTTCGCGGGAAGCCGGAAGGCGGAGGTCCGTTCCTCGGTAACAGTTAGAGCGGCTGTGACGTCAGGATGGGCGGGGCACTGGACCTGAGTCGTGGTGGGGAGGAAATACACAGCAGGCACGGCCGCCACGTGGCCCCAGCGAGGCAGAGGGTCCCAGAGGCCACGTGCGGGGCTGGGGAATCACGTGGGTGCCCCGTGGACTCTCACGTCTCCTTCCCCTGAGAATTCTCCCAGAATCCTGGAGTCGCACAGACTCAAAAGGAGATCCTCACAGGAACCTCGGACAAAAAGACTCCCAGGGACCCATTCTAGTGAAACACACTCCTTGGGGCCCTCAGCAAGTGTGCGGATCCGAGGCGGGGGTGACTGGGCCCACGCATGCCCTTCAGAACTGTCGGTGAGTCGTGAAGAGGAGACAGTCGTTTCAGCTCAAGTATTTGCCCTGCTCTGACTTGGGAGCAGGTCGGGGGATGGAAGGGAAGCTGCGTTGACGGCGGCCTGCTGTGTGCCGGGCACTGGGGGGACCGCACAGTTGCTTGCGGGAAAGAACAGACAAGGCTGAGCACCCGGTGGGCACCTCTCTGCCGAGTGCCACACTCGCGGCGTCACTTCATCCCGTGTGACACCCTCGCCCGGCAGCACGTTCCGCACGACCGTGAGGCCGTGCCGGCTGCACAGGCACGTGTCCCAGAAGCAGGTGCTGGTGCTGAACACGCGAGTGAGCAGGACATAAGCCCGTGTCCCGAGAAAAATAGCAGAAATGTTAAGTTTATCTCCTCAAGGAAGTCAGTTTCTTTCTCCGATTTATTTCCATTACCACAGCCTTGCTCCCCATATGAAGATACCGCAGAGATCTTGGCGCCCTCGGGAAGGTGGAGGAATTCTTACTAAGTATGGCAGTGAGCGGTCTCTCCAGATGCAGCTGCGCCCGCTGGTAGTGTGAGAACAGCAGCTGTCCGCTGGGTACAAATGGGAGTTAAAGCTAGAGGTGTTACGTATTGTAGATGTCAAGGTAATAGTTACCAGTAATGAACTGCCTCAAGACGATGGGACTGTGGATGCACGAGGCGTAAGTTTAAGGCAAAGCGACACATCAACAAGCTACCTTATGCTTGTATTTAGTGACACGAAAAACAATTACATGCCATGACTATACCTTAAAAACATATACGTACTGAAGAAATCAAACTCTAAATAGAATTTCGTGAATTTTGTGGCACTGACTTTTCCTGCTGTGGGGTTCCTGGAATTGGGAGGTACTGGATTCGGTGACGGGTGGCAGTCCTCCAGCTAGGTGGCAGGGGTGGTGCAGGAAGCATCGCTCACTTTCACGTGCACACCGAAACCTGCAGAAGGCTTGCTCGCATCCGGAAGGAGAGTCCAGAGACAGTGAGAGAGTGCGCTTGTTACCTCTGGGGACCAAGTCGTGTTCAGCGCAAATGGAACCGATTGTCTGGGGGCAGGGAGAGGAGGCGGCATGTCAGCTGTGTGTGCGGACGTTCGGGGAGCGAAAAGCGGGAAGTGAGTCTGGCTCCGTGTCACTCACTGCCAAGTGCCTGAGGAGCCCAGTACCAGCACGTTTGGTTTCTTCGTAGATTTGTTTAAAAATGTGGCATCAACTGGTATTTTCATGGCGTAAAGATCAGTAATTTAAAAGTTGCCATATATTTAAAGTAAGAAGAATATTAATGACTCTGAGTCAAAACATGATTGAAAGAGCCAGGCTCAACGTGAAGAAAGTTTCAGAAATATCTTAACCTATTTCTTCTGCTTATATTTTCTTTTTCCCATCTATGCGGTCAATGATTTTAAAAATCTGCATAGAATCAAGTCAAAACGAGTTCTTCAATATGTCTAAGATTTATTTTTATAAGTATTTTTAAGAATCTTCAATGAGTATAAATAAGGTCTTTCAGTAGGTACACAATTTTCAAGTGATGAGGTGCATCGAGTTAGCCTCTTTGGCAGCGGTTTTCTTGGTCTTTTCATAAAACCAGTGCAGCTGCCGCATCACAGACTGGGGAAGTGCAGGACGTGAAAGGTGCCCGAGCAACGGGGGGCAGCCCATGAATCCAGTGAGGTCAGGAGACAGGGATTCCTGGCTCCATTAGGTAATTACGTGGCTGAGTGACCTTGAGCCAGGCCCTTTGTCTCTCCAGACCTCACCGGTGGCAGGAGGAGCAGTGCCTGGTGATTTCTGGGCACCCAGAGAGAATCAGCACTAGGAGACGGCCCAGTCAGCCAGGAACATAGAGACCACCTGAGGGATTCCAGGGAGGAAAGCACTTGCTGGAGGGGATTGATGTTTATTACAGAAGTGATGGAAACACAGGGATGGCTGAGGGCAAGGAAGACCACTGCTACCTCTTACCTTCTCCGCTGGTGGCCGAGGAATTAGACACGGCTTCTTCCCTGCCCCTAGGCCGGGAATCGCAGGAGATTTCCAGCAGTGGTCACAGCTGCCTGCAGTGTCAGCGAGAGAACTCCCCAAGGCTCCAGCCAAACCTTGGAGGTCACCAGCCCCACACACCCACCGACCCCTGCTCACACACGGCCTTCCCGGCCATTCCTCGGATGTCACACAGGGCAGCCTGCTGGTCGAGTCTGGAAGGGAACTCTGGAGGCAGGGATGTCCTCACGCTGCCAGTGCTTATTCTGTGGGGAGGTGCCTCCAACAGCACCTGGCACCCCTGCGGGGCTCAGGGTTCCTGGCTCGGGACTGGGATGCTCGTGTAGGTCAGCCCGGAAGGAGGGCCACATGCAGGTGTGTTGGGAAGCCCTGGGCAAGAAGGTCCACATTTGAGAGGCGCTTCAAAGGAAAATAGGAAAGATTGCATGTGGGTTACTTTTTCCTTTCAACTAGCAACTCAGTATGATCTATAAATCAAATCTCTAGCTCCTCTGCTGACCGGAACGTCCTCTCCCTAGCCTTCCTGTCCCTCGAGCAGCACACCTGCGCCTCCCGGTGCAGCAGTGAGGCTCTGCCGGCAGAGGCTCTGTGCATCCCCCTCGCACTGAACGTGTGACATTGCTTGGTTTTCCATAACTACTTTAAAAGTGATTTCCATTTGGAGCTAGGTGGGACAAATCCCTGCTGCTGGCTAAATCTTTTTCTTTCTCTGTGAAGGGATCTCAGAAAGAGAACTGCTGCTCTTTTGTGCTCTCCCGTGATGTGTTTTGTGTTCGGGTCTGTGAAGGAAGCCATTTAAAAATACATTGAGTGTTGTAAAAATATCCCCCTAATTCTACCAGAATTCAGCTCTTTTAATAGTTGTCTTTCTTCTCCCTGCACGTCTCTTTTTCAATTATCCCTTTCCCTCTGGTGCACTGCCAGAGTAACGGTTCTGGGTCTTTCACAGATGCTCACAATGCCTGAAGGCCTCCATCTCCCACCTCGAGGTCCTCACTGAACCCCAGCAGTCGGACGGCCTCGTGCACTCAACCTCCAGACATGAGGAGAGAGAATCACTTTCACTGGAAAGCCTGACATGACCAGGCATTGAATTGTAACTACTTTTTATGATAAACAAACAAAATAGGCATACGTCATGTCCTGCTTTGGGTTTGGGTCTGTGTGTTGTTCCAGCAGACCTCAGCCTATGACAGTGCTGCTTGTCTCAGTGGCATTTTGGTGTTGCTGAGTGCTGGCTCTCGCCAGCTCTGCAGGGGGCTTGCTTTCATCATTGTTCAGCCGAATCTGAAACCTCTTTCTCTCTCTGCTTACACCTCCTCCTCACCAACTTAAGTTTCTTTAATTTTAAGTCTCAAACTATCCTTACCGGGGGACAGATTCTGTGATAAGGATATAACTTGCCCAGATACCATACTGTCTCATTCCCCAGGGAAATGGTGCCCTATGAGGACAGTTGTCCCTATGCAAGAGTTCAGTGAACCATTGGCTAGAACCGACCCACTGGGACTTGCCAGTAGGGATCCAACTACAGAGGACAAGAAGGACCCTGCCACCCTCCTCATTGACCCGGAGTGGGAGGACCAGGGGCCAGAAACTCAGCGTGGATGAGAAAATCATGAGCAGAGCCATGAACAGGGTCCTGAAGGTATCGATCCACCAAAGAAGGGTTCAGAGGCATCGTGTATGCAGAGGTCAAGTGTAATCCTCATTTTAAGGGTGAGGAATTCATTTTGGCAATGACTTCATTTTCCTCTGAGTTTGTAAAGAGAGGAAAGTCCTTCTCTGACCCAAAGGTGCTTTGTAAGTAAGTTAACGTAGCTTAGAGGGACTGAAGCCTGTTTTAGCCATTTCACTTTTCTGCTGACTTTCACGGAGAGGCCAGTCCGCCCTCATTACCTCTATTCGTTTGTGCACGCAGTAAACATTGGCTGGGCACCTCATGGATTTCATCTCCTGTATTCCACAGTGTTCTTAAATCTGTGCGGGAGGGCAGTCCCTGTAGTGTGAGCTGTGTCCTGGCCCTATGGTGTGACACTGAAAGACAAAAGAGGCGAGTCAGAACAAGACCAGGAGGCCACACAGGAGTGCTGCCCAAGGCAGTCACTCTTCTGCCGAGTCTTAGTGAAGAGTAACAGAAAGCGGGGGAGACAGAAATGTTGGTCCAGAGTAGGGTTTCCCTTTCTTGGCATTTTGGACAAGATAATTCTTTGCTTTGAGGAGCTATGCTGTGTGTTTTAGGATGTTATCAACATTCCTGGCCTGTGACAGTGTGACACCCCGATATTGCCAAACGTCCCCTGGAGTGCAGCACCCCCTCCCCACTCGGCGTTGAGAACAGCTGGCCTGGGGCATGGGACGGAGTTTGTCCAGTGGTAGGGGGTATCTGAGTTACGATGCACATTTCCAAATTTGCAAAAGGTGTTTTGAGGGCTGGTGGGAGATTGAGGGAGAAGGTAAAGCATGGTTCTTACACAAAGTTGTCATGTATGTTAACTTCATCCTGAAAGCTCTTACAAGGAATTGAAGGATTTTAAGTTGGGGACAAATGTGGGTTGATTTGTGTTTGAGAAAAAACATTCTGGTCGTAGTGCAGAGGATGGATGGAGCGGAGAGCAGACGGATGAAGGCAAGAGTCCAGGAGAGAAGCGATGTCAGGGTGGAAAGGACCGGAAGGTAGGAGAGCTGCCCAGCTCAGCTCCCAGGAGTTGGTCCAGGGTGGGTCTGGATTCCCAGCCGGGATGATCAGAAGGCAGTGGTAAAAAGGTTCTCCAGTGTTAGTTGGAAATTAAGCCCCATGACTTTATGAGAGAAATTATCAGAGGCTTGAACTCCAAAAAGTTAACTTGTAAAATTTTTTTAGTATAAACTCAGTGAACTCATGGTATAATGAATAAAAATAGTACTACCTACAGCTTCAAATTCAATTAGGCCTTCAGCAAAGATTCCTCCAGCACACTGTCAAAAACATACATACTAGTTTAAAAGTAATCAATATAATAGAAAACTGTAGTACTTTTCACACACCCCCTTCCCCTTGAGCAGTGTTTTAAGACAAGTGAGGCAAAGAGGCAAATTGAAGAATTGAAGCCATTTTTCTTGCCTGATTGGCCAGAAAATTGTCTCATTTCTTTGCTGTACTGTCTGACTCTGTATAATGATAACGGAAAAAAAAAAGTGTTTGGGTATTTTTAAACAGCTGGATCTTTGAGGGTACCAAGAGAAATAACAGGTCACTTGGCAGAGCCTCTGTGTTCATTCACCCATGTATCCGCACGTACACAGGGCGTGTCCCTGATGTGAGAACTGCCCGGATACAGTTCTGTAAGCACCTGCTATGAGGGAGCAGCACAGGACTGAGACCCCAGACGTAGAGAAACTCCCCGGCCAGCCGCTGCTGCATGTCGCCCGAGGCAGTGAACCACTCGGGTCAGAGCAGGCTAGCGCTCACGGGCAGCGCTGTGCACCGGGCTTCTGTGCTGCACATAGTCCCTGCTCTCCGACACGGGGAACCAGGAGATTCAGGTCCCGCTCGGGATCCCAGTGGGTGGCTCTGGAAGGTGTGGGCCAAGTTCATGGCAATTGCTTTAGCTAAAAACCGTTATAAGACTGAAAAAGGTTAAAAATATGTCTTATATTTAACTGTATCCCATCTTTCAGATTCTGACTAGGCGATTGTTCAAGCCAGTCCCAATGGGGGATAATTCCAATGAAAGCAAGAATGTTTCAGATCATATAAAATTTGAAGATCACAGCAAAAGGACCCATGCACAAATAAATACGAGATGGGAATGGAATTTTTATGTGTTGATAAATTATGTATTTTTAAGTATAATAGATGGCTTCAATGACAGCATAAAAAATAGAAATCCTTACTAATCCATGTAATGTGTACTCTTTTAAAAACCAGCAACCTTAAAATCACTAAAATATCACACATGTAACAAAAGGAATTACTTTAAATCGTAAACCAAGCTTATTCAGAAATTAAATCTATAGTACACAGCTCACATTGGTCATATTTACCAGCAATTCTTTATTATTCCTAAAAGGAAACACTTATTTACCACTTCACACATGTCACAGCCGTGCTTGGTGTTTTACATGCACGTAGTTCATTTGCCCTTCAGAAACACAAGGTACAGAGAAGTGACCACTCCCGTTTTAAGGATAAGGACATTAACATCCAGGCAAAGTCGTGTCCTAAAGGTCATAGAGCTGGCAAGGGGCAACCCAGCAGTTAGGGGAGAGCGGTTTCCCCACATCTCGTGGGTGACAAAACAGACATAAGCAGTCAGTCACGTAGGTTCTGGACAAAACTGTGGTGAAGACAGCTTGTTCCAGATAATGTAAGACAGGACCACCAATGATGGTCCCGTGGGAATTGGAGGCTCGGTGATGACTAGAAGGCTGCATTTATTCCCACATGTCCGCATCAGTGACACCTCACCTTTTAACTTAGTAACCGCCACAGCTATAGTCGGCTCTGAGAACAAAGAGGGTGCTTTTAGCAATCTTGAAATAGCTTTTATATTTACACTTAAACATTTCACTTCCATTTTTAACATCTTTTTCTGCTGAAGATTGGACCTATCTGGATTCTCAAAGGTACTTGGACTTCAAACTCTATTTAAAGATAGGAAAACATAACTGAACATTTAATTTTCAGAAATGGTCCCAAATTGTGGAAACAGAGTATTTAAGTACCAGAAAACAAAAATTCATAAAATTTAGCGGTTCACACACAAAACACTAAATCTTAATGGATAACTATCTTGTTGCCAGTTTGGGAGGAATTTTCATTTTGTTTATATCTCAAAAATAATACAGTTAGAGTCCAAAGAGCTTTCGGCATCTCCGCATCAAAGATCGTGAATCACGTCAACTACGTGAGGCCCAGCTGAACCCTTAGAAAAGTGTATCAAGTCAGAAAGATAATTGTTCGGGAAAATCTCTCTGAAGTGCTGCAGTAAATGTGATTGATTTAATACGTCATTGAGATTCTACAGGGAAAATGGCATAAAACAGTAACACTCTGTTTCCACTTTTTAGCTTCCATTTTTGTAAAGTGACCATTAACTTTGTGTAGTCAGATCATTACGACATTCCGCCCAGATGAGAAGGGGCTCAGAGCCAGCACCGCACTTCACCAAGTCAGTGACCACGCGCATCACAGACACAGTGGTGAATGCTGGTGCGCCGAAAGGCTGCGTGATGCGGTTTTCCAGCGTCCATGTTTGTGGGGGAAGCACGTTCATCGTGTCTGAGGGAACACTTAGGAGCTGAGGCTTCTAAGCTTAGCTCCCTGTTCTTTGCTGAGCAGGAATCCTAACTGTGCTTGTAACTGTCCCCACCTGGGAGCATCTTGCCATTAAGTGAATGTCCTGCACGGCAGCATTCAGTGTAGGGCCCGCGGATTCAGAGTGGATTCTGGTAAGGACCCTCAGGACACCTCAGGATGTTTGTTCATCCGAGAAAACCTGCTTCTCTCGCCCGTTGGATCAGCATGGGCAATTCCTGAGCAAAAGCTCCCGTCCCTTGTACAGTTGAACTCTCAACCCCCACCCCACCCTGTTTCCCCTCAAGATCATAATCTTCACCAAGAAGGCACAGGAAAGGTGTGGCATTGTTACAAAACAACAAAGGTGGGGGCCTGGGACAATATACTGTTACCCAAAAGGAACCCCCCAGGTTTGTTATGTCCACCGCCAGAGGAAAGATGTCTCTCAATGCCAGAGATTCATGAAAAGGAAAGGAAATGTTTGTTTAATACTATACAGACTTAAAGTAGTGACCTAATGTCTTCATCAAAATCCCAAAGCCCCTTAAAACACCCACAAAGACACACAGTCCTTCCTTCCCCTTTTTCCCAGTTTGGGGTACCGTATCTCAGAAAAGAAATAGAAGTCCGTGGCTCGGGCAGCCCCCAGTTCTTCCCAGTAATCCATGCTCAGCTGGTAGCCTCCCTCGGTTCCCGGCACCCTCAGCTGTGTCACCAGGATCTCTGCTAAAGCCGGGTGGTGGTTCTCCCTTCTAAAGCTGCGGGGGTCCCCACTCTGGCAAAGCTGCGAGGTTCTTTCTCCACTGCCCCAGCTGCGTGGTCCTTCTTCACACAATGGCTGTGGGAGTCCCCACTCAGCCAAAACCGCGTGGTTCTCCCCCAACAGTGGCTGCAAGGAGGGGGGTCGCCACTCTGCCAAAGCTGAGTAGTGGTTCTCTGCTAAAACTGCATGGTGATTCTCTCTCGCAGGGCTGCGGGAGTCCCCACTCTGCTAAAGACTGAGTGGTTCTCTCTCCCTGAGCAATGTCTGTGGTCCTCTCTCTGCACTGCCACAGCTGCGTGATTCTCCCAGCAATGGCTGTCATGTCTGGGTTTAAATCCCCGTGCCAGTCCTCCTCTGCAGCCCCTTTTCCGACTCCCCCCACACTCAGTTACACCTGCCAGTACTCGTATCCTTCCAGCTTTACTGGGCTGCCATCGTGAGTCTGTGCAGGCATGGCCCCATGCCATGGAGCCAGTCTTCTCCAAACTCGCACGCAGGTGCTGAAACTCGGGGGACCTGCCCCCCCCCAGTTACATCTTGGTGGGGAAGTTACTTCCATTTCCCTGGCTCAGAGCAGGACTACAGCTATTTAACGTATCTACGTAACTAGTTAAAGGTTGTAGATATGTTAAATGACCACACCAGAGGTTAGCTGCAAAGCTGTTGCTATGCAAAACAGCTCTCACTGGCCCTGCTCCATTTGTCCCTTCCCCCAACGCACACCTGTGGGGGCGGGGGGGTGAGGACATCCTAGTATTTCCTGAACACCTTGAGTTCTGGACCCCATTCCAAATCCCTATTTGGGGCCCCCCTCTTGGCTGCACCCTGTTACATCATCACTTTTACGTGAGTCCCTTTTAGCTCCAGGCGTGTGTTTCGCAGCAGAATGGACGTGTGGATAAAACAGACAACACGGAGGAGTCAGCTGCCACTTCCTGAGTCTAGCCAACAGCCTGCAGTAACGACTATGGGGTGTCGTTGAGGAAGGTGGTTTTCTGGAAGGAGGCAACACTTCAAGACCCTTTAAAAGTAACCCTTACTTGAGCCACAGTCTCATCCTCTGCAAATTCGGATTACGGAGGAGATGTGAATGAAGAATTTTCTGGACCACTGCAGATGTCTTGAAAAGTCACGACCCCTTGATCTGTGGGTGGTGAAGCACAGATGAAACAAAGCACGCGGCAGCACGTCCCCTGGAATTCTTAGTGCCGACTCCCAGCGGAACTTCAGACGTGCTCACTTAAAGCTGTAGAACTCCAGTGCGGAGGTTACGCAGCCTATCCGTGGCTTTCTCATGCTTCACTTTTCTTTTGGCTGAGACTTCATTACTCACTGGTTTCACACTTGCTTGTGATCGTTCACCGAAGTGCTTTCAGAACGGCTGCCCTAAGACCTTTTCCAGGTGACTGTCATCTCTGTGCTGTCTTCTGTTGATTTTCCCTCTTCATTCAGTTCGAGACCTTCCTGGTTCTGGGTGTTTCAGTGAGTTCTGACTGAAGTATGGGTATGTTGGGTGCTATGCTGTGAGAATGATGTCACCAAACAGTAAGGGGGTCCATCTGCTCGGAGCCCAGCAGAGCCAAATGCTGAATCCTAAGACCTGCAGCGGAGCCATTAGTCCCTTTACTGTGGGATGCCACTCAAGGAGAAGGGGAAGCTGCCAGTTAAAGCCTAAGCTCCCCAAAGGCTCACAGTCAGGGGGTTTTAAAGCAAACAATCATGAGTAATCATGAGGAACAGATTCAGGGTCGTGGGCTGTGTTGATTGGTCAGTTCCTGTGCAAGCTATAGCTATTTTCTTAATTCGATTTATTTAGTTCTTGGCCCAGTGCTGTCTCGGGTCTTGGGGACTGTGGCTAGGTCGTCTCCCCTGCTCACAGAGTTCCTCCAGACACCGTGGGATTATGAGTCAGTGATGTTATGGTGAGAGCAGAATAAAGCAGTTGTACGTCCCGAGCGTAACAGGCTGCGTTCTCCTGTCAGCTTAAGCGAAGTATACGTCGGCGCTCTTTGCTGGAACTTGCTTCACAAGCAGGCCTCCAGGCCCCAGGGCAGGACTGCATTCCCCACAACTGGACTCGCAAGGGAGCCGCTCTCGTAGCTGTAACTGACAGTGGAGTTCTGGAGCACCTGTTGTGGCATGCTTTGCCGTCGGTTTCACTATGGATCTGCGGCCGTCACCTTCTCGCCACTTTTTTTGGGTTGGCCAGAAAACCTGTTGAGTTTTTTTTCTGTGAAATAAAAGACACGTTTTTCTTTTTCGCCAATAACTTCATTGATTTGGGTATTTTGAGTATGTCGGCTGTCTCCCTTGTGGTGTGGTATAACATTGATTGTTCTCAATTAATGTCTCAATTTGATCGCTGTCAACTTCAACAGGTCCGCCCAACCCTGGAGCATCATCCAGCAAGAAATCTCCAGCACAGAACTTTGCAAACCACTTCTGACACATTCGATCCGTCACAGCCCCTACTCCACACACTGCACACATCTTTTTTTTTTGCTTTTCAGTTGCATTTTTACCTTTCTTGAAATATAAAAGCATAATATTCCCAAAGTGTTCATGTTTTCTTCCATCTTCAATATTAAAATGACTGCACAAAAATTCACCAATTTTGATGTTTTCTTTTTAATGCACGCTGTTATGACAGCTGTCACAATACAATCGAACAAAGTTGTTTCAAATGAAGTTAAAGACAACTGAGCACTCCTAGAGCCGTCCTACAGAAAAAAAGCCAAATGAACTTTTTGGCCAACCCAGTATTTTTCTTTTCCTCCTTCACCTGCCTCCACCCTTCGTTTAAAGCTCTGGTGGGACTAGGGAACGATAACAGGCCCGGTCACAGATGGAGCATTGGACTTCATGTGTCACGTTTAAATCCTCCAGGAAGAAAGGAAGGACTTGTCATCAAAGCGCCTTTATGAGCCACAGATGGCAGTAAGGCTGAAATACCCGCCCCCTCCTCCCGTTGCTTGTCTGCTAATGTGACTTATTTTCTTAAGTACCTGAGCAGCACCAGCCCTTCCCAGGACTGTCCCCCTCTGTTTATAGTCAATCATAACTCACCGGGGAAGATTAACTGGAGAGGAGTCAGCTGTGAATTAGGAATCACCAAAGTACTATTTTAAAAGGAATGCAAGCGTAGTGTCTTCAATTGTAGCCTTAATTCAAAAACATGGCCAAACTGTTACTAAGGAAATGTCTTAAAGGGCCTATTTGAAAACATCTAGCCAGCAAATTGGCACATTAGCAGGAAGTAATGTGCTGTAAATCCTTAACAATAGCACGTCTCAAGTAGACCCACCACTTCTCTTAAAATCCTCTGTGTTTATTCTCTTAGCAAAGCTCAAGTAAATTTCAACCCAACCCTTCTCTGAATTTTCACAAATTCCAAAGTAGTTGAATCCAAATGAAAAGCTCGAGTATATATGATGTTAATTAAGCTGTTTTGCCCTGGGAGCAATAGACTCTGACTTGACACAATTGTTCCATGATCTGAAATCTAATATTGTTTTATCATGTAAATAATAAAATAGGATGAATCATTTGCCGTAAAATTTAATGGACTATATTAGCTGCTGGTTTGAGTTGATACATACATACCAAGCCTGACTTCTATGGACTTTTATTGATTAAGCATCTGGTTTTGTAAAGTGCTTCCTGATACTGAAGACTCAAAGCACTGACCCTACACATTTTAACACGATAGTACCGACCACGTTCATGCCTAAAAGTGGTCGAGAGTTGCAAAGTTTGCCATGGAGTAATACAACTGTAAAACTGTAGAAGCTGCACTAACGAAACCTAAGAACCTTGCAGAAGAGTTGGCTCATTGTCTCACAGATGGGATTTGAAATGCAGCGAGCACTTCAAGCCCGGAGCAAGCGGGGAATCAGAGGGGGTTCGGACCAGTCGCACACACCCTGCAAGGTGTGTGTGTGTCGACGGCTGTCCCCTCCCCCACCCCGGTCAGTTCATCTGGTTTACTGGCCAGGTCTTCCCTGTGTGACTCATAAACTACAAATAGGCGTCCTCTCGCTGAGGGGAAGTAGAGTGTGGGTCGAGGAGAGCCGCCCTTACTTCACCCTGAAACATAACCACGTAAGCTCCTTCTGCAACAAGATAGTTGACTGGAGTGGAGATTGCTTGTTTTCTGAAAGCAGAGGCAGGATTGTAATGTTTTCACTTTTTAAGGACGTAGAGGTTGATAATTCACCATATCCCTTTATACTCTGAGCACTGCATCAAATGACAGAGAGGCACAAGGGTCAGATAGAAGCTAAAACGTCTGTTTTAGGTTGCATTTCTCTTACATGATGGCCCCCCTCAAGCCCTGCTTTTCGATGGGACACATGGAGGGACCACAGCCCCAGCTGCACACCCACGGCATTCGGAGTGTGTGAAAATCCCCAGCTGCTCCTGTCGTGGTTGTTCTCAGGACCCAGCACATGGTCCAGGCTGGGCAGGCACAGTCTAGTGGTCCTGTATGGTAGCTGCTAGCCACACGCACCCACGGAGCACTCACAGTGGGGGGGGTGACAGAGGAGCGAACATGTGCTGTCTTTTCACCCATTCAGATTTCAGTTTAAAGCTTGATGCCCAGTTCACTTCTCGGAAGGCTTTTAAGTCTATTGGAAACCACGAGGGCACGTGGATCTACCTTATCGCTGTAAAATCTGTGGAATCGAACAATTGGTTACTTCTCATTAAAATGAAGGGGCCACGTGGAGATATGCTCTAAGTGTGAAATACACAGACAATTTCAAAGACATAGCACAAAAGAAAGGAATGTTAAGTAGCTCAATAATTATTTACATTGATTACATGTTGAATTAATGCTTTGGGTATATGGGCTTACATACAATGTCAAAATTAATTTCTAAAATTAGTACAACTTTTAAGTAGAGGCTCACTTCCTACTCTTGGAGAAATACAGTACTAAGAGTGAGGTCGACCCACACTAGTCAGCAGGTGGAAGTCCTGGTGGAGGCTTAATTATGTCTGGGGGAAAGAGAATGAACTAGAAACAGTAGGGAGAAAGAGAAAATTGGCTTTTGGCTTTCCTGGAGGGTGACTTGTGTGGGTCGTTTTGTGTCCCCGCATGGCTTATGAACCTGAAATTCAATGGGAGAAATCTCCCATCAAGAGGTTACTTATGCCGCCAGGTGCCTGTTCCATCCGAAACCGAGCACTTTAAAGCTCTGGTGGGCATCTTTGCTTGGTGCCTCCCCCGAAGACTTGCTTCCTTCCAGGCCTTGCCTCCTGCGGGCTTTAATTAGCATTGACTAGTCAAACTGCAGTGTAAAATCTCCATCACCTGCTGTAGCATGGCATGGCTTTTCTGGATGGAAAAAGTATGAAAAATGAAACTTATCCCAGTGCACAACTCCCCAAAAATTGTACCCTCACAGTCAGATGGAGATAGTGTAAAAAGTTGGGTCTCTGGTGTTGGAAAGCAAGTCCTGCCCATGTTGATTTGAACACGTCCCTTCTCTGACAGAGGCCTTGCCCTTTCCACATGGGCCATGAAGCCCCCAGCCTGAATCCCTTGGGAGAAGCTCTCCTGACCTAATAAAGAAGGACTTTCTTGGCCTAACTCCAAACTCTGCTCTGAGGTCCAGAACACTGCCTGGATCACCAAGATACATGCTTCTTCCTGCTAAATCAAGGCATAACTGGTGCCTTGCTTAGTTCTTCAACAGCCCCATGCTGCAGCCTGCCATTCAGCTGTGGTGCTTAACCTTGACTGCGTGTCGGAATCACCAGATAGACTTCAGTCAAACACAAAGCCCAGGGCTGAGGCCTAATGCCACAAGCATCTTAGCTGCTAAGGGGAACCTGAGAAGACAGCGGCCAATCAGAGGGCTTGCTGGTGGTTGGGTCTGTTGGTCAGCACTCCTTGTCTTAGTTCACATACAGTCTGCAGCCAAAATAAAATATGTACAGGGAAAGAGGGACGTTTCCTGCTTTTTTGAAAAACTAGTGTGAGCAATTACCTTTTTAATGTATGGGGTTATTATACTTGTTCTTCTGTCAGATCCATGTTAATGTTATTATTTTACTGTGTTTGAAATTCAATCTGGTCTCCTTCCAAGTTAAAAGACACAGGTATCTAAATATCACATTATTTAGATGGCATATTTCAGTGATGTTTGTAAAAGGCTTCAGATGCTGTGCCCTTAATTTGAATTTTCTTTTGCACTCTTATAAAGTTAGTGTGGATGAGACTCTAAACACCTCACCATCACGTTATCAAAAGAGCGTGATAGCTACTAGAACTCAACCATTGAGTAGAGCTGGTTTGTAACATCGGAATTTGCCAGACAACAAATGGCCAAGAACTTGACCTCAAGGGAAGAGGCTCTGCTGCCAGGTGATGCTTGATATCAAGGGCAGAGATCCTAAGAATTGAAAGGATATTTGCCTTTAAGAAGCAAAGCCCACCTACCATTGAGAAAGCTAAGGGTCAGAAATACAACTTTGCTACAACACAATAAAATTTCAACAGAAGTAAAGGTAGGCTGAACACTAGAAAAATTAGTGAGTTCCTAATATGAAGGCACATCTCATGCAATTCAAATCACGCTCAACAATGACTGTGTCTGTGGCAGACAGTTACTGTATATGGTGTTGGCACGGAAGTCATGCAAGTCACAGGAAGGGTACGGCCAACGTTGACTCCCTTCGGAGGCGGGACTCGGAGAATCCTTTCCAGTTCTAACGACACCCTACCATATTTTAGAAAATCAGCTTTGCGCTTGTGTCTGACCCAGGTTTGTTGAACTGGATGAGGTATTGCTTTTAAGAACAAAGAGTTGATGAAAATTCTTCCAGCAGAGAAAGGAGGGCTCTCCAGTGTTGATGCTTTTGTTTCTCTGAACAGAACTCCACTAAGAAGACAGCTGGCATTATTGAGATGTTTTTAACAAGTTCGCAGGTGTGGGGGTTAAATTGCAACCCCCCCACACCCCGAAAAAAGAAAATACGTAGAATTCCTTACCTCTGGAACCTGTGAGAGTGACCTTACAGGGAAATTGCAAATGTAATCGTGTTAAATTGAGGTCATACGGGAGTTGGGTGGGCCCTAATCCAGTGACTGGTGTCCTTGTAAGGAGAGGGAAATTTCGACACAGGTGCTCAGGGAGAAGGCCGCAGGAGGACAAAGGGGGAGATGGGAGCTGTGCACACACAGGACAAGCAGCACCGGGGGTTGCTGGCAACCAATGGAAGCTGAGAAGCAGAAGGACAGACTCCCCCCTAGAGCTCTCAGGGAGAGATCACAGCCCTGCTGGTACCTCGACCTCAGACTTCTAGACTCCAGAACTGTGAGAGTATCAACATCCGTTGTTTTAAACCACCAAGTACATGCGAATTAGGGCCACCCTAGCAGACTACTACCCAGGGTCATATCATAGACAGACTCTTCCTACCTCTTTAAAAACCAAATTTCTGCCCTTGCAAGAGTACCCTATAAAAGTTTTTTATCCTATAAAACAGTAATTGCAAATTACTCAGAATGTCCTCCCATTTTTTAGAACTAGTCCAAGCTTTATAAATGCTATAAGATTATTTTTTAAACCATATGTTACAAGAAGTAGGCAAGTTTCTGCATTAACAATACATCGCTTTGTAACAATTAGCCATCTGCTTATAATACTGTTAGGGATCAACAGTATCTCAATTGAAGCAAGGAAAACAACAGAAATATTCTATCTGCCAAGTTCTAGTCAGTCATTATCTTACATAGTAATTTGTGGTCTCACGAGATCACTTAGGAGGGAGGGAATCATGCCGTGCTACAAAATAAAGTTTGTAAAGCAGGTAGTTTAATAGCAAATTAATGATGTGCTGACAAGATCAAGAGCAATTAAAAAAAAAATAGTCACAGCTTCTCCCGTGCAGCCAACGGTGCAACTTTGGAAGATTTCTCCTAAGAAGCTAATATTTATTTTCTCCAGGGAGCTATTTGAAAAACAGAGGGTAAAATATTCTAAGATGGCTTTTCTTGGTGACAATTAAAAAAAAAAGTTCCTGGAGTCTAGGTGTCATTATCTTGTTCTTTCTCGATACCATTCTTTTTTTTTTCCAGCGACTGAGTGTGGCAGGGATCTTAGGCAGGCCCAAGATCCCTAGTTTTTATCCATTTCAGGGGAAAAGGGGAAGGGTTTACAGGAACAAAGTTAAAAGACATATGGATAAAAACTAGGGGTAGGGTGGTAATGGGAGGGAAGTTGGGGGGGTGGGCTTGATTGGGAGTAAAAGGGAGAAAACTGTACTTGAACAATCATTTAAATAAAATGGGGGGAAAAAAGGTTCAGCCAGTTTACTGTGAAGTTCTCGATACCATTCTTAATGGGTGACGTTTGTATGATAAAGCCTGCAGTCTTTTCAGCTCACCTCTCCACTTGATTACAGTGTTAACAGAATGTGTTAATACAGTGGGGCTCATCACCAAGAATAAAATAACTTGAAATAAATAAAAATCATGAAAAGTGAAAGGAAGGAGATGGAAAACATTGCATTCCATACTATAGTATGTTACAGTATTATTTGTTAAATGAATTTTACATTAGCTAAGAAAGGCTTCATCGTTCTCATAAACGTATAATATACTGTGTAATATATATTACAAACTATATTTGTACTCTATTAAGTACATGTATTAACATATGCATGTGTTATATATAACACACTGGCTTTATTTTGAAATCACCATAAAATGGCTTTAATGGTTGAAAACCCTTCACAAAAATGTAGGGCTCGCGTACAGCTCAGCCTGAACTAAAACCCCGTATTTGTGATCCCTGGAATCAACCTGTCTTTAAGATGATGGCAGAATTTCAGGTGACAGCTCAGGCTGAGGGACAGGGAGCAGCTGTCTTCTTGCGACGCTTTTCCAGCCAGTGACGACTGCCCGCCGCGTGCTTTCACTAGCCTGTTACTCTGAGCCGTTCCTCTGAACAGGCTCTGCTCGCTCGCGCTCTCTGTGTGTTCTGTGCCAGCCAGGCTTCTTCGGAGAATTTACACCTCATCTGATCAGAAATGCAGTCTGCTGCAAGGGGCCCCCATTACTGATACCCCAGAACAGGGAGTTTCTGTCGGCGCAGGAGCAAATCCGGCCCCTCGGACTCGGGCCTCCGCTTTTCCAGCACAGTGGGCTTAGCGCATCCTCGGTCCATCCTCTGAGCAGATCCTTACGCATCTGTTTTGCATCAGGCATTATAGAGGGTGGGGCAACAGTCGGCTTCCGGTGGTTCCTATGGAAAAGAGCACAATCAATAGTAATACAAGAATAGGCTGTGTTTCGCATACTCACAGCTATAGCCTGACTTTGCCCCACCCTGCACAAGCTTCATGGCTTAAAGCACAGAGAAATGGCGCCTGAGGGATGCTCCCCCTTCTTCAGTCACCCGCGTCATTGCAGGCCTTGCCGTCTTCAGTTACTCTTCTTTAGTCTTCTTGTGCCTCCTTGCTCACCCATCTTCATTCTTGAGTTCATTTCTGTCCTTCTACCCCTGCAAACAGCACACGTGGCCCTGTGAGCCACACGCGTGACCCCAAGGGAAATCCCAGCACAGGACTTAGGGACTCATTCGACCAGACCTCTGCAGACCAGCCCCCAACGTGTCAGCCCCGCAGTCCTTGTCTGCGTCGTCCAGGGGCCCGGGTCCCTCTCTCAGTGTTGGGTTTCGTGCTGGGATTGGAGCGGCTGCCTGGACATGTCCCTGTGCTGTTACACACACACACACACACACACACACACCCCCACCCCCACCCCCACCCCCACCCCCACCCCCACCCCCATTTTTAAATTCTTTCCCTCAG